>CM076581.1:334543395-334602489 GCA_034641835.2 Pinus albicaulis
GAAGTCCCCTGTCAATGGTTCCCCATTTTTTGTATGGGAAGAAAAACTGAGGGTGAAAAGGGCCCTCAAATATTGGGTCAAGGGACTCCCTTCCCCGTCTGCAACTAAGGAAGGAGGCTCAGGATAGCCTTGAAAGTCATCAAATGAAAATGGAAGACATGGACATATCAAGGGACAGTCTAACCCAGGAAGAAGAACTCCAAGAAAATATCTATAATACTTGTATCCAGGAAGAAGAATATTGGAGGCCCAAGTCCCGCATTCTCTGGCTCCAGGTTGGAGATAGAAACACTTCCTTCTTCCACAAGAAGACACAGGATAGAAAGAGCTTCAACTTCATAAAAGAGATAAATTCTAGAGGACAAGCCCACAATGGCTTTGCCAACATAAAAGCAACTGCTCATCAACACTTTAAGGAGCTGTATACGGAGGAAGCGCAGGAAAATCTATGCCCATATTTGTTGAACCTTGTCAACAAACTGATCTAGGACCAATTGAAGTTCTACCTCCGAACTAACTTTTGTCAGTAGAGAGTGGTAAGGTCTTGTGACTCAGTTTCAATCAATTCTTCTTTATTATTCATATCAATGTTCAGTAGAGCAGAGATGAGATTCAGAGATGGTTCATGATGGATGGATTGGCGGGTGTAATTCTCCCTAGTTGAGAGGGAGTATTAAAATTGGCAACTAGAGCCAAATTCCCTTTGGACCGCTCCTATGAGGAAGATGATTGCAGTATTCAATTCCTCTTTTCGAGAGGATCAAAATTGACCTAAAGATCACTAATGAGTTTGGATATGAACTGGAGGGCTCAACTTCTGGTAGAGTACTCCAAGGACCATTTTTCTTGTGAGATTTTGGATGGATAGGTGATAGATGACAGGTACGGGGTGATGGATGAGGTGATCTACTACAGGGACAGGATCTTCTTGACTGAGAGCTCCCAGCTCAAGAAGAAGATATTGCATGCCCTGCATGACTCGTCATTATCAGGCCACGAGGGGTTCACCAAGACCTATAGGGCCATCAGAGAGAGGTTCTCTTGGAAGGGCCTCAAGGAGGACATACTCCAGCATGTCAAGGAGTGCGAAGTTTGGCAGCATAATAAGGGGGAGATGAACCATCCGGCAGGGTTATTGTAGCCTCTTCCCATACCTAAGGGGAAATGGGAGAGTATTTCGATGGATTTCATTATAGGGTTGCCCACTGTATAGGGCAAGGATTGCATATTTGTAGTCATTGATCGGCTGACAAAATATGCTCACTTCTTCGCCATATCAGTACGATACACTGCAGCATAGGTGACGGAGTTGTTCTTTAGGGATGTTTTCAGATTGCACGGTCTTCCAAAGACCATTGTCAGTGACAGGGATAGTCGTTTCATGGGCGGATTTTTGCAGGAGATTTTCTGTTGGTGGGCACAGAGTTGACACCGAGTACTAGTTACCACCCCCAGACGGACGGGAAGAAAGAGATAGTGAACAAGTGGCTGGAGGGCTACTTGCGTAACTATGTAAGTGGGAAGCAAAATGCATGGTTGTGATGGTTGCACTTGGGGGAGTACTGCTACAACACCACTCATCATATGTCCATCGGTATGTCTCCATTCTATGCATTATATGGGTATCATGCTTTATCTTTTCTAAAGTGATGTTTGGTGCTAGCAAGGCCCCTAGGTCCAAGGATTGAATCCAAGAGAGTCAGGATATACTCCGAGCTCTCAAGGATAACATGGCTATAGCACAAAACTAGCAGAAGTTGTATGCTGACAGCGGACGTGTTGAGAGGCAGTTCGAGGTAGGGGACTTGGTCCACCTATGTCCTCATCCATATTGACAGTCCACGCTGAAGTAGAAGGGGCCTGAAAAGCTCAAGCCCCACTTTTATGGACCTTACACAGTGACACGTAGAGTTGGAGAGGTGGCAGATGAGTTGGAGCTGCCCACTGGTAGCAGGATTAATAACATTTTTCATGTGTCATGCCTGAAGAAGGCACTAGGACAGCAGGTGACTGCAACAGAGGAGCTCCCGCCCACCGATGATGAGGGGCATCTGGTGCTACATCCGGATGCCATTATTGACACTAGGGAGAGGCAGCTAATACCTGATGAGATGGAGGAACCTACCTGATGAGGATGCCACCTGGGAGAGTGAGAATATTTTGCAACATCCAGCATTGCAGTTGCTTGAGGACAAGCAATGTTTTGTTGGGGAGGACTGTAATATTCCCAATTAGCAATAGCTAATTGGAAATATTAATTTTGACTATGTTACTTTAATAAAGTTAAGTTGTAAATAAAGTGGGTAAAGATGGACACTTACTCACACTTAGGATAAAAGGTATTTCCTAAAGTCACTTAGATCCCAACCTCAGCCCTGGGGGACTTAGAGTGCCTACTCGGGTGAGGAGTTTCACCATCATTTTGTCAGAGGGAGTTGCAGCAACCACAGTTGGGAGCAGTCCGTGAGAGGGAGGACGCAGTATTGGAAGGAGGAGGTTCCAGATTGAGGGTTTATCAGGGGATTATTCCGAGTTATATTCTGAGAGTATTCTTATGCTTTCCTAGTGCAAGCCAATGTGCCATCTTTCTGATCACCTTTGTACCCATTTCATCTTTCAGTATTTAATAAAATGGCTCAACGTTCTCTATATTATCTATATTGCATATGATGTCTCTCTAGTTGTTGTATGTCTTTGTTTATGTGCTTTATATTGATGTTTATTTCTACCTGGAATATTACATGGTGGAAAATTTTTGGCAATGATGTGCTAGATCTTAAAAGATTTTCCATTCAAATCTTAAGCCATACCTACAATGCTTCAGGTTGTGGGTGAAATTGGAGCTTGTTTGAGAAAATGAATCCCAATAAGCACAACCAATTAAGTTATTAACACAAAAGCACTTAAATAACACAATATCGGCCCACTGCACTCTTTGACTTTGCAATAGGAAATCCAAGGTGAGACATTAAGAAACACAAGACTCAACTCAGTTTATCTAAAGCTTAAACACTTGAATTGGAAGAATTGATATAAATTTTAGTTCACATTTTAATGTTTCATGATAATGGCAGGTTTGGATCATTAGGCTATTGACCTATACTTGGAATAGCTAGATCCTACATCAGATTGGCTTCGATCAAAAGAAGCCCTCTTTTTCACCTTAAGGACTTTGCGAACCTTGAGGGTGAAAGAGTTGAGGACATGGAAGAAACCTGCATATTAGATCTTTTACTATATAGTATTCATCGTTAACTCTTCACTTAACCTTTATAAGTAGATGCTTTCAGTTCTTAGTTTGGACCCATATTATATGAGATACCTATTAATCTATGAAATTTTGGACATTCATTGATAGTGTGCATTTTATGGACATGCCTTTATTGAATATCAATGAAAAATGCATATTTTTTTTATCTAAAATGTGTATATCTTTAATTTTTATACTTGCCAAGTTTTTCACGATTTATTCCCAATTCAAT
Organism: Pinus albicaulis; assembly: GCA_034641835.2. Lineage (NCBI taxonomy): Eukaryota > Viridiplantae > Streptophyta > Pinopsida > Pinales > Pinaceae > Pinus > Pinus albicaulis. The sequence goes on from CM076581.1 coordinate 334,546,878, forward strand.
TCAAATGCATTGGTCTTTTGCCCCACAGAGTCTTTGTCGATTCCAGTTCTTGATAATTTTGATATGGAAGGGACTGGTGCAAATCTTTCCAGTTGTAAACAACTGGCTAGCATGGAATATTGGTAATGGGGAATAGATGACACTGGAGTCTAATCCATGGGTTGGATGTGAGAACACCTATACTCTATCAAACAAATTATTAACTCTTTTAGATGAAAGGAATTATTTAAGGTGTCCAAAGTGTCGGTCTTGTGACTACAGATATCTAGCAACAATGATGGATCAAAACCAATATGGTAGGACTTTAAGGGAACAATGCATATCAGTTGAAGCCTTGATTAGAAGTAATGTAAGAATCAGAAAGGAAGCAGATGAAATAGTATGATCTAAAAATCCTTCAATGGATAAATATATTGCGAAATTAGGGTACAAAGAAACGTTTTCTAATGAGGCTCAATAGTCAAAATGATAAGTCCTGATGGTGGAAACCACTATGGAAAAAAGAATTTCCATGTGGGTGGCCATAAGGAATAAAAACTGACTTGCAAAATACTCCTAAACAAGAGCAGAAAGGGACCCAAGAGGTGTGTTTTATGGTACTGGGGACAGAATAAATGCAAGGATGGTTCCTTACTATCAACAAATATCACTTCCTTATCCACAACATAAGATAGTCTTCAATGCTATATGATAAATGATTGCATCTGACCTATTCTTCATAGTTTTTTGTCAAAAAATTGTAGAGTGAATACCATATACATCTACTTGATAAGGATTGATAGAATAGATATATTATACAGGATGGATAGATCAATATTGTCCTCCATTTTCAAAATATTAAAATGGATGTATGCTCTTTTCTCCACGATTCTTACAGTCGTATATAGAGAATTGAACGCTACAGAAGATACTCTAGTAGATTCTTATAGTTGTATACAGATAACTGAACACCACAGAAGATACTCTAGTAAAAAAAAAGTCTATTGCAAAACTTGAGAAACAATTGTCATAATAGGCAGTCTGTCTCGAAAGAGCTAAAATTGCATTCCACAGTTTAAAAAAGTAAACATTGTCAAAAGAACAAATCACGAAGGGGATTGAAAGATAAGGAAATGCCGAAATACATGAAAACAGTTAGGTTTCAGAGGATAAAGTACAGAACCTTGGCATCCATGCAGTCAGCACTCTGAGAATAATATTTGTTGGGATTAACAAGGACGGATCCTTTGGACATACCCACGGCAATATAATTCATATGCACAGCTGGAGCTTGTGGAGAACCATGATCCCTCCTAAACATTTGTGATGCAAGTGCCTATGAAAGATAGCTCATGGAATCAATTTGTAAATGACCTATTGTTGGAGGTCCTCGTCAGATACCCTCAAGTTTCATCGGTTGTGCTGCAGCTCCCTCTTCCCAGTGCAATCCAAAATATGCATCTCTCTTTTCAAGTTCTTCAGCCAAGTCCAATGGCTTAAGAGAGTCTCAGACCTTTTTGCCACTTTTCCTTCCAAGTCGACCATGTTCCATTTTTCCCCTATTTCATCTTCAACGTCATCAATGGTCCTTTCATTTTTAAGCAACAAATGTCGAAGGCTTACCAGCAAAATACAAGAATGCAGACTTCTTCATGCTCAAACTAAGCCTCAATTCAGCCAATTCTCAAGGTGACCGAACTTTGCTGGAAATTTCAGTTTTGTGAAATCCATTATCTATTGAATGCAAGGGCTTGCCCCTTTCCTCTAAATTTGAACTAGATGCATCAGTGGAAACTGTAGTTTTCTGATCTTTGTTTTCCATTGTTTCCATCGAATGCAAGGGCTTGCCTTTTTCCTCTAAGTTTGAATTAGACGCATCAGGGTCATAAGAATTACATTTCTCATATCCAATTTTCAATCTGTCTGTAATTGAAAACGAACTTGAATGTTCTTCGACTTTCTCCAGTTTATTTGAACCTTTCTCGACCCAGTCCACGTTGTTTTCATCGTTTTCCTGCCTTTGACGTGTCAACTAGGGTTTCTTCGAGGATACGATTTAGCCCCTGCAAATCGCTCACATTTTTGTCGCTGCTCTGCTATTCAATGAAAGAATCCAAGTCAAAGTCATTCAAGGCTGGAGCCATGGCAGATCAAGAATTTTGCATACAAACACTGAGCTTCATCGTCATTTAGAAGCTCATTTATTTACTGAATTGCTTGAAATTTAGGAGAAGAATTTCTAATTTGAAAACAAATTCGGTGCCATGTTTTCAGATTTGAACCCTTCACCTTTGCCACCACCCCTGGTCTTCTACCATTTATCCTCTTAATCATACGCAAGCACGCATGGAGGTTGCGATTTTGATTGCTTATGTTTTTAGTCACGTAAAAAAATTTGGAACCAGTTCTCGAAGATCTTATGGGCCGTGCCAATGTTGTTGCACACAGAAATATATTTCACTTCACATGAATGTTCCGTTTCTCAATGTATTCTACTATGAGTGTGAATGAGGAGAGAAAACATAAATATTAACATTTACTAAGGTGTAAATATACCTTCAAGGAAATAAATATTATATAAAAATAGAGTGAAGAATATTATATAAAAATGGAGGGAAGTGCGATTAAGGTGTAAATATATTTTAAAGGAAATAAATACTATATAAAAATGGAGGGAAGAATGCCCCATGAAAAAATGGAGGGAAATGCAGCATGAAATAGACAATGAAAAAAATCAATATTTTAATATAATGTATAACAAAATTAATTTTAAAAAAAATGAAATTAACAAAATAATGTAATAAATATATTTTTTTATTTAAAACAACAATTTTATGCTAAATATATTTTGTATTTAAAATAATTTTTTTTTCCTATAAATTAAATCATTCATATACAATATATATTGACATATGTGTCTGCATTTTCAATAGGTTGCACCAACTTCTATGTTGCTTGTTGTGCTAGTTTAATAGTTGAGAAGTGAAAATATTCTAAATTTGAAGCTAAGGAAAACTAAATTTCCAATCTGTTTTAATTTTTGGCAACCCTGCAGTTGACGCAGACTACTCAAAACATTAATATGTCCCAGTTGGTTGCCAGTTAATACACTAATATCTCCCATTTTTATAATTGTGGCAATAATTTTTTTTTGCCATCCAACCAAGTTAAGGCCTGATTTTGCAGTCACGCTAGATTTGGTGTTTGGATCTGTAAGCAGAGTTGCATCCGATGTAAACAGACCACCGTTAGCTATAACGTCGTTGTAATACAAGTTATCCAGGATCAGTGGCGTTTGAGTATCCATGACCACAGTCGTGTTGATGTTAATGGGGCTGCCTTAGGGAAAACTCTGCTTCAGTATCTGAGCATACGTTGGATCAAGGGACATGCCCGTCGTATTCATGCCATTGAAATTGTAGAGCTTGTTGATGAATGAAGTATAGTGAGAGACACCAATTGTGTGTGCTCCTGCATTCGCCCAAACAACACAAACATGATTATAATCATGGTTTTTCTCAACCATTATTGTCATCTACAAGAATTGACACATTGATGAGTTGCAGATCTCAGAAAATACATGAAAATTAACCATCTCGTCCTGGGATAGACCTTTAGCTGCAAATATCTGAGTTAGATGGGTTACGTTGAAGGTAGGGGGTGGTAGATTTCCCTGTATATTGGAATCTAGTGTAATATTTCCATCATTTCTTCCAGCAGAGGGGGATGTGAGATGCCTGTGATCAATCATTAGAAATAATTGAGTGTTGTTGTTATCCCATGCTATACTTAATAGAGTGGTATTCTTATGTATAATTTTTAAGAAAAATACAAATGATGCACTATCTCTAGCCGCAAATGCGATTATATCCGCACAGGACACCTTCTTTGGGAAAATCGTCTCTATTTGCAATTTCGCTTCTTTAATAACATAAATTCCTCTAAGACTCAAATTTTTAACCGAATAGTCTTTCTCCACTACGAACTGACCAGGAATAGAGTCGATGAGAACAGAACCCTCGCATCCCCAAAAGTGTAAGAGCTCCACATCATTATTTCAAAAACCTATTGAATGTGCAGGCACAGGCTGCACGAACATTATGTGTTTATTTTAAGGGAACATGCCACATATATTCTGTAATATCATGGACTGACATTGACCGCAAATGTTACTTCTTCGAGCTATAATGACGCCTTCAATTTATCTAGACTAACATGCACGTGGGTTCTCTCATGTCAATACGTTGTACCACGTTGTAATCCCAAAGGACATTGTTCAGATTCTATAAGGGACGACGAATTTGAACAGTGTCACGAAGATAAACCTCATAGTTGAAAAGCCTTCGGCTTAATCATAAGTTGCGTTAGCCACATTTTGTTCCATGTGGGTGTGAATGCCAATGATGAAGAAGAGTTTCAATGTCGAGAAGTTGGAGTGTTTGTTATAATATTCCATAGAAAAAGGGCTGAATATAAGAATAAGATGGAGAATCAACCTATTCTACATGTTATTTTTAGCCTCTCATATTTCTTTGTGTCTTTCTTATTTCCCCATTTAAAGGGAAAATTGGGTTGGTTGTTAATGACGAGGGTGAGTAAAAATATTGTAAATTAAAAAGAAATAAAGAAATTATTTTAATGTTAAAAAGGTTAAAGATAGTTTATTATTTTAACTTTAAAGAGGTTAAAGATAGTTTATGGGACAAATTGCTTTACTATCCTTATTCAACCATTTTCATGTGAAACCTCACAATAAACGCTCCTAGCTTCTCGACAAACCCCTCGTGGAATAAATTATCCCAAAGAGCTAGTTGTCATAGTATCTGCATAACTTTCTGTGTTGTCTTTGAAGGCCTTGCATTCTAAAATGAAATGTTTTCTTATTTCCACTTTTCCGGAAGAGCAAAAAACACTTACTTTTTCTTCCCACATTTCTTTTAGCCTTTTCCAGCGCCCTGTTTCACAACAGAGACTCGTTTCACAATGGAGTTTATGAGAATTAGTCTATAACTGAGCAATAAGAATTTTGGCTCTCCAAGAAATATTGGCCCCTGTGTATGCTTTTTTTTAATGATATGAGTGGGATTAAACTCTTCAATACAATATTGTTTCTTTCTCCCTCACTCTTTATCCCAAGTACACTTCTAGAACTTATCCATGACAATTTTTTTTTTTGTTTAGGAGCTCTAGAGCTGAAGGTTGAGGCTTGAGGCCTGGAGTTCACCAATGTGAAATTCTGGAAGGAGAACAAGTTGGGAGATTTCATAGTTGAGGTTTTCAAGGGCTCAGGCTTGAGACTTGAAGTTTCCCAATGCGTAATTCTGGAGGGAGGAAAATCTAATGGATTGTGCAATTGCGCAACTCAAGGTGTCAGGCTGGAAGCGTGAGGCTTTGCACTGCGCAATGCGTAGTTAAGGCTGATTGGGAGGCATAAATTACGTAGTTCTGGAGCTCAAGGGTCAAATTTGGGCACTGTGACTACACAATACACAATTTGGGCACTGTGCGTAGACTTCAAAAATTTGAACAGAGCTTCTGACAAAGAAAACTATCCGGTCCCTCCTATGGAGCAAATCCTTCAAGCTGTATCAGGGTCAGAAATGTTCTCTCTATTGGATGGGTTTTCAGGGTATAATCAAGTACTAGTGGTTGAGCCTGATCGGCTCAAAACCACATTCAGAACTAAGTGGGGAACATTTCTTTCAGACGCACTTCCAGAATGAGAACAAAAATTCAGAGAGGAATGGGCCACCACCCATGTGGTTCCCATAACAGACACCCTAAGAGGATGGTGGGAAGAACCTGAGAAGTTGAAAATCAAGAAGGATCAGGAGTATCAAGTGGTAGGCCTCATAAAGGTCTATAAGTTGGTGGCAGCTATGCTTTGTAGAATGTATGGTCATCCCGATGCCACCACGTTTAGTGTTTCTTGCGTATCCCTGATGCACTTTATCACTGTATATGGCACCCGTTTCAATTGGTTCAACTTACTAATAGCAGCCCTCAAAACAAACATATATGTAGCACTAGCACCAAAGGAGGGATACTCGTCTGAATTTTACATGGCTTCTTATCTATTGGATGCAGTTTGTTCCAGGTGCTATTTTGAGGGATGGGCTCACAACTGGGATCAAGAGCGAGCATGCCCAATTCACAAGGAGTTGCAGGTATTATGGGACTCCAAATACAAGCAGGATATAGATTCAATCACACATAGTTTCATCCCTGCACTCTATGGGAAATTGTTCGGTCAAGATACCCCATGCATGTCCTGGTGAGCTATGGAAACGATAGTCAAGGTAGCACATTGGTTTCCATTTGCAGAAGGCACCTTCATCCGAGTCTTCGATTCATTCAAGACTCCCCATGCTCTGCCTTGATTCGTCACTGACAAGATGCTACTTCAAGAAGTATGTTATCAGATGACTTCCGGCTTCTCAAAGGTCCTTACTAAAGGTAAGAAAAAGTCGTGGCCCAACTTCCGCTCACCATTGTTGCTTATACAATTAAGGATTTCAGAGAGGTGGAGGCAAAGGCTGAACAAATCAAATGATTCTACCTGGGGCCTTTGGATTATTGGACATACAATCCTGAGAGGATAGTCCCTGACCACTGCAAACGGGCCAAGTTCAAATGGAGCTACCAACATACTGAACGCCCAGCTGAGGATGCGAAAAGAAACTAGTATAACAAGGATAGGGAACTTGCCCCGGAAGCATTAACCGATAAGGAGGATCAATATGATCAGACTCTGGAGGATAGAATCCGCGAGTTGGGAGGAGCTTCGTCTTCCTAGGCCAACAAGCCCCGAACTAACACAAGTCATAGCTCTTCCGCCCAATAGAAAGAAAAAGAAGCAGAAGCTCAGTGAGAAGCTGAAAAGAAGGCGAAAGAGGATGAAGATAAGCGTAAGAAACACCTGAAGGAAGAACAGAGAAATAAATAGGCAGAGGATGCCTGGAGAAGAAAGGAAGAGCAGGAGGCAAAAGCAGAAGTTGAACGACAGCTCAAGAAGGAATTAGATTAGGTGGAGGCCGAACGCAAAAGGAAGGAAGAAGAGGAAACAAGAGCAGAAGCTGAACGAAGAAGGAAAGAATAAGAGGAAACAAAAGCAGAAACGGAGCGTAGGCAAAAGGAAGAACAGGATAAGGCAGAGGCGGAGCGGCTATTGAAAGAAGAAGAAGAACAAAAGAGAAAAGAGGAAGAGGATCAAAGATCAAAAGACGTCGAGACACCTCCTCCAGTAACAGGGGTACAGACAAAGCTACCGCCAATCGAAGTACCTGCAATTAACACATGTTTTGCACTCTCAAAACCAAGCACCTCTGAAGGATAGGAGGAGGAAGTGTTCAATCTGACGAGACTCACTTATGATCAATTCACTTTCAAAATCAGGCAGGAAAAAAGGAGATGCCTAGCATGGAACCCTATCGCGCCATTCATAACCACGTCGAAAAAGGATATAGTCCTGGACACTAGGACCAATCCAGTGATGATAGCATCAGCCTACACTACTTTTGCCACTGCCACAAAAGAAAATGTGAGTTGGATGAGTAGGGAAATCCTCTCCCTGCAAAATAGATTACAAGATTTTGAACAAAAGGAAGCCAGGTCAGAGCAAGAAAATAAAGCACTAAGGGAAGAAATCCAACAACTCCAAGATAAAAACACTCTCATTAATGAAGTACCACTTACCGTCGAGAGAGAGTTTTTTATGCTGGAAGGCACCATGAGGCAGGTTTACGAGGAGATGTTCACCATAAAGCAAACAGTCTCTCCTCTATTGAGAGCCCAAGTGGAAACGAAGAAGAGAAATGAACAACTGCAAGAGGCCTCCACCACCTTGGATATAATGATAGAATGGACAAGTAGATATCTACAGGCTCCGGATACTTTTCCCAAGAAAAATTGGATTCACACTCAGAATGACAAGGTCCAAATTCGCATGAAGGTGCAATCTAAAGAAAAGTTATTTAAAGACCTAGAGAAGGTGATGACCGCCTATGAGCATTTGATCAGTGACATCAACTCGATGGCTGAGCTGCACCATATTCCCTCTCTAGGTGCACTGGGTGACGAAAATACATGGGAACAGGTAGATCAGGAAATTTAGGCATTTCTACATCCTATCAGACAAGCCGCCGCTACACCTGATCTCCCAGCATCGTAGGAGAACTTGGTTAAGTTCGTTGTGACGCCAGTTTGGATTTACACCAAATTGGCATCCTTATCTACCAGGTCATGATCAAGAGAGAAACCCTGATTCCGAACGCCTTAGAATGCCTACATAAATTAAGGGAAGATACTCCCACTATAGCTAAGTACACTATATCCTCCTCTATCCACTTAGACAATACTTGAGTACTCTTTAAATAATCCATTTACTGTCATGGCTTAGTGAAAAATTCATCTTTATTGAGGTATAAATTGTACAGTAACAGTAAAAAAAAGTCCTATAAGTAATATTTCTTTCCCATTTTTCCCAAGAGCCAATAAAATTGTTATTTTTACTGACGCACCCCTTCCCAATGTTAGCTTCTACCTTTCCCAACCCATTTCCAAGCGTAATTACCATCCCTAAATAATCTTAGGGAAAATTTGTGGTCAGGGTTAAAAGCATTAAAGTCACTTAGAACACATTTTGTAGCTTAAACCCCACTCCCCAGTCATAAACCCTAATTTAACTTATCTACCATATTTCACAAATTGTAGACAATTATTTCCCATTATTGTATGTTGGCTCTGTAACAGACTCAAAGTTAATGGGATGTTTCCAAATATGGTCTATTATTGTCTAATGTCCTAACATATTCCATCTTTTTTGGAAAGAAGTTCTTGTTTGAGAAACATATAATAATTCCCATTAAGTAAAGCACGAAATGTTAAAGATTTTAGGGGGAATCACATTCATTATGATATTACTGGTGTCTTAGAATTTCTGACACTACCAATCCAAATGGCACAACAAACTACCTTGCAAAATGGAATATAAAAAACAATAAATCAACTACTGAAAAGAATAGAGAATTTTTTTTTTTTTTACAATTTTCAATAGTCATCACCAAGTTATACAATCTCACCATAAATAGTTCTCGTACACTAAAAACCATTCCCAATGGGATTTCATATGGAAGGAAGATATTGAGTATATTATTTACATACTTTGGCTTAGGAGTTGTTAGAGCTACAATAAAGGAATATTCTTCATCATTGTAAGAATACTTTTTTAGACGTGGCATCAAAATAATTATTTTCCCTCTTATTCTTCTTTTTCTATTCCTTGTAGTCTCTTTTGAAATGCTTGACCTTGTCACACTTCCCTCTTAAAGTATGATATATCCAAAGCCAAGATGGATTTATGTTGGTTATATAAATAGGGTGGCCCTTCTTGTTCACATCGAGTGCATAATTCATAGATGTGCAATGTTTGGTTATTTTTGAGGTGGTAGTTTTGCACTGATTCATTTATTTTAGGTGTAAAATTTTGAAGAAAACAAAACATGGTGAAAATTAAAGAGACAACATAATACAAAAGATCAAAGAAACCCCCCAAAAAAGAAGAAGAGAAGTTTGTATTGATTGTAGAAAAAATTACAAGTGTGGGAAGAAGCATGTGAAGGGATCATTTGAGCTACATTTAAAAAGGGTACATATTTTAGAGCAAAGAGTGAGGATGTGAATAATGATAACTTTGTATGTATTTTATGTACTTGTTAAATATTTCATATACATTTCAATCTATTTATTGTGTTAAGCTATTTATTTGTAAGTAATAAGGAGTTTCAAGTAGTTACTTAGGGTATATTTCCAAGGTTATTCCTAACAATTGAACTTAAAGCATCGTGCTTAAGGTTGATTACTACATTGTTCTATGAATTAGGATAAACTATGGGCCCTCTTTCAGTAGAAACTTGATCAACTTTGGAGGGACATATCTACTTCTATAGTGAAACACATAGAAGAATCTTCAATCCAAAACAATATACTCAGAATGCATTTGTCTATGCACGATACTTTATTTTTATTCATCGTGGTACTTATAACTTTGAGCACAATATAGCATAAGGTCAGGGGATATAAGTGTTGGGAAAAATACTGAGAGGGGGGGGGGGGGAGGGGGTGAATCAGTATTTACTGCATATTCAAAACTTTTTACTTTTTCATTCCTTAAAAACTCATACGCGACTTTGATGAAGCCAACTAGCGTATACACGCGGATATCCTTCATAAAACTCGCGTATACACATAGATCTAATTATGACATTAATTATTCACTTATATCATTCCATCATTCATTCATTAGATGTTCTATAAATAGTAAACATGTGTAGTAAGAACAGAATAAACCATATCACACATACATCACATGTACACTCAGGGATTTAGGTGGAAACCCAAGCTCTGGAGAAACCACCAGCTGTTCTGGGCCTTCAATATTTTATTATGAAAACATTTACAACATATACATGCGCATTTACCAAAGACACGTGCACCCACTCACGCCGTCGCCTCCTGAAGTGACTCCGACGAGTATGCCGCCTCCGAGCGGGGAGTCACTCCCCTCGATCTCACACCACCCGGAGCTGAGGCTACAACCCCGATCAACCCATGCCACCTCAAGACCACCATGTGGACCATGTTTCGCACTTTCATGACCGGATCCAAAGCTTCCTTTAGAACACAACTTGCAGGCCACGTTTCATCATATTTTCAGACTGGACCCACTCCACACATTTACGCTCCATCATACAACCAAACTAAAACAGACAACTTAGAATTGTAGAATACAGATAGCAGCAACACAGCAGAACAAATAAGACATTTCATACCCCTTGCTTCAGCAAACCCTAGTTTGCATATGCGCTTTCCTTCCACTTATCCCGCGTATATACGCGCCTTCTACCATACAAACCTGCATATACTTCTGTACATATTACAGAGCTAATTTCACTGCGCATACGCGCTTTCTCTTCAGCGAAGTCGCGTATATACGTGCTTCCTCTTCGACTAACTAGCGTATGGTTCTTCAGACATTTATGTCATTGCAATTCTTCAGAATAGATACATCACTCAGATTTTACCCTTTACCTCAGACAGATGTTCGCCTCATCATAGATCTAATCATTTCATAAACAGATCTAGAAGATACAAATAGATTTCAGATCTAGATACCCTTCTTCATCATTTTCTTCATTGGTGCCTCATGCATTCAGATCTATCATTCAACTGAACTTTTCATCAGATATACCACAGAGAAGTATCAACTGTCGACATCTTGCACCCACACTCATGATTTGCACAATGAATTTCTTTTCCTTATATAGGTTTACCCTTTCTCAATACCATGAGCCAAAACCACATTACTTCCGATGGTATTCCTGGACGGGGTCATTTAGACGAATCATTACCCAATACAATGGGTCAATACCATGGTGGTTACCCCTGGTTTTGCACTTTATGAGCGCTTTTTCCCATACGCGACTTGGCACGTTGTTTTCCGCGTGCATACGCGACTTATACTAGACAAATCCGCGTATGCCTTGAGACATACTCTTTTCATCATAGATCTGATACATACTGGATTTCTTTCTTCATTACCTTCTGTACTCATTGTAGATATATCAGATTTACTTCATCAAGAACATATTCTATCAAGCACCATCAAGCAAGTTGCCATCATCTTCATCAAGTGGGTTGCCATTCAAGGACAACACTCTATCATGGGTTGCCATTCAAGAACAACTCTCTACATCATATTGTCAACAAACATCATATCACATCAGATTTACATCATTTACCAAGTCCATCAAGTCAAGAATAACTTCATCGGGTGTATTGCCATCAAGGACAACACATGCCAACAATCTCATGTCTTCATCTTCATTCAGTGGGTTGCCATCAAGGACAACACTCTGCATCATATTGCCAACAATCTCCCCCTTTGGACTTGATGGCAACCACGATGGTGTTTGATCACCACAACAGATAGGTACTTAAGAAAACAATGACACCATGTCACTCTCACCATTCTTTGACACCATTCGTTCTCTTCATTCAAACACCATGGCACTCTCCCCCTTTGACATCAAGGGCAAAGGGTGGATCAAAAACCAACACACTCTCCCCCTTTTTTCTCATGTAGAAGAAGCGTTCTGTAGATCTGATGTATACTGAAGTGACCAAGCTCCCCCTGAGTTCATGCTGAATCTTCAAACATATTTTTCAATGAAGCACATGACTCTATGACCTTCCTATCACCAAGGACTCATACTTACATCAAAGATCCAATCAAGTGGATTTACATATGAGACTCAAATACCCAACCAAGTGGGTTTACATATTTCAAATCAATCTACCCAACCAAGTGGGTTTACAAAATTTGACTCAGCTACCCAACCAAGTGGGTTTACAAATTTGACAAGTCCTTACATGACTGAATATTACAATTTTACATCATAGGTCTCAATCATGACCTTTTCATCAAATTAAAAATATGACATTTCATGACCAAAACCAAAAATACCTCAAGAAAGAGATCACATTTCAGAATCATCATAATGCCAACAATGCATATACTCAGCAAGGCTAGGGCTCCCCCTGAAAGTGTGCATCCAAACATCCTTTCAATGTGACCAAGGCTCCCCCTTTGCTTGTGCAACCTGAACACCTTCAACAGCATGCCATCAGCAACAAATTCTGCATGATCTGTCCATATCTCTGAATCATAAGACTTCCATTTCATCCAACAGATACTCTTCATCAAGTAACAATCCGGGCTCATCCATGATCTTCAATATAAGAAACCAAGTATCATATCATCATTATTTAGAACTGAGAAAATAAGCTGATACAGAGTCAATAATATAGTTATTAACAGTCAGACTGATGCTCCCCCTAAACCTCTGTTCCAGATCTTCAGCTATCATATAAATTCTCTTATCATCAATGAATACGCGACTGTGTTTGTTGTAACTCGTGTGTATACACGACTTTTGTTCACCGAACCCGCGTATGGAAAGTGAAGCATAGAAATTTTCACATTCCTTCATCTCTCCCTGAACTTGTCCTTCCTGTACCTGTCTTCTTCACATCAGATGCTCTGTTAGAAACAAATATAACCAGAATAACCAAACAATACTAAAAAATGCTGACCCCCAACCAAAAATTGTCAGCAATTATTCATACGCGGATGTATGTTAAGATACTCGCGTATATACGCGACTGTGTTTCATCAAAACCGCGTATTCAAATTAATCTTCTGAATTTAAGAAGATTTGTTCTTTTGACTGGCAGAGACAACTCCCAGTTTCTATCTTAGATACTCGAACGCTTCCCTGGGTAGAGGTTTGGTAAAGATATCAGCAACTTGTTCCATGGAAGGAACATACTCCAACTTCACCTTTTGTTCAAGCACTTGTTCACGTAAGAAGTGATACTTGATGGGAATGTGCTTGGTCTTCGAATGCATAACAGGATTCTTTGAGATACTGATGGAACTTGTATTATCACACTTAATGGGGACATGAGGTGTACAATTGATTTGAAAATCTTGTAAGGTTTGCATCATCCAAAGGAGTTGAGTGCAACAAGATGCGGCAGCCACATATTCTGCTTCTGCTGTAGATAAGGCAATAGAATTTTGCTTCTTGCTGAACCAAGATACTAACCGAGGTCCCATATAGAATGCACCACCACTAGTGCTTTTCCGATCATCAACATTTCCAGCCCAATCTGCATCAGTGTAAGCATGAAGAGTAAGATCATCATTCTTTGGATACCATAGTCCAAAGTCTTGAGTTCCTTGTAGATATTTGAATATTCTTTTGACAGCCTGAAGGTGAGACTCTTTTGGATTAGCTTGGAATCGTCCAACAATCCAAACTGCATGCATAATGTCTGGTCTAGTCCCAGTGAGATAAAGTAGACTTCCTATCATTGATCTGTATTCTGGTTGATTCACCGTGGGAGAATCATCATGAGAACTGAGATTGCATCCGGTTATCATTGGTGTACTCACAGGTTTGCATTCTTCCATGCCATATTTCTTCAGAATTTTCTTAAGATATTTTTCTTGTGATAGGAATATCCCATCTGCAGTTTGATGCACTTGTAAGCCAAGAAAGAATGTTAGTTCCCCAAGTAAGGACATTTCAAATTCTTGCTGCATGACAGAAGAAAATTTTTGACTCATAGATTCTTCGTTACTTCCAAAAATGATATCATCAACATATACAACCACAATCAATAGTTTATCATTTTCAACTTTTGTGTATAAGTTGCTATTAGCAAATCCCTTTGAGAATCCTTGTTGATGAAGATATTTGTCAAGACGATAATACCATGCCCTTGGAGCTTGTGAACCTCATATCCTCCTCATCCATGGATTTTGCTACTTCAAGCAGCTCATCGTGGAATTTTCTCTATAAAATTATTTCTACGAAGCTTCAGAAGCTGAAATTAAAACCAATTTGAGCTGAAATATGGATGAACCGCGTGACAAAAATTTAGATCTTGGTGCGCTATATTTTCAGATATATGATCTCAAGAAGTTAGGGTTTTCGCAGGCTCCCAAATTCCATGTCAAACAAGTGACCTTGGGAAAGTCGTCATAAATTTCTCTCTAATAGTTAGATTCAAATTTTGTAAAAGGTAACAAAAATAAGATGGACTATAGTTTTTTTGGTATCATTTTCAAGACAGGAGGTCAAAAAAATGACACGTGGCACTTCGTACAAGTTCACTCTACTGAACCAATTTATAATCAGGCCATCGTGGAATATTGGGAATAACTCTTTCTTGAAGAATCTGATATCGATCAGACTTGTGGGGTTGGAAAGATGGATCATAGGGATACCACGGGACAAAAATTTAGACCTTGGAGATCTGACATTACATAGATACATCAAATTCAATATAGAGCTTCTAGAAGGCAAGGAAAAGTATGCGTTCAAGGATTACTAGAGTAAGGACCACACATCAATAGTCAAGGGTAAGTATACTACAACAAGGTATGTATGATTAGTGCTTGAATTTGAATTTGAATATCATCTCTGACATGTTTTCTTGCAAGACAGTGTACGCATTTTATATGTAGGTTTGTTTGGATTTTGTTCATAAATGTTGAATGTATTTAGATTTGAATTTTGAATATTTCTCTGACATATGTTTTGCATAACAATGTAAGTATTTTGTTTGTATTTTGGTTTGTTTATTGTTCATTAATGCATGTGTAGGAAGGAGAACATAATAGGACAACTCGAATACATACTACAAGGACATGCAGTGCCAAAGTGCCATTATTTGAAGCAAGCACAACAATACCTCGGTAGCTGCTAGTGATCCAAGAAGCAGTGTCAAGTCAAGTATCATGTCATGTAAAAAGTAAGTGTTGTAAAAAATCATCAATGTAAAATTGTAAAAGAGTCATTATTGTAAAATATTCAATCTTCCTAGAGTTGAAGAGACATTTATGGGAGGTATAAGAGTCATTTTTGGATAATGTTATGGTTGGGTTGCAGGCTATAAGGTGATTGGGTGATTGGCCTAGTTCAAGAAAATCATTGTGAATCATATTGTATCATGGATCATTGTCCCTGGTATGGGATTCCACACTCTTGTGTTATTTATGATCATTATAAGGTGGCAGGGAGGTGCTAGGTTGGTGCATGAAGTCACCTACAGGTTGGAGCCTGTGAACACTTTAGGGTGGTAGGTCAATCTAGGATGTCAAGGAATCCATTCAGTTGACTACTGAAGAAACAAGAGCATTGGGGCATCCTTCTAGTGGGAGCTGTAAAATAATGATTTTCTATAATTCTAGGAAGTTTTAACTTTCATTTTAGTTGGGGTTGTATATTCAAGAATTTAATAGAAAAGCGTTCGGTGGTTTTTGACATGGAGGGGGTTTTCCACCTAAAATTTG
This sequence comes from Pinus albicaulis, assembly GCA_034641835.2. Taxonomy (NCBI): domain Eukaryota; kingdom Viridiplantae; phylum Streptophyta; class Pinopsida; order Pinales; family Pinaceae; genus Pinus; species Pinus albicaulis. The sequence continues at coordinate 334,562,779 of CM076581.1, forward strand.
TGTTCCTATTCTGTTCTATTGTTTACTTTTTTTAATCGATAAAAATTAAGAATAATTTAATATTAAATAATGATATGAAAATATTTAATAATGTTAATTGCTAAATAATACTGATTCACACCCCCCCCCTCTCAGTAATTCCAACAATTACAACCTTTATCCATTCCAAGTCAGCGTTGGGAGGAGGTGTCAATGGATTTTAGCACAGGTTTACCCAATCCCAAAGGAAAGAGTTTCATCATGGTGGTAGCTGATAGTATTATCAAGTATGCACACTTTTTTGCATTATTTCATCCTTTTAAATCCAATACAATTGCTACTGAATTTATGGAAACATTTCAAAAGCTAAATGGAAACCCAAATATGATTTTAAGTGACAAAGATCCTATTTTCACTGGAAATTTTTAGACAAAATTATTTTATTGTCTTGGTGCTCAATTAGTTCATATATCATTTTATCATCCCCAATCTTACACTAAAACTGAGATAGTGAAAAAATGTTTGGATTGATATCTTTGTTTCTTTGTATATTATAAAAAACAAAATGTGTCAAGAGGTTACCTCTATTTGAATGGTGGTATAACACTTCCTTTCATACTGTATCAAAAATTACTCCATTTATGGCACTTTATGGATATCATCGACCATCCATCACATCAAATTTAAGAGAAAATTATAAGGTTCAAGCCGTGGAAGATAATATCAAGAATCACAACAAGTTCTCTAAATCTTAAATGATAAACTCACTCTGGTGCAAAATCAAATGAAACAACAGGAAAATCGGAATTACGGTGACAAAATTTTTGACGTAGGCGACTTGGTATTTTTACGGATACAACCATACAAACAAATGCCCCTGAAGTAAGATAATACGGATAATAAATTAGTATCCAAGCAATATGGTCATTATAAGGTGTTGCAAAATATTGGTACTATGGCATACAAATTGAAGTTTCTGTATCTTCACGAGTACACACAGTTCTCCATGTTTCATGCTTAAAGATGGTTGTTGGTGACAAGCTCTCAATTCAAAAAATATTGGAAGAACTTGAATAATAAGGAAAAAAAATATTGGATCCTGAAGTAGTCATGTAAACAAGAACCTAAAAACTACGGAATTGATCAATTTCAAAGTATCTCATTAAGTGGAAGAACTTACCCATTTAAGATTCCACATGGGAGGATGAGAATTTTATACATAAGCATCCAAAACTACTCAAGCATTGAGGAAATAACTTTTTTTGAAGGAGAGGGGCATGTTAGGTCCCTATAATACTAGTATAGCGTCCTTGTTGTTATTTTTAGTGTAGCCCCCATATTGTTATTGTTGTGCCCCATAGGAGCCCACTATTGTTATTGTTGTGCCCTTACTTTATTATTTCTATGTAGGCATTGATTATATTGTGACCCCTTAGACTCCTCTATATTCCAAGGAGGTATTTTCATTTGTATCATCCAACAATTGTTCATTTTTTTGATGTAAATGAGGTTTCCCCCTCGAATAGGCTAATTTTAAAGTCACTGATCTATATTTTATTTTGTTTTATGGTTTGGTTGCATAACAGATCTTTAAAAATATATAAATATAATTTAATTATAAGCTTTCGGAAAGAAATTATGCCCATTTGAAGTTTTCCTCCTCAGGACCAAATGATAATTTGTACATTTCCACGTGGCTAATGTGTGGAGACTCAACCATGCATTGACCCTTCATTGGTCCATGTCCCAATCCCACACGTCATATCAATCTTGATCATATTGATAATTTCCATAATATTGCACTACCCATTCTCCTATGGTTTAAATATGTCGGTATACTCGATATGCCAATATGCTTGATATGGATCATATCGCACAAAGGTCCTCTCATCCATTAATATGTTGATATGCTTGATATGGACGATATTACAAAAATCCTTCAATCAATCATTATTTTCATATAATCACATGGGAGGCCAGGCTATTAGTTATTTCCTTATAACATAAAATCGATGGAAAATACTAATAAAATAATAGGCCTATAGCTATCTTGGCATGCCACCTCATAAAATTATTATCCAATCACAAAATACCATGTGGAAATGGTCGATGTGTCTAACATGTAGCATGGTTGACATGCATATTAGGATATGAGGCTATTGGTGATTTTTAGGATGCATCCCTCCGAAACTCCCAATATTCCAATACAATGATATGATTTCTCAACATGCAACATCAATCATGAACAAACAATCACCACCTAACACATGTCACATGTCGATGCATCTACTACCATGTGGCACTACTTACGTGTGCAACGTGTCACCCATATTCATAGGTTTCACATGTAAAAAAGGATAATTATAGGTGACACATGTCACACACATGGTATATCAAAATAAACAATGGTTAAATCATCATGATGGCATCCCTCAAATCTTTTGGGTGCCTAAAACCCTAGTTTCTCCAATGTTTTGAGCTTTTGAAGTCTTGGTACCATCACCTGACATGCGCGGTTAATAAAATTATTGTCACCAACTGACGTCCCATTGTTTGGGCCACACCATATCAAGTTTTTCCATAATGGTGCAATATTTAGAGCCTAATACATCGATAGTACAACATCCCTCTTTCGATCATGATCCGGGAGGATCCAAAAATACTCAAAATTTGAGGTCCTTAGATCTCAACAAAACACACACCAAGTCATAGATATCATCAAGACTATTCCAATGATGTGAATGGCACCTCAATCTGAGTATGCATGACAAATTTATGTGAGTATGAAGTTTTTGACAAATGATAAAATAATTGGGCACTCATAGTGCCACGTAGAATCACAAGAAAGTTCCACATGGAACGACCCAGAGAGCACCATATGGAACCAACTAGAGAGTACCACTTATCTACCACCAGACACACCACATGGCTCAATAAAATGGTTCCACATGGAGCTTAGTTGGCAGGAAAAGAGGCCTATCCAACCCATGGACACATGTCATTGGCAGAATTTTGGTGGAATGGGTTGAATGGGTTATCAAGCCACTATTTTGGAAGTCCCACAAAATCCCAATTGTATATTGTTAAAATATCCAACAAAACATTTAAAAAACAATCCAATTAAAATAATATGTTAGGGTCCCGCGAGATTTCACCCTGGGACCTCACCAACTAATAGTAGACTTTCCACAATATACTAACCAATGTTCCCTAAGTGGGGACTTTTAATCTTCGACCCCACTATGTATATGTAATATCCCAAAAGGGAGAATGCAGTAATAATAAAACAAAATATAAGAATTGCAAAAAAGTAAACAATAAATCTAAATACACATCAGAATGCACATAAATAGCTGAGCCATTTTATTATATGGGAGGTGGATAAACCAGTACAAAAGTGCGCAAAATATGAGACACTCAAGCCAAAGAGATGGCCTAGAATGACTCTGAAATGATCCCACAAGAGGGACTGCGTAGCTGCGTAAATGTTGGAAGGAAAACTACATTGTCCCTACTGCAACTGTTGGGACTACAACTGCCGTCAAAATAGAAATGTAGATCTAGGAATTTTGGGAGCTCCGATGATGTTGAAACTTTAGATCTGAGCTCTATGATGGACACCCATGACAACCCAGAAAGGATTTTCCAAATATATGAGTTTATGAAAATCACCCTCTTAGGGCTTCACATATACACTGCTCGGTATGCATATCTGAACTAGAATATGATGAAGGATGGCTGCAATAGGATGTAAAATCAGATCTGTGCTTGAAGGGTTGATCCCTTCACTAGATCCTCAAGCTAGAAGCTCAAGATATAAATCCTACAATCTCCTCCATTGAATATGGTTGTTGATCACTCAACAACTTCAGAAAACTGCGCTGTCAGAGAGGGAGGCTCAATAGCCTGCTACTAGATATGTCAAATTAGGTCCAAAACTATAGAAACAATGAATACAAAGTGAGGAGATGGTCCCTCATAGGATTTCCAACTGAAATGTTGAAAAATTCCTTCCTCCAATAGATCTACAGGACTAAACTACGTAATCCTTGAGGGGACTGTTACTGCATAGAGGTAAAACAAAATGGCCTGAATGCCAGATATAGATCTACTGCTCTTGGAAGAATGAACATGAAGCACAAGTGAAAGGATGAATCCTCCACTAGTTTCCTAGTTGTAATGCTAGAAACAACCTCTTGAAGATGGCACCAATGCTTGATGAGGAATACAACTCAATAGAAACCTTCCCAGAGTAGGCACTCAAATTCCCCTGTGGGTAAGGGTGGGATTTCCACTCGAAAACACCCTGTGCTAAACAACATTGCATACATAGCTAAATAGCATAAGCGTACATAAAAATGTCACATGACAAATATAGATCTAAATAGATCATAAATAATAATCTAAAGACTACCTTCTATTGCGCCTTCATCTTCATTATATAGATTATGAGCCTTCCATAGCCTAGGCCCACCTCATAACTGCGTTTCCTATGTGGCCACTCTCCGCCATGAAGATTGCATTGTCTCTCCATGATCTCCATCATGTTTTGCATTAAATTCCAACTCTCTCCATCATGTGTGCATTAGATGCACCACTTCCTCCACTATCTCATCATAAGTGCTTTATGATCTTACTTTGAATGCATTATGATCTTAGTTGACCTCCTCCAAGATCCTCATGATTTTACATTGAAGATCCATGATCTCCATTCTTCCTTCATTTAAGAGTTTCTCCACTACTCCACAATGTAGATCTAGATCTAAAATATCCACATACACATGTCAAAAGTTGATTTTATCCATCAATGGGGTTTGTGGGTCCCTCCACCCTCTTATTTACTTAATTAATTATGAAAATAAAAAACTCTAATATTCCAATTATCTTGTGGAAAAGTGGGAATATTACAGTCCTCCCCGCCAAAATTTTGCTTGTCCTCAAGAAACTAAAAAAGTGGATGCTACAGCAAACATCCTCCCTCCAAATGGCATCCTCATATGGAAGGCATTCTCATCTGTCACAGTGTGTCATGCACGTCCAACTCCAAATCTACCTCCCTAGAATGTCTAGAATGGCCTCCAACTGAAAATTTAGATACCCATCTTCATCAATCTCCAAGTGGAAACCATATGATGTCCAAAGATCTCCTCTACACATGAGATACATGAAATGAAGTGGTTTCTTCTCAAAGTGGAAAGTCCCAACTCATGAACTATATCTCCAACCCATGTTACATAGAGTAGATTGCATCTTTTAATGCTCCCATCATTAGCCCTGTTGGCCATGTAGGGTCCAAACATAACATCAACATAGTGAAAAACAAGAAGTAGAGACATATGGATAAACATGAACAATGTAAAACCATATTCTCCTAATAACAACCACCACAGCAAAGCCTCGTACTGTAATGCTAGATCATCATGAAAACAAGTAAGAGAGGCATACTCTCAATAGATGCCACCTCAACAATTCTTCTTACTGCCATGCCAAATCAGCATCAATATAGATATGTGAGTCATACTCTCTCAAAATAAGCCACTGTAGCAATGCCTCTTGCTACCACACCACATCATCATTGTACCAAATATAGTGGTCATAATCTCTCAAGAGAAGCCACCGTAGTAAGGCATATTTCTTCCCCATCACATCATCATCATACCAAGTACAATGAAAATAATCCCCCAACAGAAGCCAATGTTGTAAGGCCTCTTTTTTTCATCCTCCATCAATGTCATGCAATGTATGGGAAGAAATTAACCCATACTCTCCCAAGAGTAACCAAAGAAACAAAGATTCGTGCTGCCTCCTTTCATTATCATGATGCAAGTTATGGAGAAAAAACATAGTAATGGACATGTGTAGTGTCTCATCAGAACAATATAAATAAGCTCCCTTATGCCACATCATGTGAGAGTTATGCAATGTCCCAAACACAAGTACATACATGAACATGATACATATCCCAAACAAAAATACATGTAAAGACATGAGACATATCCCAAACAAAAGAAAATACATGGACATAAGATACATCATGAGGTGTCCAAACTCTCTCATCAACAACCAACGCAACCATGCCTGCTGCTGCTGCATGTCATCAGTGATATACTTAGCATGGACCACACAAGTATGAGTTGTTGGGTAGTATCCATACTCACCCAAAAGCAAACAGCACAACCATGCTTCTTGCTATCCGGTATCATAAATCTGCAGGAAGGTAGGCAACCTCATGCTCCTCATCTGGATCCATTCATCCCAATGTGGATGATGATTCATGCCAAGATCAATATTGGTATCCTCCCATTGTATAATACCAACATCCTTCAACTGAATAGCTTTTCACTTCATGAAATGTTGAAGTGCACCTCCATTGAGGTCTCTCCATGAGATCCTCTCATCAATGGCCCATTGGAACCCATAAGGCTCCATACATGTTGTAGGTAGATATTACTCTTTGATATGTGAGATGATCATTAAGGAAACTTCATCCTAACAATGGAAAGTACTCTCCATCACAATATTTCCACCATCTATCATCTATCCCTCCAGTGCTTCACGAGTGAAGCTACTTTCAGAATGCTCCAAGGATAATGGGGCCCTCTTCTAATCACTGCTGCTAAGTGACAGCGTTGTATATCTGCATGGTGATACATGTGTTGTCTCATGGCCACATACAATGCTAAACTCAAAATCTGGAACTGTACTGAATAGGACTGTGCTCCTCCCATCTTCTTCAACTCCACACTTCAACACAAAGTGTTAGGTGTAGCTCAAACATGAAAAACTAGGATAGAGATACATCTTCTTCTTGATAAAATCAAGGTTCCTCTATGCAGTGATAATTTTCTACTCCAAATCAGCCAGGTGCTCTAATCCTTGGTTATTCATTTTCCCTGATGGTATGGTCTCACAAATCTCAATATGAGGTACTGAAATAATATGAGATGAAAGTGTATGAAAACCTTGGATAAGCTGAATCTGGGGAACTTCTTGCACATCTACAAGAGTTCCTTCCATCGGTGCAATGGTCTCTCCAAATATCTCCTCCTCATCATGCATCTCATGAATCATGCATGGGGCTCCAAATGTCAAGAACTCAAGACCATCTTGCAAAGATGCAAGTGATCCTCCTCATGGTGTAAGTGCATTTGCAACTAGTGGTGGTGCTAGAGGCTCTTCCTCCTAAGTGATAATGAGTACATCTTCCTTGGGCTCTTCAGCACTATCTCCTCAATGATAGGAGATGTAACTATGTGAGATGTCTCTAGTTTCTTTCCACCATACCTCTTCTTTAGTCTTTGAAAAAAGTATTTATAAATAGACACTCTCATGTGTGACAAGTGACTGAACCACCAATATCTTGCTTCACCCTCTAGGTACAGTGCTGCAATCTCCACTGTTAGAAAATTATATATTATGGAGCAATGTAACACATAAAAATATGCAGAAAATAAAAGCACACAAAACACATAAAACTAGAGAGACATAGATATACGTGGTTCACCCAGTTTGGGCTACGTCCACCCCGAACAGCCAGTCCTTCCTTTCTATTATCCAGCAAAAATGAAGAGACAAAACCTACAGCAGATCCACTGTAATATCCTCTGTTCTTTCTCACAGTCTCCCTATCTGTTTCTCGCTCCGAGAATACACATATAATGCACAGCCGCAATACAATACCCTCATAAAAGAGAGGGGTTGCCTTCTAGGGAAAAAAACCCTAATCTAAACATAACTTCTACCGTCAGATCATCCACCTATGAACTGCCCAGATTGACTAGAAATTACTATACTTTTACAAGGCGATTTTACATATCTTTTTAGCTTTGGGGGCACTGCCCCCGAAAACCCCCGCCAGGGGGGGCTCTGAAAAACGCTGTCGCCCCCCCCCTGACCCCCCACGGCAGCGATTAATTACGGGCGGCGTTGCCGCCCCTTTTAAGGTACATGGGTCCAATGCTGTGATAAAAAGTAAACAAGATAATCAGGCTCCACACCCAACATCCACAACCTCTCTTTCTGCTACAGGATATTGCAGAAAGAAGGTAGCCAATTCTTCCTTCCAAGCCCTCAATGTGATTGTGGAATATGCATCAAATGTAGGCAAGAAGAATCTATGCCTCTTTCTTCTATTGCTACTTTAGGACCTCCTTTCTTCTTCGAGTTGCCAAAATTGTTGGAGAGAGAGATTCTCCTTCAGTGCTCTAGGTTGTGCTTTGTACTCAGAAAAATATTTACTTAGGGTCTCATGCCCCAAGTCTCCTTCATATTCAGACTAGTCCTCTCTCTTATAAAAGAAAGTGGATCTAGTAGAATGATGTGAAGCTTTTTGCTTCTCCAGTTGCTTCTCATGATGATAGGAAGTGTTGGGACCTTCCTCATCAAATATTCTTCTTTTATCCTTCCTTTGCCTTTCTCTCTTCATTTGATTGACCTCCTTGGAGAGATCTTGCAATGATCTAAAGAGAAGAGTGGCAAAACTGCAATCCTCCTTCATGATAGATCTCTACTATCTTCTTCTTTTTTTGATTCAAAAGATGAAGTTTCCACAAGTTGAGCCAAAGATCATGCTCTGATACCACTGTAATATCCCAAAAGGGAGAATTAAGTAATACTAAAACACAATATAAGAACTGTAGAAAAGTAAACAATAAATCTAAATACACATAAAAATGTATAGAAATAACCGAGCCATTTTATTTTATGGGAGGTGGATAAACCAGTACAACAGTGCTCAAAATATGAGACACTCAAGCCAAAGAGATGGCCTAGAATGACCCTGAAATGATCCCACAAGAGGGACTGCGTAACTGCTGGAAGGAAAAATATGTTGTCCCTACTACAACTGTTGGGACTGCAACTGCCGACAAAATAGAAATGTAGATCTAGGTAGTTTGGGAGCTTCGATGATGCTGAAACTTTAGATCCAGGCTCTATGATGGATACCCAAGATAACGGAGAAATGATTTTCCAGATCTATGAGTTTAGGAAAATCACCCAATTAGGGCTTCACATATACACTGATGGGTATGCATATCTGAAGCACAATCTAATAAAATATGGCTGTAATAGGATGTATAAACAGATCTATGCTTGAAGGGTTGATCCCTTCACTAGATCCTCAAGCTAGAAGCTCAAGATCTAGATCCTCCAATATCCTCCACTGAATATGGCATCTAATCACTCAAAAACTTCAGAAAACTATGCTGTCAGAGAGGGAGGCTCAATAGCCTTCTGCTAGATATGTCAAATCAACTCCAGAATGATGGAAAAAATGGATGCAAGGTGAGGAGATGGTCCCTCATAGGATTTCTAGTTGAAATGCTGAAATTCCTTCCTCCAATAGATCTACAGGACTGAACTGCACAATCCTTGAGGGGAATTTTTCTGCATGGAGGTAGATCACAATGGCCTCAATGCCAGATATAGATATGCTGCTCCTGGAAGACTGGACATGAAGTACAAGTGAAAGGATGAATCCTCCACTGGTTTCCTAGCTGGAATGCTAGAAATAACCTCCTGAAGATGGCACCAATGCTTGATGAGGAATACAACTCAATAGAAACCTTCCTAGGATAGGAACTTTAATTTCCCTGTGGATAAGGGTGGGATTTCCACTTGAAAGCACCATGTGCTAAACAACACTGCAAAAATATCTAAACATCATAAGCATGCATAGAAATGTCACATGAAAAATATAGATCTAAACAGATCAGAAATAATAATCTAAAGTCTACCTTCTATTGTGCCTTCATCTTCATTATATAGATTATGAGCCTTCCATAACCTAGGCCCACCTCATAACTACGCTGCCTATGTGGCCACTAGCCTCCATGAAGATTGTGTTGTCTCTCCATGATCTCTATCATGTTCTGCATTAAATTCCCTCTCTCTCCATCATGTGTGCATTAGATGCACCACTTCCTCCACTATCTCATCATAAGTGCTTTATAATATTACTTTGAATGCACTGTGATCTTAGTTGACCTCCTCCAAGATCCTCATGATTTTAGATTTAAGATCCATGATATCCAATCTTCCTTCATTTAAGAGCTGCCCCACTACTCCATAATATAGATCTAGATATAAAATATCCACATACACATGTCAAAAGTGGATTTTATTCATCAATGGGGTTTGTGGGTCCCTCCACCCTCTTATTTACTTAATTGATTATGAAAATTAAGAACTATAATATTCCAATTATCTTGTGGAAAATTGGGAATATCACAGTATATAGGCAATACCATTTCCTCCATAGGGGAGTGTACAGCCAAAAATAGAGCCACAAAATTCAACGCGCAAGCTAAAAGGGGACCTACGCCCAGGAAGGAAATATTGAGATTGATCTTGAGAATATTATAGAGCATATTCCAAGGAAATATCCCAAGTTGTGTCATGAAATTTGAGGAGGAGGTGAGATTTATAGAACCTTATGAAACATTATACTCATTGTTCTTGAAATTTCTCAAGGAATCCAGTAGTGCAGTTAGAATTGGGATTCGAGAAAGAAATTTTTGGATCATCCCCGGATGTGAGGTATTGCTATGTATTTTCCATTAGTTTACTAAGATAATATAGAGGCCTCTCTACTTTGAATCTAGGCCTAGAGATGTATCTCACACATTGTGATTGAACTCCATTATCAAATCTTGGTGCATTGTCTATATTTCATTATTTTGTGTTGCTTCTTCATAGATGTTTAATTTATGGTATTTTCATTCTCTTTAAGAAATTATTTTTAACATCATCGAAGGAAAGATCATGGATCATGTTGGTATCAGAGCGGCCTTGATTGATGTAAATTATGAGTGTAGATGCATACCAGGGAAAAAGTAAAAGAGGGTGAAGGAAAACTCAATTCTTTTAACCCTAAGATTAGACGTGCAAATTGAAGAAATGAAATGGAGGATAATGACATGAACATGGAGAACGAGCAGCCTTTCCACAAGTCCTTCTACTAGATGGAAGATTTGGTGTAATTTTTTTTACATATATTATGAAAGGAGAATGGAAAATGAGGTAAATAAAGAGGGAGATCCAACAAAAGATAATGCATCAGTACACTAAGGAGGTGGAGGAGAACCTCCCGAATATCCATCTTTAAGTTCAAGCTCTTCATCTTCCCCTCATTCTCATTATTCAAATAGTCATTGGAAAAATGTTTCTACGAAACCATTGTTAAAGTTAGATGTAAAAATTTGATTTTCCCATGTTTTATAAAGAAGATAATGGAGAGAATTTAAATAATTGGATTGGACAAGTCAAAATTTACCGTCATATACAACCGATGAAAGAGGATGAAGCAAATATTTAGTTGGAATCTCATCAGCTAAGAGGCACAACCCTTGTATGATGGGAGAGAATACTACAAAAAGGTAGTAAGCATATTGGTAAACTCCTTACATCATGGTCTGAGTTTGTTTATGAATTAATGGGGAAATTTTATCCATTGTGTTATAGGAAAAAAACCATGATGGAGTGGGAAAACTTGAGATAAGGTAAAGGTCAAAATGTTCAAAGTTTTACAAAAGAGTTTAGGAAGCAAGCAATGTCATTGAATATTCCTTTAGACTCATCAGAAACTTTGATGAAATACATTGGCGGGTTACATATTTATCTTCGTCACTCATTGTTATTATTTTATCCCACCATTATAAATTAATCTAATGTAAAATAAATTCATATTGAAAGTGAGGGAAAGCATGGACAAGAAAATCAGCCAAAAAAGCATCCATCCAAGTCCCAGAAAAACAAGCTAAAAGGAAAAGGAAAGGGCTAGAAGATAGTGACAATAAATAAAGAGGAAGGAAATCCCTCCTGCACTCATTTTAAGAAAGATGGGAACAATGAGGAGCATTTTTAGAAACAACATCCTAAGTTAATACTTAAGAATCTTGGTTGAAAAGGGAAGCAAAACATGGTTGCTACAAAGCAATAATACCTAGGTATTGATTCAAGTGACGAGACACAGATCACAACCTTTGGCATACAAGGTAAAAGTTATTTTCATGCTAGTTCAAGCTATGAAAATAAATCTCATGATGATGAAAAAAGAAAAAGAAAAAAAGTGAATTGTTTCATATAAGAGTTGTATCTAACCACATAAAGATAGATGCATTGTTTGATATGGGTTCTAAAGTTAATTTGATCTCATATTTATTTGTTAAGAAGTTGGGTTTGGAAACAAGACCTCATCTAAGACCCTATCCTCTTGGTTGGGTGCATGAAAATGAAAAACTCAATGTCACAAAACGATGTAGCGTCATATTATCTATTGCTTCAAAGTTGAAATATGAGGTTGATTTAGATATTGTCCGACTTGAAATTGTGGCATACTCTTGGGAAGGCCATACTTATATGATAGGAGGGTAGTCTTTTTCAGGCATGAGAAAAAGTACCATCCCACCAAATATGGGTTGGAATATTTTTCAAAGCTCATTTTATGAATGTCAACTCAAATATTATTAGTGCAGGATAGATTAAGAGACTCATAAACTCCAACAATAAGTGTATGTCCATGGTTGTGAGGACAAAATATTTTGAGGCATTTAATGCTTTCAAAAGGTGTAATCCTTTTCATGGGAAAGAAATATTCGATATCATTTCTAACTATGATGATATTTTTTAGGAACCAAGTGGATTACTTCCTATGAAGGAAATTTAGCATGAGATCCATCTTCAACAATATGCCCCTCTTGCAAATGTGGGCATGTACAAGATGTTATCTATGGAAATAGAGGAAATCAAGAAGTATGTGAAATAATTGTTGGACCAAGGAGTCATCATACCTATCTCATCCCCATAAAGTTATCCGATTGTCTTAGTGTTGAAGAAAGATGGCACATGGAGAATGTGCATGGATTATCGAGCTGTCAAAAATATCACGATGAAAAAATGATATCTACTCCGTTGTACAAATGATTTTCTTGATAAATTAAAGAATGATGTCGTTACAGGCCATTTTGTCACACTTATGTGAAAGGCCCTAAACTTGGTTCTCTTGCCCTCCATTTCACTTTGCATTAATCCCTTGCAAGTCCAAAAGAAATTTTCCCCAAAAGGTTTAAATATCATGGATTACAATGGCTCAAAACCTTTATTTAAGACTCCATCACACTTACTCTCTTGAAACATTATGATGGTACAGGTTTCACACTTGAAAATAACACTGGTCAACGCAGGTTTCCTTTACAATAAGTGTGATGACACCTGGAAATGAGGAAAAATAAAATACAATTTTGAAGCTTCCCCTTTTGGATGATTTGAGCATTGTTTCTTCCATTTACTATTGAAGATTATCTAGAATTATTAATAGTAAGGCTTTATCTCTTATCCCATAGACCTTATCCACTTTCAAAGTATATCCAGCTCTAGTATGGTGGATCTAAAACTTCCTCATTTTTCCTATAAAAGAACTACCTGATATAGATTTTGGGTCAGATTTTGGAGACTATAATTCTTGCCCTTATGTTTCTAATTTAACTTTGGAGGCCCATAATCCAACCTTTGATATTGATGAGATTGGATGTTTATTATTATGGCAAATAAAGGACGAGAAAGTTGGGATATTCACAACATGAAGGCCTAAAAAGGATTGTAATATTTCTCTATTGATATTAATAAAAATTGAATTATTTTTACCTTACACTATATCTTTAATTTTACATGTCTAGAATAAGATTCCTTAAACTCTTATTTAGAGTTATTTGGATATATCATATTTTCTATTTTTGTCTCTTTGCTTGTTTTGGTTGGTTTGCAGGTTCTACTTTTGGAAGTAAAATTTGGGGGTGCTACGGAATAGAGGAAGCATATGCATGCAACCAAATACCCAATTGGTTCAATGAAAACCCATTTTTTAGCTCAGAGCGTCAGTTTAAGAAGTAAGTTTCGATCACCTTTCCTATCCATCATAATTTCACACAAATTCTCTTGAAAAATTGCAGTCAATAGTCATAAAATTGTGAGATTGGAGGGTATGTGGGAAGGAAATATAGAGCTAGTATATTTTATTGGAGTGATAAGAATTTTTGTGGCCCTCTGCTAACACTAAATTCAACACTAAGTCCATAAAAAACTACAGTCCATATACCTAGTTAAGGGCAATAAGAAAATATGGAGGGTGGGTTCAACAGGAGAGATCCTACAGACACCAGAATGATTCATTTGCACCCTCCTATAGCAGACATATTTAGGAGACATCAGTGGATATGCTTCTTTGAATTATCAAAAGGATATGATGGTGAAGTTTCCTTTGAGTTTGTTATGGCTCTTAATTCCCAATCAGATGTCAGTGCCACAACTGTAATAAGAGGGTTATCCATTACCATAAGTCCTGAAGTGATCACTAGAGTAACCACACTACCCCTAGGCATTAAATGGAATAGGGAAGACATGGTCAATAGTGCCACTGAAAAGAATAATTTCTTTAGGTCCAAATAGAGACATGTGGAAGACAAAAATGGGGTTAGGAGAGAAAGTTTTCCTTACGCATGGGATGAGGTAGCCTTTAATATATTAAGATAAATATATTATGAAGGAAAATTAAGTGGAGTATATGGATATCACTTTAGGCTATTCCATGAGCTCAAATACCAATAAAATATTCCCCTTAACCAAATATTGAATGTACCTTATTTCCTCCTCCAGTCAATCAGGGACATGAGAAAAAAAATGAGAGAAGGGAAACATCAACACTTAGCCCATCATGGCCTTATTAAGCTGATAGTGGAATATTCTCTAAACCACTTAAGAATTCATTTCCCATGGTCCAAGTTCAAAGATATGTACATGGAAGCACTCATATGAACTCAGAGCATTACTCCTTGAGAAACCCCTGTATCTAGCATTGGGGGTAGAGACACCATATCAGAGGAAGAGGAAGAGGCATAGAGGATAGTAAAAATGGAAAAAAATGAATAAAATGAATAAGAGGTAGAAGAAGTTATGGAAATATTTGATAAGGAAGAAGAGAAAGAGAAGTTAGAATAGGAAGCACTAATTCCTAGATAGACCAATGTACCAAAAGAAACTAAGATATCCCCTCATAAGGCTAGTATATCACCAGGGAACACTAAATATGAGGTGGATGCCACTTTAGCTACCTTTGGAACTCCTATGAAATCCAAGAATAAAAGGCCCAGGAAAACCCCTCTCTACTTCAAAACAAGTAAAAGCACTAGCATAAGACAAGGCATACCCTAGACTCCAAAAAAATTCCAATTACCATTAAGATGTCCCCAAGTAAGAAAGAAGTGGTAGGGCTAGATGAGGGAATGATTGAGGAGGTCACCTCTCCCAAGCCAAAACCTAAGGCTCCCATAGCCTATGTAAGGAGGCACACAACCAGAGCATCACCCTTCACACAAACAGAAGCACCCATTGACATCCAAAGAGAAGGAAGGAGCATGCGACATGAAAAACATAGTGTGCTACATGAAAAACAGAGCATGCTACAGGAAATTCAGAAGATTCTACAGGAAGATATGGATGGGTAGCAGGAAGAATAGAAGGCATGAATTGAAGGGAAAAGTGCACAAATAGCAGGACAAGACATGCAAGAAGAGATACAAGTGGAACACCATCTCCAAAATAAAATAGCCTCCTCACAAACAGTTAAAAGACAAATCACAATATTTTAGGAACCTACCCCACAACCTAATTTGGGATCCTATTATATGTTCATTTAGGGAGGAATATTGATCCCTGAGAAATTCACAATCCCCCTCCTACATGAGATGTAGATAGAAAGAGGTTTCACCCATAGGTCAATGCAGATAGACAAATCAAAGGATTTTTTGGATGTAGGGTTGATTGAAGAAAGGCTCCTTGAAATGGGAAAAGAGTTGGCTGATGCACGGCTTAGAGAATCTATGGTGAAAGACAAACTGAAGCAACATAAGAAGAGTATATGAGGTTGCATGGGAAGCTACAGGAAAAGGAAAATCAAATTGCCACCATGGCTAGCCTTTGCATGGAGGCCATGTAGTATATACAACCTTCAAATTCCTATGTAGTATACCTAAAGGATTAATGGTTACAATTCCAAATCAAAACCTTAGCTCAACATCAATCCCTACCCTTTCAAAGCTATAGCCAATTCATTGATTTCTAAAAATAGTCTAGTGTAGGAGAGAGGGCTTGGATGGCATAATTCTACATGCACAACCTTATTTTAGCTAATATGAATAATTGGGACCCAAATTCCAGGTTGGATGATATGAAATTAATGGCTCTAGCATCATGGCTAACATATGAAGAAGAGAGAGAAATATAGACTAAAATATTCATGGTAAGGGAAGAAAGAGAACCTCTATAGATCATGTCAGAACTAATAATCCCCAGTTGGATCATTAGTAATCATCAAATGGTCTCAAATTATGATGTACTAACACCTACATACATTGAAACACAAGGTCAGGCCATTGCACACTTTGATGATATATCCATGGTTCTGGGAGAAGAGAGTTTGCAGGGATGCCAAAGAAGATGGTACATCTTACCACTTAGCCTACAGTTGAGGTCATATCATTCACCTGAGAGAATGAGAATTTCATTTGAAATAACACCCTCCTACAAACAAGCTATGTAGATAATGAATATACAGTGGATAGGCTTGAAGCTCAACCCACATTTTATGCTAGGATGCATGAAGGGAGAGATTAGATAGAGGAACAAAAGGAGTGGGATGAGGTAGAAAGGAATGAAATATTTCACGCACCAGAAGGAACTACCTCTTTACTACCTTGGGATGTCAGAGAGGCCACCAAAGATTTGAAAGGGATCAACAAGGAAGACTAGGCTTCTCAAAGGATGAGCAACCATTTCAGTAGGGGGGTGATGATGAGGCCCATCATTAGTTATATTCTAAGGGGTTAAATTTCCATACTTTAGCTATTAAGTCACCTCTCTCTCATATTTATTTACATTTTTTTCATATTATGCTTAATGATAAGGGTGTATGATTTATGCCATGTCTTATTTCCTAATTTGAATTAATTGCAGGAAATGAGGCTATTTTTGAGATGTTTTCCATCTAAGGACTCGTAGTAGACAACAAGGATATATAGTAGGAGGATTTTCCACCTCCTTAACTCTCTCAATCATCCAATACCACATTGATATTTATCCCAACAACTCGAAGGCAAAGGAATCCAAACAAAGTGACAGTTATGAGGATCCAACGTCCACTTTTCTCAAGATCAAGGAGGACTTATTCCTACTTCTTAGGGAGATGTTTGTAGATAAACATTGGTATAAATAAGCATAGGAAAGAGTTCATTAGGATTCAGACTTTGCATTCATCTAGGTAACTCTTGAGCTTGGATTTAGTATATTTTGAACTCGGATTTAGTGTTATGAAACCAACTCACAAAATAGAAGAAAAGATAGAACAATGACTTCAAAATCAACCTCTTCGAGTGGGAAATATATAAATGAACAATTATTGGATGATTCAAATGAATAAAACCTACTTTCTATATATAGGAGTCTAAGGGGTCCCAATATAATCAAATCTTACCTAATAATAATAATGTAAGGGCACAATAATAACAATAGTGGGCTTCTATGGGGCACAATAATAACATTATGGGGACTACATGGTCACAACAATAACAACAAGTGGGGTGCAATAACAATAACAATAAGGGGATACACTAGTATTATAGGGACCTAACATGCCCCTCTCCTTCAAAAACGTGTTGTCTTCAACGACTGAGTAGTTCTAGATTCTTCTGTATAAAATTATCATCTTCCCATGAGGAGTCTTAAGCTGGTAGGTTCTTCCACTTGATGAGATTCTCTGAAATTCATCGATTGCATAATTGTTAAGTTCTTGTTTCCTTGACTGATTTAGGTTCCAATATGATTTTTATTTCCTCTTCAAATTCTAGAAATATTGTTTGTACTGGGATTTTTTCACCTATAACCTTCTTTAAGCATGAAACATGGAAAACTAGGTGGAATCGGGAAGATTCTTCAAGCTCCAATTTGTATTCCATAGTACCAATATTTTGCAACACCTTGTAAGGACCATAGTAATTTGGCGATAATTTAGTATCCTTCTTAGCTTTTTTGAGGGAAATTTGTTTGTATGGTCGTAGCCATAAAAATACCGAATTGCCTACATCAAAACTTCTTTCATTGTGATGTTCATATGCCTATTGTTTCATTCGATTCTGCACCAAAGTTAGGTTAACCTTTAAGAGTTGGAGAGCTTGTTTTTGATGCTCGATGTGATCTTCCACTGCATGAACCTTACATTTTTCTCTTAAAGATGATGTGATGCATGGTGGATGATCCATAAAGTGCCATAAATGGGGTAATTTTTTCTGCAGTGTGGAAGGAAGTGTTATACCACCATTAAGCCAAAGGTAACCACTTAACCCATTGTGTTTGTTTATCAGATACAAAGCAATGAATATATCCTTACAATTTTTTTTTCACTATCTCAGTTTTCCCATCAGATTGAGGATGATAAGATGAGCTATGAGCTAGTTGAGTACCGATACAAGAAAATAACTTTTTCCAAAATTTTCCAGTGAAAATGGGATCTATGTCTCTTAAAATAATCTTTGGGTTTCCATGCAGCTTTTGAATTGTTTCCATAAATGCAGTAGCAATTGTACATGGCTTTAAATGGATGAGATAATTCACAAAAGTGTGCATACTTGGTAACTCTATCAACTACCACCATGATGACACTCTTTCCTTCTGACTTGGGTAAAACTATGATAAAATCCATTGAAACCTCCTCCCAACGTTGACTTGGAATGGATAAAGGTTGTAGCAGACTCTGGGTATTAATTGTCTCAACTTTATTTTGTTTGCAAGCCAAACATTCCACCACAAATTTTTGAAAATCATATTTAAGGCCATCTAAAAAAAAATCTTTCTTGACCCTGTGTTAAGTTTTTAAAAATATTGAGTTTCCTCTCAAGGGAGAGGTGTGAAATTCCAAAAGAATATTTTTCTTTAGTTGGAAATTCTTACAAATATATAAGCGGTCTTTTTACCATAATGAATCATTTTTCCAGCTAAATGTATCATATGTACTAGGACCTTGCCACAATTTTTGAATGAGTGTCCACACTTATTCATCATTCTTCCACTCCTCCCTTGCTTCATTTATCCAATATAGTTAGATAATAGAAATGGAATAAAGAAATGATTCCGAATCCTTTCTTGAGAGTGCATATGCAACAACATTTAGCTTCCCTTTTTTGTAGATGATTTCAAAGTCATAACCCAACATATTTGTGACCCATTTTTTCTAGTCTTCTGAAGATAGTCTTTGTTCCAAAAAGTGTTTAAGACTCTCATGATATGTTTTTACCTTGAAGTGTCTTCCCATTAGGTAAGGTCACCATTTCTTTAGTGCATGTAGTATTTCCAACATTTCCTTCTCATAAAGAGATTTTTGTAAATACTTTCCTTTAATTGGACGACTTTCAAAAGAAATGGGTCTTTCTTCTTGCACTAAAATAACACTAATTCCATTTCCCGAGGCATCACATTCCACAATAAATGTTTTTGGGAATTCTGGTGTAGCTAAGACCGATGCTTGATGCCACATTGCCTCTTTAATATGTTCAAAGGCCTTAATTGCTTCTAGAGTCGAAGAAAATGTGTCTTTCTTCAGTAATTTTATTAGAGGTTATGCTATTCTCCCATAATTCTTAACAAACATTCGATAATACCCTATTAATCCGATAAATCCTCGCATATGCTTTAGGTTTATGGGAATTTTCCATTCCTTAATTGATTTAATTTTTTTAGGGTCTACCTTAACACCGTCACGAGATACAATAGGAAACAAATATTCCACCTCCTGTACTCCAAAGAAACATTTGGAGGTTTTTTCATATAATTTTTTCTCCTCCAATAGTTTGAGCACCCTGTCAACATGTTGAACATGATCCTTGTAATACTTGTTGTAGATTAGTATATCATCAAAAAATACTAACACAAATTTTCTAAGGAAGGGTTTGAAAATGGAATTCATCAAACCTTGAAACGTAGAAGGTGCATTGGTAAGACCAAAGACATGACCAAAAATTCATAATGACCCTCATGAGTTATAAATGTTGTTTTCAAAATGTCTTTAGTCTTCATTCTAATTTGATGATAACTTGAACGAAGATCCAACTTGGTCAAGTAAATTGCTCCATGTAGTTCCTCTAATAATTCATCAATGACAGGAATGGGAAATTTCTTTTCTCCAATAATAGCTTGTTCTTTCTTTGCTCCAATAGTGATCCATCCTTTTAGTACACCACTATTGGAGCAAAGAAAGAACTTTGACTAGGTTGAATTATACCAGCCTCTAGCATTTCTGCAATCATACCTTCAATTTAGCTCTTTTGGGCATAGGGATAACTGTAAAGCCTGATGTTTGGAGGAATACTTCCTCGAATCAAATGAATAGCATGATCATGATCATGAATATATGGGAGGAATTTGGGAGTCTCAAACACCTTGGAATGGTTGTCCAAGACTTTTTGGATATCTGGAGCAATAGAGGATTTCGATATTTGAACATGTAGTGAGCATAATTGTGCAATTACACCTCGTTTTTATTTCTTCAAAATATTTTTCATGACATTATAAATGATTATATTTTTCAGTTTCCCCGTGATACCACGTAATTCAAATTCCTTTCCTTCCCCCAAAAAAATTCAAGAAAAGTTATTGAAAATTAAAATATATAGTCCCCAAATATTGTAATTGTTGGACTCCTAGTACAACATAGACACCACCCACTGGAATGGAGAATTTGACTATTAAATACATATTCCCCCATGGTTAGCTCGATACTATGGCACTTTCTAGAGAAATTTATAGTTCCTCCATTTTCAACCATCATTTGAAATTCTGGTGCTGGATATAGGAAGAAATTCAATTCTTTGGCTATCTTAAAATGAATAAAATTATGTGTACTACCTGAATCAATCAACGCTAGTACCTTTTTTTTCTTGATATATCCTTCTATCTTGAGAGTTTGAGGAGTGGTAATTCCTCCCAATGCATTACACGATATGGTTGGATTCATTTCTTCGTTCTCTGGGTTGGTTCCTGGTGTATATCCTCCTCTTCTGATGCTTATTATTCCTTTTCATCCTCCTCTTCACAATATATGTTAAATAATTTCTTCTCAGTGCATTTATGACCTTTATTGTATTTTGTATCACAACTATAACAAATCCCTTTAGCTATTTTTTCATCCAATTGTTGTGGTGTCAACCCTGTAGGTTTTGGAAGGCTAAGAGCAACAAAATTTCCATATTTATAGTAGTGATTGGTAGACTTCCTTGTTGCCATAATTTTTCTTTCAGCTTTTCTTGCCACCCTGAATTCCTTCTCCAATGAATCAGGTTCCCAAAGGTGAAACCCATGTTGGATGTTATCCTTTAAAGTCCCTATGAAACAATCAATTCTATGCTTCTCTGGAATATATATTACCCTAATATTAATTTTTTGGAAGTCCTCAATGTTCTTTGCCACTGAACCCCTTTGTTTGAGATTTATCAATTGGCTAAAGAAGGTGTTTCTCTCTGTATCCTCATAATATGCTATCATTTCTTCTGTAAAAATTGACCAAGTGAATAGTGGTTTACAAGAACAAATCCATCGATACCATACAAAATGTTTGGTTTATAAATATAAGTTGCAATTCGTACCTTTTGTGTGTTTTTCACATTATGGAGATCAAAATATTTCTCCATCTGTAGTGTCCATGTTACCGGATCCTTGCCATCAAACTTCCTCATATCGATATTTGGAATATGGTGAGTCTTAAATCCAACATTAGAGTCTATGAAATCATGATTAACATTTATTTTTTCATCATCGTGAGTTTCATATACTACCTTTTTTCCATTAGGAATCATTTCTTGTAGAAACTTTGTCAAACCTTCCTTCAAACCTTCCATGTTCGCTTTTAGTTTTTCTTCTATACCATCGATATTAGCTTCCATGTTATCCATATTAGCTTCAAAAACATCCATATCAGATTCCACTCCATTCATATTATCTTCCAGGCCTTTCTTCAAACCATCCATCTTAGCTTTCATTTTTTTTGGTTAATTTTTGCGAGAGCGAAATTTGTTGCACTTGGTCTCGTAATTTTGATATATCATGCTGCAGCTCTTCCTCTTCATGTGTCACAATAGATATTTATAAGGGCTTAATGGGTTTGGAATTCATTATGCGAGATATTATAGAACCCAATGCATTAATATGCCCTTGGAATCACTTCAAACTGATTTTTTAAACAAAAGTTATGCAATTTAAAAAAACAAAAACACACCTTTTTCTTTCTTTTAAGGAGCTCGATATTGAACATGATTTATATCTATTATTTAAGATCCAAAAGATTTTAAAATTGGTCCTATAGTAGCCCTCTGAGTCTTCTTTCCAATGCCATAGGTTAGACCTAATTTGGATTCTTCAAGGAAAATTTATGCCGAATCTCCCACAATGATCTAATTGTGGACTGGTTCAGTAGAGAAAACTTGTACGACATGCCACGTGTCACTTTTTCGACCTTACACTATGAAATTGATACACTAGATATTACAGTCTGTTCGATTTTGGAAACTTTTTACAGAATTCAAATCCGATGTCTGAAATAAATGTTATGACGATTTTTCCTTGGTCGCCTGTTTGACATGAAATTATGGAGCTTGCAAAAACCCTAAATTCCATTGATCATATCTCTAAAAATTTTGTGAACCAAGGTCTGGAATTTTTACATGAATTTAATCAGGATTTTGGCTCCATGTGGTAAAAATTCCAGCTTCTAAAGCCTCGTAGAAAAATATTTATAGCGAAAATTCCACGATGACATGTTTGAAGAAGTAAAACCCTAGAATTTCAAGCTCTAATACCAAATGTTATGCAACCAACTCAGAAAATAAAATAAAAGATAGATGAACGACTTAGAAATCAGCCTCTTCAAGGGGGAAACCTCCTTTACATTACAAAAATGCACAATTCTTGGATGTTTCAAATGAAAAAAACCTACTTTCTATATATAGGAATCTAAGGGGTCTCAATATAATCAGAGCCTACCTAACAATAATAATGTAAGGGTACAAAAATAATAATAGTGGGATTATATGGGGAACAATAATAACATTATGGGGACTACATGGGCACAACAATAACAAAAAGGGGGCTACACTAACAATAAAAATAAGGGACTACACTAGTATTATAGGGACCTAACCGTATATATAAGCATAGGAAATAGCTCATTATAATTCAAAATTTGCATTCATCTAGCTAGCGCTTGAGCTCAGATTCAGGATTATTTTTTACTGCCATATGATGTAGTAGACCTTTTTATTCAATTATAATGAGAATTTTCATGTTCCATCATTGATTTAGTCTCATAGGATTGATGCTTTTGGGGTAGGCCCCAATATATTGGCTAAGTCCCTCTTACGTATTTATATTCTCTTTATGTCTCAACATTTTTTTGAGTCTATTTAAATTCTAGTAGCATCAAAAATCCATAAAAATTGTGCTTGTAGCCTCTCTTCCTTAGCTCTCTCATTGGAGCTTGAGGAGAAGGATATCCAACCATGGATCAAAAGTAGTTTGTTTATGATTCCTTAGAAAGATAGATAGTGTGATTATCGTGCCAATAAAATGCTTACTATAAGTTAGGAGCTATATTTGTGTTGGATAATATTTTAGCATAGATTAAGTAGGGCTTTCCATTCAACTCATCTTTTCCACTTGTTAACATGTCAGTTTTTCTAGAAGAAATGCGTGAATGTGTGTAGTGATTTCAGGGTTGTCTACGACTGCAGGGAAAGGATGCTCCTCATCTCATTCATCCTTCTTCTCTCCAACCTCCAAATATTCCACCAAAACCTTGTTTTATGAAACCACCTTCACCACCACCATGAGTAGCCTTCCAAGTGCAGAACAAACCTCCCAAGGGTTTTGAGTTTTGTTAGAGGTGTTGGCCACCAATCCCTCACCTCATTCTGACTTCTCTCACCTTTCAACACCTTCCTTGCACCTTTTCCATTCTTAAAACCCTCTCATATTATATCATGTAGCACTTCAGGACATCCTTTAGTACTGATGTAGGTCACCTCTTCACTCTAGTTTAGATCCTTTTTACCTTTTAAGCCTAGAATAGGATTCACTTCACCCCTAGCTATGAATTCATGGTTAGAAGAGACTCTTAGGCCACTCTGTTGTCCTCTGAGATAATTCTAGGTAAATTATGCATTCCAGAGCATATATAATGTTTTGTTTGTTTTAAATTGGTATTTGGATGACCAATGTATTAAGAAATTACAAACAAATGTATTTAAACTTTAGATAATATTAACTATTAGGAAAAGGGTTGTTTCTTTACTTCAAATAGTGATTTAAGATTTCATATGTGAAGGTAGAAATTGTAAGAAAGTATGACCAGTTAAATATTCAGATTGAATGTTCAATTTATCATAATTTTGCAAGACTGTCAAAAAATGTTTAAAAACTTAACAAAACATATTTAACTTTATGAATGTTGCTAACAATTAATTGATGTAGAGGGACTTATAAAACAGATAGTTGAATAATTCTTTCTCTAAAATGAATTATTTCTTCAGAGGGTTTAAGATAGAATGAAACACAAATTTTACGTATGTAATTATCTTCATAAACATCAAATATATGTAGAAAACAAAGTCAAATGAATACTGGAAAAAATTACAAGAGAAAAAACTGATTGAAATAAATCTAGAATGCTTTTATTATCATCAATGATCAAAGCTCATACACTCTTTATTACAAATGCTCATCCAAGGGTGCAACTGTTAATAACTCGAATGGATAGTTATTTATACCAGTTTCTATCACTTACAAATATCTAAAATTGATTACAAAAAGAGAATCAAATTGTAGGAAAACAAAACTAATGAGTGATTTGTCACTGTCTTTGAGGAAATAGTTTATGATGTGGCCCAAAAATTGTTGTGGCGCTAGCATGTTGTTGGAGACAAAACGTTACTCGATGGTTTCACATAAGTGATCCCATATTTCCTCACTTGGAATTTCCATATTTACACATTTCTTGTAAATGTCATCTACTTCTGTGTAACTTTCAAAAGTAGGTTTGTTGATGAATGAATGTTTGATTTCATTTTTTACAATCAAATCAAAATTTAAAGCTTCTAGAAAAGTTTTCCTTGTCACATGGCCTTTAATTCCTGCAAAATTTTCTTTGTCAATTGAAATGGTGTAAATATTTTTGCAGTACTCCTCCAAGTTGATCAGATTCTCATTAGCAGCTAGTAGTCCGGGCAATCCTCTTTGGTTTAGAAAATTAAACTTAGTGTGAAATATTTGGACAACAATGTCCAAAGTTTGACACTTAGTTTCCAATTGGTTTGGTAAATTCTTTTTTTGCATATTTTCTTGATTTCCAAGATAGTAGATGTTTTGTGTGAATTTTTTATCTACTCCAACTCTGCTCTGGTTTTTGAGTTCAATACCTTGATCATGTCTGATGCCTCTGTTGGTTTCTGCTTGAGTGATGCCTTCTCTTGTTCAATGAATATCCTACATCTGTTAATTAATTCTTCCTTCTCAAAAATTATTTTTATGGATGGACATACTTTTATCATTGCTTGACTTATTTCTGTCCATGTAATCTCCTTGGCTTGGGCCAAGATGTCTTCTTCTCAATTTTTAGTCCCATTCTGTGAGACTTGTGCATTTATTCCATGTAAAAGGTATCATTTTTTATCTTCTAAGTTTCCAAGGCCTTTAATTTCTACAGCAGCTTCTCATTTTCTTGTTTCTGTATGGCCAAATCCCACACTAGTCTGACTAAATCCCCTGTTGTCGATATAGATTCCATAGTTGTTGATGAAGAGCTAGGATATGTACCTGAAACTGCATTTGATACTACTACAACTGAGATCATAGCAAGCTGAGATGATTGTTATTTTTCCTTGAGCAATCTTTCAATCTTCTCCTCCATCTTCTTTATCTGAATGTTCTTCTCAATGATGATTTTGAGAATATCTTCTCTGTTTTGTTCACTCTCCTCTATTTCCTTTGTCTGTGGATCTTCAGTGGAAGGTAGCCTTAGCTGTTTTGCAAAGCTACAATGTGTGCATTTTTATTCTTTAAAACTTTTTCAACATCTTTACAATATTTTGGGTCATACCCAATCTTAACCACAATGTCTTCTAAAGACTTTAAATTGTTGTCTTTAGCTAAAGAAGAGAGTTTTTATATTTTTAAGTTGTGACTATACATTTGACAATGTTGTTATTAACTTAGATAAATTCATAGCTGTATTATTCATGGTTGAGAAGAGCATCTCTCCAGACTATCTATGCATGCCCATCTGATCTATTGGATGAATCTAGTTTGCATCAAATGAGAAAATGGTATTCTTATAATCTAATGGAGACTTAGGAAAAGGGACTTGGGCTTGTAGGAAATCCATTTACATCCTCTCATTTTCACTATCAAAAGTAGAGAGGAGCCTATTTTTTGATGTAGAAGTCTGCTTCTAAAACAAACTATATACATTAGACTTCAATGTTTCATTTTTTTGTTTAATCTCCAAGAATTTGGAGAATATGTTTTGGGCATCTGATGAATTGGTTCCCACTGACTGGATGATTTCCAAAGGGTCTTGAGAGGGTTAAGAAGATAATGGAGTATTAGGAACACTCCCTCCTGCTAATGTAGATACTTATGGATCTCCCAGATATATGATTTCTAGTTCCTTTTGACTCTGCTCTGTGGAAATTGTAAGGTCAGTCTTATGTTTATTTTGTTGGATTATGAATTCTCTGACCAATTCCACAAGAGTTTATGTTTCTTATCGGGATATTTTCTGTTGTTTTCTTTGGGCAACTGGAGTCTACAAAGTGGAAGTGGAAAGGATCTGTTCCTCTGCTTCATGCAATGTATTTTTAGTCCACTACTCCATATTCATGAACTTTTCAATTTCAGGCATTGGTGTATGATTATGTTGATTTATTTTTTTTCAACTCTTAGATTTGAAATTATACTGAAAGTGTCATAAGACCAGGTGAAGCTTGGATGAAAATTCATCTTTTTCAAGATAGCATCTGCCTCAATGCCTGCTGACTTGGTATTGCAAATGAAAGAACCAATATTTGACTTAATTTGGAACTGTGACTTTCTATTTCCTGAAACAAAATGAAGATCACCCATATTAATCATCTCCCTAATATATTCCAAAGAGAAGATTCTCATTGGAACATATTTGGGCAATTTGTATGGTGCCAAATCACAACCATATATTTGAATCTCTGTGTAATTCGGGTATAAATACCAGTCTCTAGTTTTAACTTGGTCACCTAAATGAAGGATTCTTTTGATTTCCTGGCCAATTATGGGCTCATTATAGCCACTGAGGATTTGTGCCACTGGATGGATGAATGATTCAATGAAATCTGAAAAAGATAATTTGTCTGAAATTGACCTAACCAATTATGTCCAATGAATTACTGACTATTTAACTTTGTGTTCATCCTGCTTGTTCAATGTAATAGGCACTAAATATCCTTGCTGAAACAGAAACATATATATAACTATAGAGGTGTACTTAAACATTCCTTTGGTTTTTAAATTAATCATTTTTTCATTCATATCATCAGCCAAAAATTGACTGTAATTATACATGAATGAAAGTTGATGATCTTTGAAAAAGATAGAAAAATATCCAAGCATGGGTTCATCTACTGTCCTGTCATCTAGATATCCTAATAAGCAAGATAGTAGTGAGATGATGTGTCTGGTAGCTTCAGGAAATATGGAGGATGGGTAGGGTGGGTTTTTCTTTGGTAATCCAACATCATCAGGTAGGAAGGTCTCAAAAATTTGGGCTCTCTGAGGGAAAGTGAGTTTATGGTACAACTCCATAAGAGCTTCTTGAGAGAAAAGGCTTATAGAGTCATTTGAAGGGATTAGTAACATGATTTTTATGGTTTTTGTAGTGATAGATATCAGAATGTTTCCTTTCTGAGCCACCACTGATCTTTTGATGGGGTCATACATAGTTTGACAGTAGGTGATCAGTTCTGGGAAGTCATGGGTTTGAGGGAATGAAAAGAGAGGCAGAAGGGATTCACACAACTTGATGTCATCTTGCTGATCCAGGTGTTTTTGTTTCAGACACAAGTACAATTCATGGAATTTGAATTCGCACTCTGTGTCAATAATTTTGAAATAAGAATCAGCAAGGTGAACTTAGTCGATATCGATCGGGGTGGAAGTAGGAGGGTTTTCCTCAGAGGTCGGGTTTCTTATTTTTCCTTTGGCCACCATGCTCTCTGCAAAGGGAAAAGAAGAAGGAGAAGAATGGTAATTTTTGTAGTTAAATCCCTATAGAACAATGACAGATGGTTGTATCAGTGGCACAATTATGCTCTATAATACCTAGAAAATTCAACAAAAAATAATGAATAAAGAAAAGTGGTAAAATTAAGGGCAATGTTTTATTTATAACAGTGGCTGGAATGCGGTTATGGAACAAATGTTAGGAATGTGACCGTAGCGGTTTAATGCCAATGGTACAGGAGTTGGGCAATGAAATGGCTAGGGAACGACTAGGGAGCGAGTATAACGGGACATAAGGAATAACGGTAAGGAGCAAGTTTGCAATGGAATGAAAATGTGGCAGTATCTTATTCGACTTCAGAAAATGGTCAGGAGAAAAATTCAAGTGACAGTTGGCGGGAGTGGAAACCGTTGTCAGGAGAAAAGCAGATTTCGATGGGGCTAGGAGGCGGTAAATGGTTTTGAGCAGGGGGGATGCGAAGTATTGTGTAGGTGACACGTAAGGGAGGGCCTGCCATCAAGAAAACTAAATTTTGGACCCCCCCCGTTAACGAGAAATGGGAAATGGTGGTGCGAAAAGGATTCCCCGTCGTTGATCTGGGCGTGAAGAGATCCTCCCTTGAAATTTGTTCGGGTGATATCACAATATGACAAATCCTTTTTTCTTTAGCAGACTTAGGATAAAAAAACTCTGTGCTTCTTTATCACAATAAATTTTAATTGCTTAAAGAAGAAATTAATCATAATTAAAACAAATTTAACGCCTAATTTAAAATAGTGGTGCATTTAAAGAAGCAGACATTCTTTTCTTTATTCAAACTAAGAAAATCAATTCTTTTATTGCTGTACCTAAATTTTTTTCAATAATTTCCCTTCATTTTTTAGGGCAACTATTCCTATAATTTTCTTGATATGAACAATTTATTTACCATGAGTCCTAACATTTTTTTTGTCTATTCATATCCAAAATTAACACACACACACACACACACATATATATATATTTTCTAAAAACACTACCTTACCAAAACCAAATAATGTTACAATATCGGCTCCAACTGGGGACTGCTTCGTCCTGTAGGATGCATAGAACAAGCAGATCCAAGTGCCTTCTCCTCGGGCTAATGGATTATTTGCTGTGAAAACAAACAGACTTGAAAAATTAAACACACTGGTATATGTACAATGATGAATGTGAATGATTCTTCTGCATATTCAGTACTGGATGTAATGTTTCAGGAATATTCCATTGATTGACAATGAAGAAAATTGTCCTTCCAAGTTCTGTAAGATGAATGTATTGTTACCCTTCACTTCAACAATTCTAAAATGTCCAAATGAGAGGTTATCAAAATTTCCATGTTTTCCTCTTTCCTCCCTCCTAGCATCTCATCTCAATACTAGATCTCCTTCCCTAAAATCTCTTTCTCTTGCCTTCCTATCAAAAATACTTTTCATGTTACTCTGATATTTCCTTAGCTTATATTGAATTTCATCCTTGTTTTCATTCAGTTCAATAATCTGATTGATCCTCCTACAGAATCATCAAGTTCTTCATTAAATTCTTGTAAAAACTTTAAAATAGGGAAAGAAAAATTTGTAGAAAAAAGGCCTCTTTACCATAAAGCAACTGAAATGGAGATTTGCGTGTAGACCATTTTTGAGATATCCTGTTAGCCCAAACTTCATAGATGAGGTGACTATGCCAATTCTTCTTATGATATTCTAAATTCTTCTTAATTACCTTGACCAGGCTCTTATTTGATGACTCTTCAAGACCATTTCCCTATGGATAGTAAGGAGTAGAATGATGTAATAATATTTTATACCTTTAATAACATAACTCAATCATTTTTACACTACTAAATGTCGTTGCATTATCACTTACTACATGTTGAGGACATCCAAATCTGGAAAAAATGCTTTCTTCAATGAATTTGATTACTACAATATCTGTGGGATTCCTAACTGGAATTGCCTCCACCCATTGTAATCTATTGTAGTTAGTATCCATCCGTGCTTATTACTTGATGCTGGATTAATTTCCCCTATGAAATCCAATCCCCACTCTAAGAAGGGTGATCAAACCAATACTGGAAACAAAGGAAGAGCTGCAATTTTTTTCTTTCCAAAAAATTTTGACATGGAATGCAGCTTCTAACCTTTGCTCATACTTGTGAAAAAATAGTAGGCCAATAGAATCCTGCTCTAAATATTTTGTATGTTGTAGCTCTCCAGGCATAGTGTCCACCATGTTAGGGTCCTATAAATATAGGATTCATAATTTTGATTTGACTTCGTTAAAATTCTTGAAATTTTTTACATACCTTTGCTTTCTACAAATGTATTCCCAAATTAAAAAATGAAAAGAGGGTATGTCCTAAAAGAAAAATCAAAGGACAAAAAGAAACAAAGATCAAAATAATATTAAATATGAACCCCATCAAAAATAGATCGTGAAAGTGTTGCAAGTTTAAATGCCACTACTTTAGTTTACTTTCTGCAAATAAGATTGTGTGCAGCTTGTCCTAAATGCCACAATCCATGACGATCAAACAGCTTAAACTTGACCTCTCATGATTTAAATTTCACATTGTTAGATAGAGAATAAAGATCTGTCAAATAGTTTAAACTTGACAAATCAATAAATAGATAAAAAAGAGAATAATAAGAAGCTCAACAGTTTAATATGAGCCCTTGGATGAAATAAGGTTAGAATTAGATATATTTATGCTTTAAGACGGAAAATGGATTTAGGGTTGCAAGCTTGAATGCACCCATGCAAATGAAGTAAAAAATGTTAGAATAATGATGGGTAGGAAGAAACCAGTTGTGCAAGGCATGTAATAAAGCATCATCGGGAAAATTACTAATTTCCCCTCCCCCACAATGATACAGTATTCAAAACCTTCAGCTAAAGAGGCTCAAAGCATTTCTCTGACTTCTTTTGGGACCGGACCCAAGGCTTAGTAACTGATTGGTTAAAAATATTGGATTCCCTACATAAAAACCCATTTCATCATCATATCCACCCTTTTCCAAGAAATACAAACCCTTTTTCTAAGTAAAAACCCTTTTTTCTTAGAAAAATTAAAATCCCCCTTAATTAATTTCATTTTCATCCAAAAACACTCAAAACCCCACAAAATACAAGTTATCCTAAGTTTATGTGTAAATATCAAAATGGGATAATTTTATGCTAAAATCCCTATTTACACTTTACTTAGTTTATTTCATGTATTTTGATTCATTTCATCTCATTTCATATTAATTTCTAGCCTAAAGTATTAAATCCCTTATAATACCCCTCCCGTATATATTAATTCATTTTTTTTAATAACCCACAAACCCACTTATTTAACATTAAACATATGGTTTATATATCCCATGTGCCGAAAATAAACCCCGCCATATACCCCATAGGTTTAATGTTATATTATATTAAAAACCCGCTCCCAATAAACATAAAACATTTGTTAATGTTTTATTTTATCATATAATATTTTCCTCTCCAATCAAATAAAACGTTGTTTTTTACATTATAAACATATATTTTTAAACTTTTAAAACCAACCCCACCATATACCAAGCCCAGGCCCCATGTCCTAATTCCGAGCAACTTTTAAACTCAATCGCAGCCATTCGCATCCTGACCCTCTGATTTGACGACCACAAAAGCATATCACATTTTAAATTGTGCAATCTAAACCCATTTCAAACTCTGTGAAATGGATGGTTTTCCACCTTTATCTCTCCTCCATGCGGCAACGGCTTAGTGGATTGCATTCGATCCAACCAAAACCACTTACTGCCTTTTCCAATGTGAAAACCACTGAGCGGTATTGCCGCCCATTATCAAAACCACCAAAACCGCTCCTCTTCTATGCAATGGACCATTCGCAAAACATCTTTCTCCTGCCACTTGACATCACCCCATTTCATTGCATCTTCCAATATTAAACTTCCAAACCCATCTTCGCGTGTGTTAAAATCACCTACCTTTCCTACAATACGTTATAAGCCACCATTCCACCTTCACTATGCAATAGACTATGCGATACATTGCTTATTCACCCCGCGTTGCGAAAAAATACTATAATACCATTGCCAATGCAAAAAGGATCCATACATAGTCTAGATTTATTCCACATACTTCTTAGTTCAATAAAACCCTTTTTCACCTCCCCGCAGACCTTCGTTTTCATTTAACAAATTATTTTATTGTTGCAGGTGGTTAGCAGAACAAAAGCATTGGATAAAACAATCTAAATACTAGTTAAAGATCTGTTTTACTCCAAGAACTCACAAGGAAATGAATTCAAAGGATTTTCCTTAAATATTACAAACATCAGAGTTAAAGTACAGTCATCGTCTGAAAGGTAAAAGAGCATTTTAAATGTAAAGATTAAAACAGGGCGTTCATAACAGTTAGGGTAGAAGGAAGAACTCACAGTAAAGGTTGAAACAAAGTTACAGAGCAGTCAAGGTAAAACAGTAAAAGTAAATACAGAGGCAGTAATAGTTAAATAGATATGAAAATACTTTCACCAACAACAATTAAGTTTATCCAAAATGAAAGTAAAAACAGTTAAAAGAACACTAAGGTTAAAAGATGAAAACAGAGCATGAAGGGACATTTTTGCAGAAACTATTGTGTACAATCCAAGATGAATTTTGAAAAAATGGAGGCGGTTTATGTTCCTAAGATTCTAATCTACAAAAACCTATCTCACTTTATGCACAAGTATTACAGAATGAGAGATACATGCACATATTTACAGCCTATGTTTTATACTATACAAAATTATGATTTACACATATCTTTGCAGAGCATATGGTGAACAGCTGGAACTAAATTTTGGGAAAATGAGAGAGGTTTATCTTAGTAAAATATTTATCTACAAAAACCTCTTTCACGTTTTACATATCTATTTAGGATTGAGATATAAAAAGGTATCATTGGACCCCAATTTTGCAGAATTTATAGAGCAAAAAGCACAAAGGAAGGAGACAGTTAGTGACTTGGATGCCTCATCATCAGCTAAGAGTTAATATCAAAATTTGAATTCTCTTATTTGTCACCATCAATCCATAAGTATAGTGCCAAATAGATTCATTAGTTTTGAGTGTCCTTTATTTAAGTTCTATTTATGTAAAATAGTTTGAGATATTTGTAAACCAATCTTGATATTTTTTCAAGATATTTTGGTTTATAATTTGTATAAATACTTAACTCTTTGAAGTATTATTGTGGAATAAATTGCTGAAGATTTCTATAGTCATTTTTTATTGGACTTGAAGGCTTTTGTGTTTCAATCTCGAGTAGCAGACTGGATTGGATCAAATGACATCATATTTCAGGATTCATGTGATGAGCTATTGAAGTGAAGTATTCTCTATTTTGTCTTTATTCATATTATTTGTTTCATGCATCCATAAATTTTTTCCAAATTTGAATGAATAAACAGGATTATTACTTCAAGATTTGTTAAAAGCACCCTATCTTTACTGTTTATCATTTCTATGTTTTCTACTGATTTCCAGAGTAGGGAACCCTTAATTGCTCCCTCTTTCATTTGACCTCTGCCTACTACTTCTCTTTTCCAGATCAAAGAACCCTTCATTTCTCTTCATCCCGATCATATCACCTCACCAAATAGCCTTCCAATATCTTCAAAGGGTTATCTATCTTGCCCTGAAAACTTTTGACTTGTTGACCTTGATCCTAGCTCTGCCTGCTTGATTTTTGACTCCTCTGCCCAATGGACAAACAGATTTCCCACTATCCATCTCATTAAGTGATTTTTCCCACCAAATCAATCAAACCAAAACCAAATTTCACAACCATAACTAGCCTAATATTTTATAAATCAAAACAAAGGTAAATCTTATAGAGAGAACCCTCTCTGAACCCTAAGAAGGCTAGATCTTAGAGTTTAAAAGTTGGTCTATGGTTACCTCTAGTGTTCTTAGACTTTAAACCAAAATCTCACAACTTTAAAATTACTAGAGTGATAACATACTAGCGACCATACTGGGGAAACTAACATTTTCTTCAGAAATGTTTTACAGGTTCATATCTGATGTATGATGGTGAACACACAAAGTTTAAAATCATCCACCTGGCGACTCCAAATCAATGTCACAATCAAGACTCCATTGGAGGAATGAAGCTGAAAGAACAATATGGAAAGATCGGGCTTTCAACTTGGATCTTAATCCAAGAAATTATGTTCTTTCTCATTAAGAAATTTTTTGAATGTATATTGTATTTTATAGAAGATATTAGATTAGTTTTTAATTATTTTCCTTTAAATATTATAAGTACTAATTCTCTTAATCTCTTTTAGCAAATTTCTTCTTAATCTAATGATGATCATTTTTCAATTAAGAAGCCTCAAATAAGCAAGACCGATCTTACAATCCCTGTACATATTCCTGTACCATATAAAGTTCCTGATAGATATAATCCCCTCATTTTACCTCCTATACTGCATGATTTCCCTGATAATTATTATAAATTTCTTCCCAGGTTTGATGGAGAAAATAGTAACATAACTGCCCAAAAACATATTCAAGGTTTTGATAATTATCTAGACCTATTTGATATTTATGAAGATGATGTTAGAATCATACTTTTTGCTCTTTCTTTTCAAAATAGAATAAAGAGTTGGTTCAAGAATCTGCCTAATGCAAGCATCTCAAATTTCCAACAGTTTGTCAAAAAATTTCTTAACAGATGGATAATTAAAGTCAATATTTTTGTGATCATAGAAGAATATAATCAGTTAAAAAGACATCCAAATGAAACAATACAACAATTTTCCAACAGATTTAATCAATTTTATTATTCAATGCTAAAAAATATAAGACCTCCTCATGATTCAACTCTCTTGCATTATCCAAGTTCCTTTGATCCAGAAATAGAATTTCAATTAAGAGAAAGAGATCCAAAAACACTTGTACAGATGCAGAACATTGCAGTTGATGTAGAAGTTAATCTGCAAATCAGAGAAGAAAAGTTGAAAGCATAAGAAGAGAAGAAAAACATTACAGAGGTAAAACTCGGCCTTTCAGTAAGAAAAATAGATGAAATCATATAGAATATCACTATGAAAAATGACTTCTTTGTTCAAAATCACCATGAAGGAATAGAAGAGGTTGATAGCCATGAATAAATTCCTGCTAATTCAAATTATCATAGATCAGAAAATGGATTTACAGATCAATATGTGGAAGAGGAATCTATCAATTTAATGTGTATGTTTGATGACATTCTTTCATTTAATGATGTGCCCAACTATGATCAGTATGATGACAATGATGTTCTACAAATTCAAGCTAAATTTATAAAGCAATCAAAAGATAGTTTGGAGGATGAAGAAATGTAGTTTTAGCAGATTGAAGATAGTAATCAGCTATTGCAAATCAGTTATGAGAGTAATGAAGAAAGGGTACAAAATTTGGAAATAAGTGAAGGTTCTTTACCTCTTTTTTTTGCTGCATTTCAGTATATTAGATCCAACTTTCATGCAATAAACCATCAACAGTCTTTGGATATTGTGATTAACAACAAAGAAGACAATGAAACTCTTAATCAGGATTCTTCAATTTCACAATTACAGTTATCAAATTTTATTGAAACATCTAATCAAATGACACAAGAAAGTTCCATACCACTATGTTTTGAATCATTTCACCTTTTAAAGGAAATGTGGTATAACATCTTTAAAGAAAAGGATGAGAAACTTGTTTAAGTTTATGAAGTTCCATGGAATCCTATATGCCATAAGTTGCATAAATTTTCCCAAATTTTTCATGATCCAATAGCAGATATGTTGGATATTGAATGTATTCAAAGCCTACCTCCATTAACTAACTATGAGTTTTAGAATCACGATGATAAAGGTTTCAATAATCAAACATTACAATTAGTAGGAATATCATCACAAATCTTATCTGAAAGTTTGCAGGGAGATAAAGATGAAAATAACATTTCAGTTTCATGGCATGGAGGCCGTTCAAAACAGACGTACATTTGTTTAGATCAGTTAAACATCAGTGTATATATCTTTGAAGATCCTTTTGAAAAGTTTCTAGAGTCAACAAAGGAAATCAAGTATTTCATTATCATCTCATTTGTTGACAAGTTTCTAATAGGTTATAGAATTATAGTTTTGATAATCAACAAGAAAATGCAATAAAATATATCAAAGTACATAATGCTTGAATGGTTGCATTGGCTATTTCATTTTACCTAACCAGCAGTTGGAAAACTGATTAGAGTAAGTAGATAGGACTTCAACTTATTTCAGTTTTCAGTTTTCAACTATTTTTGAAATAATTCATTAATATTTGAAGCCAAGGAAAAGGCCCTAAGATATTGATGATTTAGTATTTTGGTTTGAAGGTTACAAAACCTTTTAGTCTCAGATTAGATTTCAATTTGCAGAAAAGGGTGTAAATTTATAGTTCAAGAGTTTCAGTCACAAAGATTTTATAACAAAGAAAATGCATGTTTGGGATTGGCTCAAAGGATCAGGGTACTAGTCCACGGTGTTCTTGACATATCACAAGGAGATGTCATCCCCATGTGAAGCCATTGTTAGGGTCCTATAAATATAGGATTCATAATTTTCATTTGAATCTGTTAAAAATCTTGAAATTTTGTACATACCTTTTCTTTCTACAAATGTATTCCCAAATTAAAAAATTAAAAGAAGGTTTGTCTTAAAAGAAAAATCAAAGGACAAAAAGAAACAAAGATCAAAACAATATTAAATATGCACCCCATCAAAAATAGATCATGAAAGTGTTGCAAGTTTAAATGCCACTACTTTATTTACTTTTTACAAATAAGATTGTGTGCAGCTTGTCCTAACTGCCACAATCCATGAGGGTCAAACAACTTAAAATTGACCTCTCATGCTTTAAATTTCATGTTGTTAGATAGAGAATAAAGATCTGTCAAATAGTTTAAACTTGAAAAATCAGTAAATAGATAAAATAGAGAATAATAAGGAGCTCAACAGTTTAATTTGAGCCCTTGGATGAAATAAGGTTAGAATTAGATAGATTTATGCTTTAAAAATAAAAATGGATTTAGGGTTGCAAGCTTAAATGCACCCATGCAAATGAAGTAAAAAATGTTAGAATAATGATGGGTAGGAAGAAAGCAGTTGTGCAAGGCATGTAATAAAGCATCATCGGCAAATTACTAATTTCCCCTCCCCCACAATGATCCAGTATTCAAAACCTTCAGTTAAAGAGGCTCAGAGCATTTCTCTGACTTCTGTTGGGACTGGACCCAAGACTTAATGACTGATTGGTTAAAAATATTGGATTCCCTACATAAAAACCCATTTCATCAGCATATTCACCCTTTTCCAAGAAATACAAACCCTTTTTCTAAGTAAAAAAACCTTTTTGTTTAGAAAAAGTAAAATCCCCCTTAATTAATTTTATTTTCATCCAAAAACACTCAAAACCCCACAAAATACAAGTTATCCTAATTTTATGTATAAATATCAAAATGGGATAATTTTATGCTAAAATGCATATTTACACTTTAATTAGTTTATTTTATGTATTTTGATTCATTTCATATCATTTCATATTAATTTGTAACCTACAGTATTAAATCCCTTATAATACCCCTCGTGTATATATTAATTCATTTTTATTTTGATATCCCACAAACCCACTTATTTAACTTTAAACCTATGGTTTATATATCCCATGTGCAAAAAATAAACCCCGCCATATACCCCATAGGTTTAATTTTATATTATATTAAAAACCCACTCCCAATAAACATAAAATGTTTGTTAATGTTTTATTTTACCATATAATATTTTCCCCGCCAATCAAATAAAACGTTGTTTTTTACGTTATAAAAATATATTTTTAAATGTTTAAAACCAACCCTGCCATATACCAAGCCCGGGCCCCACGTCCTAATGCCAAGAAACTTCTAAACTCAATCGCAGTTGTTCACATCCCGACCCTCTGATCCGACAACCACAAAAGCATATCGCATTTTAAATTGTGCAATCTAAACCCATTTTAAACTCTGCGAAATGGATGGTTTTCCACCCTTATCTCTCCTCCATGCGGCAGCGACTTAATAGATCGCACTCGATCCAACCAAAACCACTTACTGCCTTTTCTAGTGCGAAAACCACTGAGCAGTATTTCTGCCCATTATCAAAACCACCAAAACCGCTCCTCTTCTATGCAATGGACCATTCACAAAACACCTTTCTCCTGCCACATGGCATCACCCCGTTTCATTGCATATTCCAATATTAAACTTCCAAACCCATATTCACGTGTGTTAAAATCACTTACCTCTCCTACAATACGCTATAAGCCACCATTCCACCTTCACTATGCAATAGACTATGCGATAAATTGCTTATTCACCCTGCGTTGCGAAAAACTACTATAATACCATTGCCAATGCGAAAATGACCCATACACAGTCCAGATTTCTTCCACAGACTTCTAAGTTCAATAAAACCACTGTTCACCTCTTCGCAGACTTGTGTTTTCATTTAACAAATTATTTTGTTGTTGTAGGTGGTTAGCAGAACAAAAGCCTTGGATAAAACAATCTAAATACTTGTTAAAGATCTGTTTTACTCCAAGAACTCACAAAGAAATGAATTCAAATGATTTTCCTTAAATATTCTAGACATCAGAGTTAAAGGACAGTCATCGTGTGAAATATAAAAGAGCATTTTAAATGTAAATATTAAAACATGGCATTCATAACAGTCAAGGTAAAAGGAAGAACTCACAGTAAAGGTTAAAACAAAGTTACAGAGCAGTCAAGGTAAAATAGTAAAACTAAATACAGAGGCAGTAATTGTTAAACAGAGATGAAAATAATTTCACCAACAAAAATTAATTTTATCCAAAGTGAAAGTAAAAACAGTTAAAAGAATAGTAAGGTTAAAAGATGAAAACAGAGCATGAAGGGACATTTTTGCAGAAATTTCCTGTTTAAGTCATAGTTTTGCAGAAAATATTGTGTCCAATACAAGATTAATTTTGCAAAAATGGAGGTGTTTTATGTTCCTAATATGCTAATATAAAAAAACCTATATCACTTTATGCACAGGTATTACAGAATGAGAGATATATGCAAATCTTTACAGCCTATTTTCCAGACTATACAGAATTCTTCTTTACACATCTTTTTGCAGAGCATATGGTGAACAACTGGAACTGAATTTTGGGAAACTGAGAGAGGTTTATCTGAGTAACATATTTATCTACAAAAACCTCTTTCACTATTTACATATCTATTTCAGATTGAGATATAAAAAGGTATCATTGGACCCCAATTTTGCAGAATTTCTGGAGCAAAAAGCACAAAGGAAGGAGACA
>CM076581.1:336402589-336662273 GCA_034641835.2 Pinus albicaulis
TCTGTTTCTATAATGGGAAATTATCCTTGGGTCCCAGTCCCATCATTGGCTTGGATTGGTGAAGTAGGTTCCTCAAGTGAAGCAAGCTCTTCTTCTTCTCCAATAGGTTATTCAAAGAGTTCAAGGGATTCTGCTATAGTGTGTTAAACCTCACAGTCATTGAAGAAGAGTGAAGGGTGACTTTGTTGGTATGTGGGGGTTTTTGGTAAAAAAATTCCTTAGTTATCCCTACTCCTACGAGGAATGAAAGTCAAATTGTTTCTGTATTTTTCGATATTTTTGGAACTATATGTAAAATAAAAGTAGAAAAGGATGCTAAAACATAATAAAATCATCTACTTAGACAACTTCTTCGAAATGACACCAAAAAGTGGTGAGCCCTAGTATTGCACCAAGAGTGCTGCAACTCCCAAAGGATACTCTATGTAATATCCCAAAAGGGAGAATGTAGAAATACTGAAACACAATATAAGAACTGCAACTAAGTAAACACTAAATTTAAAGAAAAAATCATAGTATACAGAGAAGCTAAGCCTTTTTATTATGTGGAGAGGATTCAGTTTCACAATGTACAAAATATGAGGAAATCTAGCCAAAGAGATGGCCTAGAATCACCCTGCAAACATGCTATAACTAGAACTGCGTAACTGGTGAGCTTACACGAAGAAATGTTGCACTGTCCCTTTTTTTTCTGATGTATATGAAGCTGTTGCAAAAGGAAATATATATATATGGATATCAAGAGCTCTGATGATGCCAAGATTCAAGATCTAGCCAATGTAATGGGAACCGAAGATAACCCAGAAAAGATTTTCCAAATCTACAACTTTCGAAAATCACCCTCCTAGGGTTTGATCCTTTCACTGTTGGGTTATATAGATCTGAAGCTAGATCTGATCCAAAGATGGCTGAAATATGTTCTACAAACAGATCTAAGCTTTGAGGGCTAATCCCTACTTTAGATCTACAAGCTAGGAGCTTGAGATCTTATCTCCTCTTCTTCCTCCTTCAAGTTGCAACAACTGAATATGCAGCTACTACATAAAATATGTTGTACAAGAGCGAGAGGCTCTATTCCTATTGAAATTTGTTGCAATAAGATCCAATCTGATGGAAACGGTGATGGAAAGTTGAGGGGATGATCCCTCAGAGGATTACTAGCTGAAATATTAGTAACTTCCTTCCTCCTTTGGTTCTACAATGATGGACTGTGTAATCCTTGATGGGAATACTACTGATAGGAGGTCAATAATTTTTTACCTGATGCAGGATCTGAAATGAATGCCTGGGAATGTTGATATTTAAGCCCAAGGTGATAGGAATAATCCTACACTATTTCTCCAGCTGAAATATTGAAGACAACCTCCACCTCCCAACTAATCTTTAAAAATTGCATAATTCTTGAAGGTAGGTGTTCTACAGAGAATGGAATATGTGTGGCACCAATTCTTGATGATTAATGAAGTACAACCCTCTTCCAAGAGCTACTCAATGAAAGAGGTGGGATTCCTGACTAGGAACACCCAGTGCTAAACAACACTTGCAATCTTAGCTAAACAACCAAAGAATGCATGGAATGTCAAATGACAATTCCAGATCTAAAGAGACCTTCACATGAATAATCAAAAGCATCCCTCCATTGTTTCCTTTATCTCCTTTATAAATTTTATGAGCCTTCCCATGCCTTGCCCCACCTCTAAACTGCGTTGTGCATATGGACATAATCCTCCATGTTTGACTGCGTTGTCTCTCCAAGTCATCCATCATGTCTACATAGAATGTACACCCTCTCCATCATGTATGCATTAATTGCATTACTTCCTCCATCACTTCATGATGAATTCTCTATGATCTTTCATTAGATGCCTTCCATGATCTCAATTGATTGATTCAACCTCCATGTTCTATCTCATTAATGAGACATGATATCCACTTCATTCACATTAGTAGTTTATCCACTACCCCATTACGTAGATCTAGGCTTAATCAATCCACATTCACATATAAAAAGTGGATATTTATTCATCTTGAGGATTATGGGTCCCTCCACCATTTTATTTACTTAATTCGTTAAGAAAATTAAGAACTCTAATATTCCAAATATTATGTGAAAATTTGGGAATATTACATTCTACTTTACTTTATCAACTCGAGATTCATACAAACTTGGAGGTGATAGTTCTATATACACAACAAATTCATTCTACTCATGCCATTCTATTCTAATTCCTACGAAAGGGTGCTATTGCTAGGGTTTTTTAGTGAAGTTTGTCACACTCCTAAATTAGACCTAGAACTAAAAATGACTCAAAACCATTACTCTATCAAAAATCAAAGGGATATTCTAAAGCAAAAAGATACATCTATCTATTTTTCAAGAAATTAAATCTACAATTTAAGTTATTGTGAGAAATAGAAGTAAAATAGGAAAAATTCATGAAGTAAATTTCTCAATTGAAATTGCAGAAAGGAACACTAATCTAATCACACATTTTTGGGCCAAATTTCTAAGTAATATCTTACAATTTTATGTTTAACTGCTATGCTTTAACAATGCATCTAGCCATGGGCTAACTATGCTAGTAAATACTCTATTTTGCAGAAAAATAAGGAGGCATTAAGGTAGCTTAAGAATGTCTTGGACTCACGAATTTAGAGCTAAAGGTGGATTGGAGGTTGTGGTATGGTTAAGTGAGGTGGAAGATGGTTTCTGGACTGACAGAGAGGCTAACTAGTGTTGCTACAGGTTTCCTGTAGTGCTACAAGATGTCTTGTAAAAGCTACATGAAACAGGTCGAGGGTGTTTTGATGTAAAAATTGATGAGGAAAGGAGTAGAGAAGGTGAAATTAAGGAGTATTTAGGTGGATGGAAGGTGCCCAACCCTTTGGTCAAGCTCAGAACTTCTTTCAAATTCCATCTTTAATTTGTAGGGTTACTCTTGGTGCGATGGTGAAAATCACAAAAATAGGGGTGGGGGTGAATTTGTTGAAAGGAGGTTGGTGAAGCATGATAAATGCATCTAGGCATGCCAGTGGATTCCTCCTCTACTTCTTTACTCAAACCTACAAGAAAACTAGATGTTTATTCAATAAACATTGAAAAATGTATAATGCAAAAGATGGAAAAGATGAGTTGAATTTTATAAGAAAACCTACGTATGCATTCAAATAGAAATATAACTTAGTATTATCAAAAAGTTCATGACAACTACAAAAACCTATCTATTCTTTCCAAGAAATCATAAACTGTAGAGAAATTTTGGGCCTGTGGTGAAGATCTGCCCTCCTCAAGCTCCAATGAAAGAGGTGAGAGAGGGAGGCTTTGAAACACAACTTTTGTAGTTTATTTTCTATTGTACCATGATCTATAGGAGCCTAAGTACAACAAATTTGAAATGGAATCAAGCCAAAAATAGTAAAATGAAATGTAAGAAAACTAGCTAAAACTCATGAAGTAAACTACCTATAATGGCATAAAAATAAATATAAATACACAATAGAGGGAGACTGAGGCCAATGGATTAATCCCTAACCCACAAGCTCAGCTATTTGAAACTAAATCACTGAAGCAAAATTTAAATACTCATGTTATTGCAGAAATATTCTAATTATACAACCATGAAAGTATCAAAAGTCTATCACAAGAGCTAAGAGTCTCCTAGCTTCCTCCAAAATTCGAATCCTAATGAGTTGTTTCTCTCCTCTATTTAACCTAAAGGGAAGCAACCAAAAATCTCCCTAAAACGTAGGTGATGTGTCCCCTTTGAATGCAAGAGAAGTGGAGCTTTGGTGCACTTGATTTTCCACTTGATTGGTTGACTTCGATTTCGAGTTGTTGGAGGGAATCTCAAGGATCCCTTGGCTTCCTTTAGGAGTTAAGGAGGTGGAAAACCCTCCTATAATCTCTCTTTGTTGTCTACTTCGTGATTTTATTGCATAATATTCAACAAAAATGGAATATCTTCATGATTATCCTGAATTTAACTCATATTAGGCATTCTATGTATCACAAGCTTTAATCACCATCTACACTAAGCAACATATGACCATAATGTAATTAAATGTGAGAAAGAGAGACAAATAAGGCTAAATAGGTGAGAAGTAACCCTTCCAATTATACCTAATTATGGGGCTCATCAGTAAGGAGGGACACTTATCTGTGGCATGATTCTCTTCAAAGTGTAAGAAAACCTCTATGAAATTTAATGGATGTTCATTCTGATGGTGTTTTCCAGTACATCTAGGGCAGAAGATATCTAAGGCACTTTCTAGTTCCTCTTGCTTCATATTGATCTTCATTGTGTCCATTTGTAGAGAAAAGGTTTGCAACATCTCACTTTCTAAGTCCTCCAACATATTTCCAATCTCATGCTTGATAGAGGTGGAAGAGGAAGGGGTCTTGGTCATGCCTTGGCTAGCTCTACCTTTATTCCTAGCTTCCCTAGAGTGATTCCTAAAGAAGATTTTGATGTCCTCATAAAGAAACTGGTAGATATCTCCTCCTGATAATATATTAAGGGCTTCTATCACCTCCTCCTTGTTCCCTCGAAGAATTTCTAGTTTAAGTGATCCGGGATCAATGGTGCAGTTGGATATTTTGTAGTTTAGCTGGAATATTTCTTCATAATCCTCTAGTGATTCATCAGGACCTAGATTCATCCTAAATATTTCCTCAGTTTATTTGGATCTATAGTAGTCACTATATTTGTTGTTAAAGGAATCTTTGGTTTGTGCCTAGGTAGTGATGTTGTTCCGAGGAAAACCCATCAACCAACACAAGGCTGCATCCTTGATGGTGGATGGGAACAATTTCAACATTTGGTGATTTGAGGCATAGTCATAGGTCCCGCATAAAACAACAAATTCGAACATGAAGGTGTCAGGATCCTTGAAGATAAGTCCATTGAAATGTGGAAGGGTTGAGGGAATAATGTTCTTCATCCTATTTTCACCATCTGTTTCTCTAATGGGAAAGATTCCTTGGGTCCCAGTCTCAGTCATGGATTGAATTGGTGAAGCAGGTTCCCTTGGTGAAGCAAGTTCTTATTCTTCTCAAAAATGTTCTTCAAAGTTTTCAATAGACTCACCTATGGTGTGTTAAACCTCATATTAACTCAAGAAGAGTGAAGGGTGACTTTTTGGGGATGTCAGGGTTTTTGGTAAAAATTTCCTTGGTTATCCCTACTCCTATGAGGCATGAAAGTCAAACTATTTTTGTATTTTTAAATATTTTGGAACTGAATGTAAAATAG
Source organism: Pinus albicaulis (assembly GCA_034641835.2). Taxonomy (NCBI): domain Eukaryota; kingdom Viridiplantae; phylum Streptophyta; class Pinopsida; order Pinales; family Pinaceae; genus Pinus; species Pinus albicaulis. The sequence goes on from CM076581.1 coordinate 336,407,842, forward strand.
AAAAAAAATGGTATGACATAATCAATGCATCTACTTAGACACCTACCTGGAAATAGCGCCAAAACATGTTGAGCCCTAGTATTGCATCAAGAGTGCTGCAACTCCCATAGGCTACTCTTATTTAGTTGATCAACCCAGGGTTCATACAAACTTGGAGGTGACAGTGCTATATAAATAGAAGATGCATTCCACTCATGCCATCCTCTTCTTAGTACTACGAAGGGGTGCTACTGCTAGGGTTACTTCTAGGGGATGAAGTTTTTCACACTTTTGAATGAAACATAAGACTGTAAATAAGTCAAGACCATTACTGTATCATTAAGAAAGAAACTAGTGTAAAGCATAAGTACACACCTAGCTATTTGCAAGAAAGGAAATCCACAATTAGGTTAAAGCAAGAAAGAGTTAAACTAAGTGGCATTCATAAAGTAAATTTTTGAATTAAACTTGGAAAAGGGAAACTGATCTAAGCATGCATTGCTCAGACAAATGACTAATTAACCTACAACTACGTCATGCTTGAGTACTATGTTTTAACAATGCATCTATTGATGAGCTAACTATGATTGTAAATACACGAATTTGCAGCAAAATGAGGCACTATGGTGGCTTAAGAAGGTCTTTGACTCATGGATTCAGAGCTGAAGGTTTCTTGGAGGTCATGTCAGGTCTAGGTGAGGTGAGAGATGGTTTCTGGGTTGAAAAATTGGCTGACAGACGCTGCTACAAGATCTGCTATAGGGTTTCCTGTAGTGCTACATGATGTCCTAAAATGCTACATGAAATTGGTCGAGGGTAGTTTGAGGCCATAAATTATGAGGAAATGGGTATGATAGGTGGGATTAAGGTGGAATTAGCTGGATGGAAGGTGGCCAACTGCTTGGCCAAGCTCAAAAATTATTTCAAAGCTCGTCTTACACCTCCAGGGTAGCTCTCGGTGTTGTGGTGAAGATATCAAAAGAAAGGCCTGAAGGTGATTTTGTTGAAATTTGGTTGGTGGAGGGTTGAAATTGAAGATAGTGATGTTGGTGGAGTCTTCCTCTGCTTCTCTACACCTATAAGAAAACTACAAGTTCATGCAATTAACACTGAAAAATCTATGATGAAAACGGTGGAAAAAATGAGTTAAATTTAATAAGTAATGCTACCAATGTATTCAAATCAGAAACCTAACTCAACATTCACAACACTTTCATGATAAATAGAGAAACCTATCTATCATTTCCAATAAATCATAAACTGAAAGAAATATTGGGTCTGTGGTGAAGATCTACCCTCCTCAAGCTCCAATGAAAGAGGTGAGAGAGAGAGGCTTTGACACATCCTTTCGGAGTTTTATATGATATTGTACCATGTATTACATGTTGTTTTGTCACCATGACATTTTTCTCTTCATATGGGCCTATCATCACCTATATCATGTTCCCTTAGAAGTCAAAAACCTTAAAGTTCCTGAATCACGTCTTGGAATTGGAGGAAACTCTTTAAAACCCTTAAAAGTCTACCTACGTGGCCTTTCTAGCCTTTCCCTACACAGGCGCTGCTATTTGGTCAATAAAATATGGAAACCCCCACACTTTTTGCTACTATTACCTATGCACCCTTGCGAAAGGAAAATTAAAAGAAAAAGTAAATTCTAAAAGCCTAGCTGGTCGAATATTCTCCTAACTGGAAGCTTCTAGAGTCACGATCAGTTCAAGCTTTATACCTCCACTCATGGAGGTTATCCTTTGGTCCATGGAGCTCAAATCCCTTCATGAGAGAAATCCATTCCTCTCTTCATGGAACTGAAACTACCTCCGTTTCCCTATAAATTGAGCTCAAGTTTTAGGTTGAAGGGTAGATGTTGAAGTAGACATACATGTTAATTGCTAAAGAAATTCCCAAGAGTGCATACTTTCTACACTACTAAGTCATTGTTGGCATGAGAATTATTACACCCTTGTGTCCATAACTCCATGCTAGTATTCAAAGAGGAAGGTTTATCAAACTGAAGGAGAAGAGATTGTTCAGGACCCTGGGAGAAATCTGTATGACATCAAGGCATCAGGTTGTAAGATTACTCTTTTTAATCAATATAATACATATGGATCTCTTTTTCTCATTGAGTTGTTATTATGATTATTGAAATATCATCAATAATTAGACTCCTTTATCACTAAGTTGGGTTATATTTTCTCGATTATTATATGTTGCAGATGCTTTGATTATTTTATCTTGTCTTTGATTACAGGTTCTACTTAATGAAGAAGCCACTTTGGAGTGACAAGATAAAAAGCTACATCGAACATTTGGATTTCAAGGTAGGGGCATGTCCTCTTTACTTTCTTATCATAATTCTAAAATGAAATTAATCTATAAAAAAAGGTTTTCAAATGGATTTTTGTTTCTAACTACTCACTGAGTACTAGGGAGATCTCTCTTGTCAACAAGAGGGATTAATCCGCATAACAAAATGGCGACTTTGTTGGGGATCTAGAACTTAGTTTTCTTTATTTTATTTTCAGTTTGAATTTTAGAGTTTTTTTATTTTGACATTTTTGAAAATGGGTTGGGTAGATAAATTTTAACAATCCATAAAAAAGAAAGGTGATTATTTATTTTTTCTATGTTTTTCCTCGCATCCACTGTTTTCAGCAGAAAATATTGCGGCAACCTGTGTAGGTTCTAGTTCATAATAGTGCACACACACTCTATCTTCCACTATAAACTGCGCACCCCTGGAAACTTTTTGAAAAAATTAAAAATTCTCTTTTTTAGAGCCAGATCACCTGATTCTTTTTGTTTGCCCCAATCTATCTCAGCTGTCAAATCTTATGTGTGAATTTATTTTCAGCAAATTTTGCATTTTTGTGATTTATCATCCTATTTACATATTATAAGTGAGAGTTTTTCCTACTTTATTGCTGCTCCAGACAAGATATCTTCATTTACCTTAGCTTATTGGTATGATGATATTGTCTTTCTGAGCCATTAAGATCATTGCAAACCTTACTTTTATGAAAATTGATTCCTTTTTCATTTGCAAATTTGCAAGAGATTTTAGATTACTGAAGCCTGATATCACCAAATCATTTTTGGATGTTTTCATTTTTGCCGATATAAGTCGAAGTTTTTCTTAGTCTGATCCCAAACTAGGAGAAAACTTCCACAAACATTCTAGATAGACTTCAAAATTAAATTTTTTCTTTAATTTTGAAATTTATGTTTTTAGAGTTTTTAGATATTGGTTTCTTTTGGAAATGGTTTGCTTATTGATTTTTATTTTCTGATTTGATTGTTGAAGGAATTTCATTTCAAAATAGAAATTGATCATTTTTCTGAATTGATTTCTTTACGAAAACGTCTTCTTTTCAAGGATTTTGTTTATGAATGAAAGAATTGGTGCTTTGAAAATTGTTAAATCTCTCAATATTTCCATTAAATGATATTCATTGAAAAGAAAAGAATTTCACTTCTCATTTAGATGAATTTAGCGTATTTTTGAGTTAGGTCACAAACATCATTGAAGTTTTTACTCCATACCTTTTATCTTAAGCAACAACCAAATTAAAAACAGCACATTAATAAAATCAATCTAGATATTTTACGTTTTCTAGGGCTTATTACACAACATAGCTTAGGCTAGTGTTTTGGAATAGGTTGTAATTAACATTCCAAGACAGTTTAAACAAACAAGCAACATCTTGCGGTAGGAAAATCTAATTGTAGCATTTGTGCTTTGGGAAGCTCTTCTTAAAAGCGCCAAGCATGAGATCATGTTGGAACTAGTGAGGTAATCATACCTATCTCATTGGGAAAGATAGTAGATGTTCAGGTAATACAAACGATAAACCTTGGATAGATCATTGTTGAGGAGCCTGGGGTCACTTGTTGGCAAACATCAGATTTACCATATCGAGGAGCCTTCAATGGGATTGAGCTTAATACTCCACCCTTGCATGTATATCAGATCATAGATTGTTCCCCCGGGTACATTTTTTTATGTTGGTGACCCTAATGATCATAATCGTCAGGATTTTTCCCAAGGTGGTGGTGGAGGGAAGGTTCCACTGTCCCTAGAACAGACGTCGGCTAGACTCATTCGAACTTTCCAGAGGGTACTCTTCACTTCAAGATGGCATAGTGGAGGGAATTGCACCTGATTTTTTCATTAAGCAGGTTTTCGGGGTAACTACTCCAATTGCTAGTTTTCTACATTAGAATTCTACGATGTTGGATTTCATCAGCAACTAGTGTTTTTAGTGTGGAAACATATTGTTTGTGTGTTAGATTTTGTAGATGTGTGTTCAATTTGATTGTTTCCTTAGCGACATTAGTTTCATTTTTTTTAATTTTTTATTGATTTTCTTGTGTTAAACATTTAACCGTGGCTGAATTACCGAGACACTCTCATAGAATGCAGGGGAGACCCCCTAAGTACAGAATAAGTCAGTTAGAAAAACTTAAATCTGAAAGAGGCCAAACATCAATAATTGGATCAACTGAACAAGAGGAAACATATATAATTAGACATATTGATTACAAAGTAGATTAACCTCACACAACAGAAAGTTACCAAAGGCAGCCAAAAATTTCTAAACTAGTTGAAGTTGCATCTGCAACTAGTGAATTATCAGCTACTGAACCTGAAATTTTTGAACCTGAAACTAAACCTATTTCATCTGAGTCTTCTTCGGAGTTCATAACCCGAAACCTTGGTCGTCCTCATTAACCTTGAGTGAAGCTTTGCATCACTTAGAACCTTCCTCCTAGCCTCATTAGTATCGAAGAGATTACTGACACAGAAGAAGAGGTTATACATCCTTCACGTAAAAAATCCTTAGATCTAAGGCAAAGTGAATCGATTTATTATAAACCTTTCAAGCAAGATCCTTGGTATTCTCGTTTAACTAATTTTCTACATAATTTTGGTCTTAGTTACTCACCACCCCATATTCATTTTTACATGTTACCCAGAGGTAGTTAGATACCTTCATCAGACATTTCTAGTGAGTCATCCATATTTTCTTCAATGCTAGAAACATTTTTTTATGGTGGTCCATCTGTTCCTTTAGGATACTAGTTGATTTCTGGTACTTTCTCAGGAGCATCTCCCTCTCCCTAAAAACTTTCACAATCACTAGGTCTCAATGAATCTCATACTAAAACTTTGAAAATAGAACGAGTCTACATGATGTTTGGAAACATTCCTAACCCTTACCCTCAAGGTAGCAATTTACCGCCTGGGGGGAAACCTCAAGGTAGTAATTTACTGCCTGGGGGACAACGTCAAGGACAATACATACCTCAAGGGAAGTACATACCTAAAGGAAAATATCAACCTTAAGGGAAATACTTTATTCAGGGGCCACAACCTCTTCAAGGTCAGTACCATATACCAGGGAAACAACCTTTCCAAGGACAACAATCTCCTTTAGGGCCATAGTTTTATCAAGAACATCAATTTTTTTAAGGAGGTCAATATTTTAGTGGAAATTATCTAGCAAATTATCAAACTTACGTTCCAAATTATAAACCTAGTTATGGTCCATCTTACACATCACAACCTTCAATAGGAGCCACTTATCCTGGAGTAAACATCGTTTGGAATCCGTAGTTGAATAAATATAATTTGTAACCTACCGTACAAGTACCTTATAATCAGCCTGGTCAGCCAACTGGTTATCCCCAAATCCAGCAAGCTGTCCAACCTATGCTTTAATGTAATATTCCAAAATTTGCATACAACAAATTGGAATATTAATTTTTGTTGATTTCACCTAGGAGATGAATAAATGGGCAAGGAGGTCCATGAACAATAAAAGCATGAATAAATTCCATCTTAATATGGAAGCGGGTCACCTTAGGAGCTAGATTTTACACCTTCAGGTGAGAACAAGGGAAAAATAGATGTGGACAAAGTCAAGTTTGACTAAGTCAATGTGAATTCTTGAGGAAGAAGAGATCATCCAAGTAAAATAGCTTCATGTGAACAAGGATTAGCCTAGACAAACATATGAGAGCTAGTTTGGAGATACTTGAGTGTGAAAAGTGATGAAGCAGGTTGAAGAGATCATCTTTGACCCAGTCAAACAGCGCAGTAAGAGGAGTGGCCTTGATGGAGTCACAATGACTTTTGAAATGAGAATCTTTTCCAGGAAGTCACCTCAACAATGTGTGGGGTCTGGGGTGAGGAGGCTCATCAAGGATAAGAAGAGAGGGATAGCAGAAAGGAAGGAATTCAATATTCATCTATGTTTGGTATTTGAATACTTGCAAGCTTCAGTTGTTTAGCTGTATTTGCAGCACTAGTTAGTGCAAAGGATTCTCATGCAGGAATTCCATCTTCACCTTTGGTTCAACTTGTTTAAGAGATCAAAAGGGAAGGTCCTGAGCTAATTTTCCATCATCTGACTTGAGGTCATTCAATCATAAAAAACTACAGCAAATTCACTTCCAGTAACTGCGTCTTTTCTACAGGAGCAACAATAGTAGGGTTAAACCCCTTGATTTTGTGCTAGTATTGGTGGAGGAGCTGTCTATTTATCTCCGGAAAGTCTATTAAGGAGGGCCTTTGGCCATTTTCTATATTGATAATTTATTTCATATAATATTTAGTCTTATTTAATACAGATTTGCAGTGGACTTAGTTACTTTCTGTAGTACTGCATTTTACATTGGTATTTTGCCAGAAACCCCTGCCGGGGTGTTCTAATGTCTATGTAAAAGAGGTAAAACCTCACATTTTTTATTATATGATTAATGAAAGCTCCAGATTCGTAATGAATCATATTTTTATGTAGAAACCCTAATGAAAATTATGTTGTTGCAGTCTTCAGAAATTCTATTGTGTGAAGTCATGGGATTGGAATGCTTTTAAGCACATTTGAGCTGGGAAGATTTGTTTAATGTAGCTAGAATGATTTGTTTCTAATGCCATCTCATATTTAAGCTACATAAAGAATATATAAGAGGATCCAAGTCCTTTTTTTCATTTCTGTTGCATGGTTTTCTTTATACAACGTCTCCAATGAACATATTGCATAAATTCCTTAAAAGGAATATTACAGTGGTATCAGAGAAATATCTTTGGCTAAGCCTGTGGACTCCATACCAAGTGCTATATAAGAAATAAAAAATCTATAGTTATGGAAAGGATGATCTTGCTCTCATCACTTTTCAAATCCAGGAAGAACCTCGGCAAGGAGGTTAAACAAGAAGAAGAGGAAAGAAGCAGTGAAACTTCTAGAGAGTTTCAACAGGAGGACGAGACATGCACTTCCTATGATCAAAAGAGGAAACCAGTGTGGTAGAGATATCCAAAGCTTTGGAACATATCCTTTCCTTTTGAGAGGGAGGACAAATTTCCGGAAGATGGAGGACACTTGGATCACATGATTCTAAGTGAGTACCTTGTTGAGTATAAATCTCAACCTAGAGCCTTCAAAGAGACTCTAACTTTCCCTCAGTTCATCCATTTGGAGGAAGGAAAAATACCTTGTGGCCAAGGGAAGATCAAGGGCAATAGGTTCCTATTGTCTACTTTTGATGGGTCATCTGCAACAAGAGTTTGGGCAAGGAAACTAGATGCATTTGTCCTGCTACATCTGGTGGTAGAGAAAGAGGCTGTTGAGATCTTAGCACTACACCTAGAAGGTGAAGCCCACATTTGCTGGTTCAGCCATTTGAGCCATGCAAGAGTGTCTACACTTGCTAAATTTTATCAAAAGTTGATCAAGAAGTTTGACAACAAAAAGATAGAAAAGGAGGGGTCCTCACCACCACTTGAGGAACCTTGTACTAACGTTGTCATACTCATGGAGGATCAGCCACCTACACTAACAGTTAGGGCAGCCATTACATTGGAGGGAGGAGGCCTTGCAGCCTTGCAAGAGGTTCCCAAATCTCATCAATATATGAAAGAATTTCCACTTTCTATTATTGCAGCAAATCCTTATGAAAGTTGTGGAAATCTATCTTACATGACCAAGGGTCAAATTACATTGCTAATATAGAGTAGCATGATTGCACTGCGCAGTGAAAATTTTAATGGTTTAAGGGAGAAATGAACCATCATCTGCATGCATCTTTGTTGAGTTTCACACAACCCTTGAGGTTTGGGTGTAAACTTTTGGAGGATGTAGCAAACCTTTTCCTAAATAATCCTACAAAAAAACATAAGTTCATCTTTAAGATGGAGTATGAGGGAGCAACTATATCATTGGAGAGACTATTAGCGCTGCCAAACAATAGCAGTGAGGAGGATTTGCCTTTATCACATTTGGATCTTGATGGATTCAAGATGGACATGGGTATGAGATCTTTTCCAAGATATCTCCAAGGAGATGCATTTCAAAATTCCATGAAATGCAAGGAGAAAAATATAGTTTGGGAGGATGGCAGCCCTTATTAGGGGAGTACCAAGAGGGAAGATGATAGGAGGCATCCACAAGGGGTTGAGTGGATTTGGATGTGGAGGAAGAGGTTGGTGAGCCACTTGCAGATCTATGACACTGGACAACAAGAGGCAAAGCTGCGTTGGCTACTCTTGAGAGAGTTTGGCCAGCATGAGGCATATCCTTTTCCTAAGGGTATGAGGATGGAAGACACTTGGCAGGACACTAGAATCATATGGAAGCCTAGGGGTGGGGTGTATCATGTTGATTTGATCCTCTTCATATCAATAAATATATTTTCACCTCATGATTTGTATGATGGAGGTCTGAGAGGGAAGCAAGAGTCATTATTGCTATGGCTTCTCTTGGGAGAGTATGGGCAGAGGTTTTTCCATACTCCTTATGATATTTCAGTAGGAAGGAATGACAAAATCAAGGTGCAAAGAGGCTACCCTTCAGCATTGAAGGAAGAGGAGGAGATTCCACATAGGAGGAAGATCTTCTCACATATCAACATGATGGTGGATTGTTTTGACATGTGGAATCTTAAGGGAAGAATTCATGGAGTGACTAGAGCCTTATCACTAAGGCCTATAACACCATCACTTGGGATTATGTCTTCATTGGTGGAGTGTTCCAAGAGGAGTATGTATCCCTCCTTTTTGCAGATTTTTATGAGAGGATTCTCATGGGAGGACTCATTCATGGACTTCACTTTCAACCTACTCACTATGTATGATAAGGAATGCATTTCTGTACTTATTGATTGTTCCACTGAGTATTTGCAAATTTTTACCATCTATACACAGTGTATTGCTCCACAAAGGAAAAAATATTATTTTTGGGTTATATGGTCACTTTAGGGCCAACTTTTTGGATAATGATAACCCATTTCTACATGAATTTGGGCAAGTGTATTGTTTTTTTGACCATATGCAGCTGATATATATTGCTTCTTGATACCTTATAGTAGATGAGCAAACATACACAACTGGTAGCTCATTGGAGAATAGCTTGCCACATGATGTTCTAAATCAGCAGTTGGAAAGACTATGTTGTATCCACCAAGGGAACCATGTGTATCATCCTCACTTGCACATAACCTTAAGCAACTTTCTGATTTGGATGACATATGGTAATGATGTTCCATTCACTTTTAATGTAATGGTTTGGGCCAACATGATCCATAACTTTGGAGAGGGGGTCTTTGAAGATCCAATCTTTTTATTGCCACTTGAGGGAAACTTGTTTGTAGCCCATGATCAACATGCACTCAACACTTACCTTGAGTGGAGAGGAAGAAAACGTGGGGTAGGCTATCTTTTCTACCATGTTCCGATTTTCAGCCCACCAACTTTGCATGAGCCAAAGGTGGAGGAGATTCTTCATGAGTTGCCTCCTGGAGGGTGACTCATTTTGTATGGTTGATAGCTTGGGGAGGGGAGATTCAAATCGAAATGATGAATCCCAATATATATCATCCCTCATGCCTCAAGATGAACTTTAAACAGCCCATTGTTTCCGCCATGGCTGTTTCATTGTTACATGATGTTAGCTATTTGGAATGTTCACCAAAAGCTAGCTTACACACTTGGTAGGGGCAACTTGGAGATGTATTGATGGAACAACACCTTGATCTTTGGAGGATCTTATCATATGAGGATTATACAAGGGAAGAATATGAGGTTCTTTAGTACTATATTTGTATTTGCTTGAGGACAAGCAACATTTGAGAGGGGAGGACTGTAATATTCCAAAATTTTCATACAACAAATTGGAATATTAATTTTTGCTGATTTCACCTAGGAGATGAATAAATGGGCAAGGAGGCCCATGAACAATAAAAAAATTAATAAATACCATCTTAATATGGAAGGGGGTAACCTTAGGAGCTGGATTTTACACCTTCAGGTGTGAACAAGGGCAAAATATATGTGGACAAAGTCAAGTTTGACTAAGTCAACATGAATTCTTGAGGAAGAAGAGATCATCCAAGTAAAATAGCTCCATGTGAACAAGGATCAGCCTAGACAAACATATGAGAGCTAGTTTGGAGATAATTGAGTGTGAAAAGGGATGAATTAGGTTGAAGAGATCATATTTGACCCAATCAAACAACGCAGTTTGAGGAGTGGCCTTGATGGAGTCACAACGCAGTTTTGAAAGGGGAATCTTTTCTAGGAAGTCACCTCAACAATGTGTGGGGTCCGGGGTGAGGAGGCTCACCAAGGATAAGAAGAGGGGGATAGTAGCAAGGAAGGCATTCAACATTCATCTACATTTGGTATTTGACTACTTGCAAGCTTCATTTTTTTAACTGTAGTTGCAGCACTGTTTAGTGCAAAGGATTCTCATGCGGGAATTCCATCTTCACCTTTGGTTCAACTTGTTTAAGAGATCAAAAGGGAAGGTCTTGAGCTAATTTTCCATCATCTAACTTGATTTAATTCAGTCATAAACATCTACAGTGTAGTCATTTCCAGTAACTGCGTCTTTTCTATAGGAGCAATAGTAGTAGGGTTAAACCCCTTGATTTTGTGCCAGTATTGGAGGAGGAGGTGTCTATTTCTCTCCGGAAAGACTATTAAGGAGGGAATTTGGCCATTTTATATATTGATCATTTATTTAATATAATATTTAGTCTTATTTAATATAGATTTGCAGTGGACTGCATTATTTTTTGCGGTACTGCATTTTACATTGGTATTTTGTTGGAAACCCCTGCCAGGGTGTTCTAATTTCCATGTAAAAGAGGTCAAACCTCCCATTTTTGATTCTATGATTAATGAAAGCTCCATATATGTATTGAATCATATTTTTCTATAGAAACCATAATAAAAATTATGCTTTTTTACTCTTCAGAAATTCTATTGTGTGAAGTCATGGGATTGGAATGCTTTCTAGCACATTTGAGCTGGGAAGATTTGTTTAATGTAGATAGAATGAATTGTTTCTAATGCCATTTCATATTTAAGCTATATACAACATATATAATAGGATTCAAGTCATTTTTTTCATTTCTTTTGCATGGTTTTCCTTATACATCGTCTCCATTTAACATATTGTAGAAATTCCTGAAAAGGAATATTACATTCAAGCTATACCTCAGGTATCTGCACCTAGTAGCTTTCAGCAACCTGGCCTGAGTACACCTAGAAATATTTTCCAAAAAATTGCATCAACTTATGTTCATCAACTTCTTACAGTCCCTGTTTCTACAACCCCTCAAGTAATGACGAAACCTGTATCACAACCAATCCCTTAAATGAATACTCATCAACCTGGACCTACAGTTAAGAATACTATTCATATATCTGCAGGACAACCTGGTGTAAGTACAATTGTAACAATCGAACCTTATACAGGTCAATTTGTTTATTAACTGTATCAAAGGCAGTATCAATATGGACTTGTAGGACAAAATATAGTATACCAGCATCAACCATATCCTGGTTACACATATCAAATACCAACTCAACCTCAGTACAGTATGAATAATCATGGTTATCCTGGAGGCATACCAATTCCAACTGTGTAGGCTATTCCAGGCTATCCTGGATATCCTTCTCCTGGTACTAGAATCGTTCCTCAAGGTTATTAGTTTTCTCAACATGATCCTAACCGTCGGTTACCATTGATTGCAAATTTGGATTCACCATATTTTTCGTGCCTCACTAACGATCCAATTTATTATCTTCCATTTTGGTCGCCAATGCCTAATAATTTTCCCAATGATATTCCCAAGTTTGAAGGTAAATCAGGAGACGGCCCTTCCAACCATGTCATGACTTACCACCTTTGGTGTGCATCCAACTCTTTAATCGATGATTCCATTCGATTGATATCGTTTCAAAGAAAATTGATAGGATTAGCTTCAAAATGGTATATTGAACTACCACATGGCTCATTCAACAATTTCAACGCGTTAGCAACAACTTTCTTAACACACTTTCAGCTCCTCGTCCATTACGACAATGGCATGGAACTCTTAACTTCACTAAAACAATCCACGTCCACATACATTTTAGATCACATACATGAATGGAGACGTAGACGACATTTAGTGAAAGTTTTCATTCCGGATCAAATCTTAGCAGAATGGTTTATCAAATCATTACTTCCAAGGATCACTGAAGATGTGGCTAAGGGAGGTGTTGTTACGGAAGAACAGGTCATAGCTCAAGCATAGTACTTAGAAATTTTATATACATAGTCTGGTACTTTATATGAAAATATTCCTGACTCACCCCATCCAGGTCAAATAACTGCAACTCCTTCTGGTTCTCATGCTGCAAACAATGTAACTGGTTCAGTTAATGCTAATAAGAGTAAAAAGAATTCATCCAAGACTGCTTCTCTGATTATAAATTTACCAGATTCACCGAAAGGAGATTCTTCCCTTGAAAATTTTTCCGACATTCATGTTGTAAAATCATCCATACCTAAATATAAAACTGGTAAGAAGAAGAAAGGAAAGAATAAAATCAAACAAACTACATCTCCCAAAGAAAAAACTGAAAAGAATGAACCAACTGATAGAAAATGGAAACCTCGTTGTCCTTGTCTTATCTGTGACGAGGATCACTATACCAAAGAGTGTCCACATCAGTTCGAGGTCTCCAAGTTTTTCAAAGGTTAACCCACACCCGCTATCTTGAAGGATTCTTATCCCACTCAAGATAGTAAAATGATAGGCTCTTCTTCAAATTCATCGGAAAATATTCTAATGATGTCTCGATCTCAAGACCATGGAACTAAAAATCCAGTAACGTGTAAAGAGACAAAAAATTCTAGTCAAACACTAGCTATATCTCCTTCAGTTTCCGAACCACTTCAAATCAAGAAACCTAATCATGATATAATGATTAAACCGCCTACTAAAGGTGTACCTCGAAATTCAACTTTCAATCCAATTATGAGAGCTGCTCAAAAATACAACATTGTTGAAGATTTGGCAATATCCCCTTCAACAATGTCGGCCTTAGAAGTTCTACAATCATGTCTAGCACAAGGAAATTACTATTATCAGCTATCACAACTATTGATCCAGAGGATTCCAGCCTCATGGTCTATGATCTAGAAAATTTTACACCAAGACTCCCTCATCAGATGGCTTTTTAGATTCCAGTATTAGTGAAATCCAGATGAGTTTTTTGTACTGTAATTGATGAGGGGGCATCCACGTGCATAACATCGTTAAAATGTTGGAAAAATCTCAGTTCTCCAACACTCAACCAATCACTGAAAATTATTAAATCCTTTGATAGAAGAGGATTTCATCCATACAGAATACTCCAGGATCTACCTATAGAAGTAAAAGCAATTTTTTTTAATCTAGATGTGGAAGTTGTTGATGCCCCTCTTGATTACAACCTTCTTTTGGGTCATAGGTGGTCTTATGCCATGGCTATTTTCGTTTCATCCGTCTTTTCGCTAATCATGTTTCCTCATAAAAGAAATATTTTTAAAATCGATCAGTTGTCATATTATTCATCAGACCTTTCTTCTACAGACAATATCTAGCATGTTGGAAAAACGACTATCCCTTCTGAAGATGTTGGTGTAGGATTAGTAAAGGATTCCGCTCTCATGGGAACTTTCTCTATACCTCTACCCAACATACCTTGCACAATTTCCAACATAAATATGATCTCATCAAGCACTATACCATTCGATGACACTTGGGTAGTGCCTTCAGAATCAAAATTGGACTCTTTCAATGGCAAGATGCCCTTCAGTCCTTTTGAAATGGCATATGTAGCAGTGTAGTCGTATTCTGACACACTTTCAACTACTCCTGATCAAATGAATGTGATGACTAAAGAATCATCTTCTTTATCAAGCTCAGCCTTGACATCATTTTCCGACCCCTATCAACATGTATTTCATACTGATGAAAGTATTCGAGAAATTTTTTCATTGGATGAATTACCCTGGGATGATCTACATCATAGATCTTCATTTTTACCTAATCTTGATAAGTTTGAAAAATATTTTTCGTCTATTTTTATGATTTATTATGTAAAGGAAACATATAATCCTATATCAATTACACATTTGGATTCTGAGACTAATTTGGGAAATATTTCTATAACAGTTCCTATTTACATATCAATCAAACATGGAATTATTGAAAACATTCATATAGGCGATTCTTGTATGATTGAAGAGATTAACACTTACAAAGCCCTATTTCAATAATTCTGAGACATTTTTGCCTGGTCTTATGAAGAGATGCCAGAATCGATCCTAAGATTGTCATTCATGAAATTAATACATACTCGGATGCTAAGCCTATTATAAAACGATTACGTCCAATACATACGTGAAAAACTATAGCTATCAAAGTTGAAGCTGAGAAGCTATTATGAGCAAGATTTATCTATCCAATTCCATTGACAGATTAGGTATCTAATATAGTTCCCGTCACGAAAAAACAAGGGACTATAAGAGTATGTGTGGATTATAGGGATATTAATAAATCATGTTCAAAAGATAATTATCCTACACCCTATATCAATCAAATAATTTATTATTGTGCCGGAAATGAAATTTTCTCATTTATGGATGGATTTTCTGGCTATAATCAAATCAACATACTCCTTGTTGATCAACCAAAAACAACGTTTATATGTCCTTAGGGAACATTTGCTTATTACAAATTACATTTCGGATTAAAAAATATTGGTGCAACTTTTCAAAGGGCTATGTCATATGATTTTCATGATATCAAACATATTGTACAACCTTATCTGGATTATTTACCTACTCACTCTTTACACAGAGATGATCATCCTACACACTTACGAACTATATTCATGAGACATAGGTACTACAAGATTCATCTGAACCCACACAAATGTGTTTTTTGTGTACAATCTAGACCAGTACATGGATTCATCATTTCGGAATATGGAAATTGTGTCGACCCCTCGAAGGTTGAGGCTATCATTAACTTACCTCCTCCTTCCACGCTTCGCCAACTCCAAAGTTTGCACGGGAAAGAAAATTTGTTACATAGATTTATCTCGAATTATGTTGAGTTAAAAAAAAGGTTTTACCTGGTTTTTGAGGAAAAATTTTCCTTTTATTTGGGATGAGATTGCTGATAAATATTTTGATGCACTAAAACACGCGTTGACCCATGCACCGTTATTGCATCCACCCAGTTACCACTAGGATTACTTTTTATACTTAGCTGCTTATGATTCCACCATTGGAATGGTTTTGATTCAGGAGGATGAATCTCACAATGAACATGTGATCTATTATCTAATTCAGAATCTCAATCTGACGGAAATCAAATATTCACATGTGGAGAAATTGGCTTTGGCAGTAATGCAAGTTTTCAAACAATTATGTCACTACATACTATTACGTAAAACAACTGTGATATCTAATTTAAACCCGATGATGTATATTTTGAAAAAACAATTACTCGGGGGAAAATACTCTAGATGGATTTTCATCTTGCAAGAGTTTGATTTACAATTCGAAAAATCTAAATCAAATAAATCACTAGTGTTTGCAGAGCTTATGTATGACTTTCCCAATACTGAGACAGAAACTGTGGTAGAGAATCGCATCGTAGATGAATCTCTATTTCTCATTAGTACATTAGATCCATGGTATGAAGATATCATTATATATCTTCAATCCTAAACCTTTCGCCCAGATATTTCATGTTCAAATCGACATAGAATCCGATATCAATCCCAACAATACAATATTGTTGGAGAAACTCTTTATTGTTGTGGTGCGGATTCTATTTTTCGAAGTTGTATAACTCATGAAGAGGCTGAAAGAGTTTTGAATGATTGCCACTTTGGAGCGTGTGGTGGTCATATGTCTGGGTTTTCCACAACCCAAAATATATTGCCCTTGTTATTCAAATATTGTATCCTTGCAATCCGAAAAATGGCACAATTGCCAAATTTTTGATCAAAATCTGCGCGCACCTCCAGCTCCTCTTCACCTTATCATTTTTGTTAGTCCTTTTGCAAAATGGGGCATTCATTTCATTACATGTAACCCTCACTTGGCTGGGGGACATGGGTATATTATTCTCGTTGTAGATTACTTTACTAAATGGGCCGAGGTGATGCCTACATTCACGGAAGATGGAAAAAATGCAGATAATTTCGTATTCAATCATGTGATTGCTCATTTCAGTGTACCTAAAACTATTATCATAGACCATGGGAGTCATTTTCAAAATATTATGATGACCAAATTGTTGATCAACGATTGTCATTGATGTCAACCCAAGCAGCACTAGGGGCTAACCCAACGTTGAATGGGAATTTTGATCTAACAAATTAATATATTATAGGTCAATAATGATTTTGATGGTTTCTACTTGTCGAGATGTTTCTGTTGATATATGGCACGCCATGAAATTCTTGACGATTTGAGATACATTCATGTTTGAAGTTTGTACCCCATGTTAGTGGGCTAAAACCCCATGGGGTTGGGGCATGGGTAATTGAAAAGTCATAATTAATATTTTTTAAGCTCCTAAAATCCCTCCCACGTTCACTTGTTGAAGCCCCTATCAACTTAAGCATTCATATAAATTGTGATCTTCATTTCCTCCTTATGCAAGGGATTCGACCATCTGAAACAATAGCCATTCTACAGCTTTATGACCAAATTTTCCTGATTTCACGCTTTCTTCCAACTTCTTTTGAAGTGACTCTTCAATGAATTTGTGTTCTTCAACTTCAATTTTGAGACCTTGAACTTGTTCTTCAAGAGTTTTGGAACGGATCTTCTCTGCCTTGAGATCTTTTATAAGCTTGATTGCTTCCTCATAAAATTTGTCTATGGTCCATCCTTCTTCTTTGTTGTTTGATACCTCTTGCTTATTGTGCTTGGGTTTATTGTTCTTGGCCATAAACAATAATCTCTCATTGGCTTCTTCTTCACTGTCATTGTCTTCGTCGGATGATGAGCTATCTTCTTTAGAGAGAAAGTTCCTTTTGGATCCTTGCTTGTTGAATTTCTTAAAGCCTTTCTTTCTTTTTGAGTTTCCATTACTTTTGTTTGGACATTTTGCTGCAAAATGCCCAACCTCATTACAACTGAAACATATCAATGGAATTTTACCTTTGAATTTTCCCTTACCAATTTGTAGTTTTCTCATGAAGTAAGCATATTCTTCATCTGAAATACCTTCTTCATCATCTCCCTTTTCTTCACACTTGCAGGTGCATGTCTTTTCAATTGAAGGTTGTTTATCCTTATTGGTTGTCTTATATGCAACGAATGCAGTTTCTAGATGTGAAGTACCCTCTTCTTCATCAAGTCTCATTTCATATGCTATGAGAACTCCATGTAATTCCTCTTTACTGAGTTTGTCTAGATTTTCACTATATTGTAAGACCGATACCTTTGGGTTGAATCTCCCTAGTAACTTTCTAAGAATCTTCGGTATAATAATCTTCTCGTCAACTGGTTCTCCCAATCCTTCCAGAGTATTGGTTATTTCATCAACATATTGAAAGTATGCAGCAATGTTGCAATATTCTTTCATTCTGAGTTGTTCAAATTTTTCTCTATAGATTTGAAGCTTTGCTTCTTTGACATTTGAGTCACATGCATATATATTCTCAAGCTTGTCCCATACATTTTGGTGGTTTTACAACCCAACACCTTATGATAAGTAGATTCAATATGTCCACTGATAATAATATTATTTTCTTTTGCATCATTTACCAAATTCTTCTTACCTTGTTCATCCACGGTTGATGTAAATCCATTTTGAACAGTGTCCCATACTTCGTAACCTTGGGCCAAGAGATAGACCTCCATTCCTCCTTTCCAAAGTGTATAATTATTTTCATTGAATAGAGGTACACCATTCTTAGTATGCTCCATGACCTCTTTCTAGCTGCTAAAATTCTATTGAAGGAACCAAGCTCTATACCAATTGTTGGAAATACTGAGAGGGGGGTGGTGAGTCAGTATTTCCAACGAAGATATTCCAATGTTGGAAAATATTTAATATGTGATTCTTTTGGTGCTGCTTGGAACCTTGCTACTTGTCCAAATGCTTACGTAACATCTGTTTGGGAGGCTGTTACATATAGAAGACTACTAATCATAGTTATGTACATCCTTTGATCCACATCCTTAGATGAGTCGTCTATGCTCAATTTGCAACTTGTTACCATTGGAGTAAGGATGGGTTTGCAATCTTCCATTTTAAATTTCTTGAGCATTTCCTTGATGTACTTGGCTTGACATATAAATATTCCTTTCTCTTGCTGAGATATTTGAAGCCCTAAGAAGTATGTCAGCTCACCAAGTAAAGATATCTCGAAATCACTTTGCACCTTTGTAGCAAACTTCTTACTTAGTCGATCATCATTGCTACCAATTATTGTATCATCCTCTTTAGCTATTAGACATGAATTAGTTGCTTCATCCAGAACATATATGTCATTTGGAGCTCGACTTGCTGTAGCCACAATTTCACCATACACGCCTTTCTTGATTTTACATTTAGTGGAGTTGAATAGTATTGTGTGTCCTTGAGCACACATTTGTCCAACACTGAGCAGATTGTGATTCATGTTTTCAACCAATAGAACATTATTGGCTAGAGAATATTTGCTTCCAAGAGTGATAGTACCTGATCCTATAACATTTCCTTGATGTACTTGGCTTGACATATACATATTCATTTCTCTTGCTGAGATATATGAAGCCCTAAAAAGTATGTCATCTCACCAATTAAAGACATCTAGAAATCACTTTGCACCTTTGTAGCAAACTTCTTACTTAGTCGACCATCATTGCTACCAATTATTGTACCATTCTCTTTAGCTATTAGACATGAATTAGTTCCTTCATCTAGAACATATATGTCATTTGGAGCTCGACTTGCTGTAGCCACAATTTCACCATAGACGCCTTTTCTGATTTCACATTTCGTGGAGTTGAATAGTATTGTGTGTCCTTGATCACACATTTGTCCAACACTGAGCAGATTCTGATTCATGTTATCAACCAATAGAACATTATTGGCTAGAGAATATTTTCTTCTAAAAGTGACAATACCTGATCCTATAACATTTAAAGATCCATCATTTCCAAAGGACACGGTTCCATCCTTATTCTCTTTAAGAGATACAAATTTATTTCTATCTCCAGTCATATGCGTTGAGCAACCGCTATCAACATACCACACATCTTTGCTCTTTTGAGCCTTGACAGCGAGAGCACAATTATCATTCTTCTTCTTCTTCAATGTTCGTTCATTCTATGGCTTCGAAGATTCTTCTGGAGGATTTTCAAGTCTGCAGTCTTTGGCTATGTGTCCAAAGTTTCAACATTTGTAACATTCAATATTTCTTCTATCTCAATATTTTATCGACAATTGGTTTCAGAGCTTGGTTCCATCAATAGCAGTTTAACAGCTGGAAGGAGGTCATGGAGCATAACATTAAATATTGTTTCTATCTCAATATCGTTTTGACATTTGTAACAATTATCATTCTTCTTCTTCTTCCATGTTCATTCATTCTGTGGCTTCGAAGATTCTTCTGGAGGATTTTCAAGTCTGCAGTCTTTGGCTATGTGTCCAGAGTTTCAACATTTGTAACATTCAATATTTCCTTCTATCTCACTGTTTCTTCATTTGGATCTGAAATTGATAGAGCGCAAAGTACAGACTATTCACTATTCGCCACTTTTTATGAAATTCCAATCCGATACTCAGAGAGATATTTATGACGAATTTACCACGGTCACTTCTTTGAGATGAATTTCAGGAGCCTACAAAAACCCTCACTTCCACATATCATATCTCCAAAAATATTGTACACATTGATCTGAAATTTTTATCACATCTTCCTTAGGATTTCAGCTTCACCTCATTAACATTTCAGCTTCTGAACCTTTGTAGAAAAAAAATTTAGAGTGAAAATGCTACGATGACATGTTTCATATGGCCGAAACCCTTTCATAAGGAGGAAATGAAGATCACAATTTATATGAATTCTTAAGTTGAGAGGGGCTTCAACAAGTGAACGTGGGAGGGATTTTAGGATCTTAAAAAATATTAATTATGACTTTTCAAAGACCCATGTCCCAACCCCATGGGGTTTTAGCCCACTAACTAGGGGTACAAACTTCAAACATTAATATCTCTCAAACCGTGAAGAATTACATGGCGTGCCATATATCAATGGAAACATCTCCACAAGTAGAAACCATAAAAAGCATTATTGACCCAGAATATACTAATTTTGTAGGTCAAAATTCCCATGCAATATTGGGTTAGCCCCTGGTTCTACTTGCGTTGACATCAATGACAACTGCTGATCAACAATATCCCCCTTTGGCATTGATGGCAACACAAGTAATCCCCCTGTGATCATGACACCTCTTCCTACAACATTCTCTCCCCCTTTAACATCAATGGCAAAGGGTCACACCCCTTGACACACAACCATCCTGCACACCAGTACACACTTCCACTCCCCCTGACACACAACCGTCCTGTAGACTTGTAATCTACTTGCACTCCCGCTTTATATTCTGAAAAAGGAAAATCTAATGAGAACTTGGGAGAATCCCAAGCTTCTGGCGAAGATATTCCAATGCTGGTGAATATTTAATATGTGATTCTTTTGGTGCTGCTTGGAATATTTCTACTTGTACAATTTCTTGCATAACATCTTGTCAAGAGGCTGTTACATATAGAAGACTACTAATCATATATTTGTCTTTGATCCACATCCTTAGATGAGTCGTATATGCTCAAATTGCAACATGTTACCATTGGAGTAAGGATGGGTTTGCAATCTTCCATTTTAAATTTCTTGAGCATTTCTTTGATGTACTTGGCTTGAAAAATAAATATTACTTTCTCTTGCTGAGATATTTGAAGCCCTAAGAAGTATGTCAGCTCACCAATTAAAGACATCCTTAAATCACTTTGCATATTTGTATCAAACTTCTTACTTAGTCGATCATCATTGCTACCATTTATTGTATCATCCTCTTTAGCTATTAGACATGAATTAGTTGCTTCATCCAAAACATATATGTCATTTGGATCTCGACTTGCTGTAGCCACAATTTCACCATACACGCCTTTCCAGATTTCACATTTCATGGAGTTGAATAGTATTGTGTGTCCTTGATCACACATTTGTCCAACACTGAACAGATTGTGATTCATGTTTTCAACCAATAGAACATTATTGGCTAGAGAATATTTGCTTCTGAGAGTGATAGTACCTGATCCTATAACATTTGAAGATCCATCATTTCCAAAGGACACAGTTCCATCCTTCTTCTCTTTCAGAGATACAAATTTATTTCGATCTCCAGTCATATGCGTTGAGAAACCGCTATCAACATACCACACATCTTTGTTCTTTTGAGCCTTGAGAGTGAGAGCAAAATTATGATTCTTCTTCTTCTTCCATGTTCGTTCATTCTGTGGCTTCGAAGATTCTTCTAGAGGATTTTCAAGTCTGCAGTCTTTGGCTATGTGTCCAAAGTTTCAACATTTGTAACAGTCAATATTATTTCTTAAATGTTCAAATATATTGATGTTTCGTTGAGCCCTAATAGGTTCATATTTGATAGATCTCCTAGAATTGTATTCATTCCTAAGGTACGCGCAACATTCTACAGCTTTATGACCAAATTTTCCACATGAATAACAGTAGCCATAAAAAATATGTTGGTACCTGGATGGAAATTTTCGTCAAGGAATTGTCTTCCAAGGCTATTCTTGCCAATATTGTCTAATGAATTCTACATGCATGTCAGATCTCATAGGTTCATTGTATTTTGTTGTAGAAGGTCATGCATCTTCTTCTTTGTAACCGAAGCCAGTTTTTTCATTGTAATATCGTTGATTGTTGATGAGTTGTTCCAATGCCCTTGAGTTTTTGGCATAGTTTTGGATAGTTTTTCCTTTCTTCACTTCCTCACACAGCGAGACTACTTCAGCTTCCAATTCCTCCCTTTCTTGGTTGCTTTCTTCCAACTTCCTTTGAAGTGACTCTTCAATGCATTTGTGTTCTTCAACTTCAATTTTGAGACCTTGAACTTGTTCTTCAAGAGTTTTGGAACAGATCTTCTTCACCTTGAGATCTTTTATAAGCTTGATTGCTTCCTCATAGATTTCATCTATGGTCCATCCTTCTTCTTTGTTGTTTGATACCTCTTGCTTATTGTGCTTGGGTTTATTGTGCTTGGCCATAAACAATACTCTCTCATTGGCTTCTTCTTCACTATCATTGTCTTCATCAGATGATGAGCTATCTTCTTTAGAGAGAAAGTTCCTTTTGGATCCTTGCTTGTTGAATTTCTTAAAGCCTTTATTTCTTTTTGAGTTGCCATTACTTTTGTTTGGACATTTTTCTGCAAAATTCCCAACCTCATTACAGCGGAAACATATCAATGGAATTTTACCTTTGAATTGTCCCTTACCAATTTGTAGTTTTCTCGTGAAGTAAGCATATTCTTCATCTGAAAGACCTTCTTCATCATCTACCTTTTCTTCACACTTGCAAGTGCATCTATTTTCAATTGAAGGTTGTTTATCCTTATTGGTTTTCTTAGATGCAACGAACACAGTTTCTAGATGCGAAGTACCCTCTTCTTCATCAAGTCCCATTTCATATGCTATGAGAACTCCATGCAATTCCTTTTTGCTGAGTTTTTCCAGATTTGCATTGTATTCTAAGACTGATACCTTTGGGTAGAATCTCCCTGGTCACGTTCTAAGAATCTACCGTATAATATTCTTCTCGTCAACTAGCTCTCCCAATCCTTCCAGAGTATTGGTGATTTCATCAACGTATTGAAATTATGCAACAATGTTGCAATCTTCTTTCATTCTGAGTTGCTCAAATTTTTCTCTATAGATTTGAAGCTTTGCTTCTTTGAAATTTGAGTCACCTGCATATATATTCTCAAGCTTGTCCCATACATTTTTGGTGATTTTACAACCCAACACCTTATGATAAGCAGATTAAATAAGTCCACTGATAGTAATATTCTTTGTTTTTGCATCATTTACCAAATTATTCTTACCTTGTTCATCCGCGGTTGATGTAAATCCATTTTGAACATTGTCCCATACTTCATAAACTTGTGCCAAGAGATAGACCTCCATTATTCCTTTCCAAAGTGCATAATTATTTTCATTTAATAGAGGTACACCATTCTTGGTATGCTCCATGATTTCCTTCTAGCTGTTAAACTGCTATTGAAGGAACCAAGCTTTGATACCAATTGTTGGAAATATTGAGAGGGGGGGGTGAATCAATATTTCTTTCAATTAGAGCATTATTTCAATTATCAATCAACACAGATACTCTTTGATTCACTACATATATCAATGGAAACATCTCGACAATTAGAAACCATCAAAATAATTATTGACCCATAATATAATAATTTTGTATGTCAAAATTCCCATGCAATATTGGGTTAGCCCCTGGTGTTGCTTGGGTTGACATCAATGACAACCGTTGATCAACAATCTCCCCCTTTTTCATTGATGGCAACACAAGTACTCCCCCTATGATCATGACACCTCTTCCTACAACATTCTCTCCCCCTTTGACATCAATGGCAAAGGGTAACACCCCTTGAAACACAACCATCCTGTGGACCTATACACACTTCCACTCCCCCTAAGACACAACTGTCCTGCAGACCTGTAATTTACTTCGACTCCCCCTTTATATTCTGAAAAAGGAAAATCTAATGAGAACTTGGGAGAATCCCAAGCTTCTGGAAAAGATATTCCAATGCCGGTGAATATTTAATATGTGATTCTTTTGGTGCTGCTTGGAATATTTCTACTTGTCCAATTTCTTGCGTAACATCTGGTCGGGAGGTTGTTATATATAGAAGACTACTAATCATATATCTGTACAACCTTTGATCCACATCCTTAGATGAGTCGTCTATGCTCAATTTGCAATTTGTTACCATTGGAGTAAGTATGGGTTTGCAATCTTCCATTTTAAATTTCTTGAGCATTTCTTTGATGTACTTGCCTTGAAATATAAATATTCCTTTCTCTTGCTGAGATATTTGAAGCCCTAAGAAGTATGTCAGCTCACCAGAAATCACTTTGCATCTTTGTAGAAAACTTCTTACTTAGTCGATCATCATTGCTACAAATTATTGTATCATCCTCTTTAGCTATTAGACATGAATTAGTTGCTTCATCCAGAACATATATATCATTTGGAGCTCGACTTACTACAGCCACAATTTCACCATAGATGCCTTTTCTTATTTCACATTTCGTGGAGTTGAATAGTATTGTGTGTCCTTGATCACACATTTTTCCAACACTGAGCAGATTGTGATTCATGTTTTCGACCAATAGAACATTCTTGGCTATAACATCTTTTCTTCTGAGAGTGACAGTACCTGATCCTATAACATTTGAAGATCCATGATTTCCAAAGGATATGGTTCCATCCTTCATCTATTTCAGAGATACAAAATTCCTTCTATCTCAATGTTTCTTCATTTGGATCTAAAATTGATAGAGCACAAAGTACAATATTTAATGTTACAAATGTTGAAACTTTGCACACATAGAAGAAGACTGAAGACTTGAAAATACTCCAGAAGAATATTCGAAGCCACAGAATGAACGAACATGGAAGAAGAAGAAGAATGATAATTGTGCTCTCGCTCTCAAGGCTCAAAAGAACAAAGATGTGTGGTATGTTGATTGCGGTTGCTCAACGCATATGACTGGAGATAGAAATAAATTTGTATCTCTGAAAGAGAAGAAGGATGGAACCGTGTCCTTTGGAAATGATGGATCTTCAAATGTTATAGGATCAGGTACTGTCACTCTCAGAAGCAAATATTCTCTAGCCAATAATGTTCTACTGGTTGAAAACATGAATCACAATCTGCTCAGTGTTGGACAAATGTGTGATCAAGGACACACAATACTATTCAACTCCACGAAATGTGAAATCAAGAAAGGCGTGTATGGTGAAATTGTGGCTACAACAAGTCGAGCTCCAAACGACATATATGTTCTGGATGAAGCAACTAAAGCATGTCTAATAGCTAAAGAGGATGATACAATAATTGGTAGCAATGATGATCGATTAAGTAAGAAGTTTGCTACAAAGGTGCAAAGTGATTTCGAGATGACTTTAATTGGTGAGCAGACATACTTCTTAGGGCTTCAAATATCTCAGCAAGAGAAAGGAATATTTATATGTCAATCCAAGTACATCAAGGAAATTCTCAAGAAATTTAAAATGGAAGATTGCAAACCCATCCTTACCCCAATGGTAACAGGTTGC
The DNA here is from genome assembly GCA_034641835.2 of Pinus albicaulis. Taxonomy (NCBI): domain Eukaryota; kingdom Viridiplantae; phylum Streptophyta; class Pinopsida; order Pinales; family Pinaceae; genus Pinus; species Pinus albicaulis. The sequence goes on from CM076581.1 coordinate 336,433,541, forward strand.
AAATTGAGCATAGACGACTCATCTAAGGATGTGGATCAAAGGTTGTACATATCTATGATTAGTAGTCTTATATATGTAACAACCTCCCATCCAGATGTTATTCAAGTAGTTGGAAAAGTAGCAAGATTCCAAGTAGCACCAAAAGAATCACATATTAAATATTCGCCAGCATTGGAATATCTTTGCCAAAAGCTTGGGATTCTCCCAAGTTCTCATTAGATTTTCCATTTTTTAGAATATAAAGGGGGAGTGGAAGTGTGTACAGGTCCACAAGATGGTTGTGTTTCAGGGGGAGTTACCCTTTGCCATTGATGTCAAAGGGGGCGAGAATGTTGTAGGAAGAGGTGTCATGATCGCAAGGGGAGTACTTGTGTTGCCATCAATGCTAAAGGGGGAGATTTTTTATCAACAGTTGTCATTGGTGTCAACCCAAGCAGCACCAGGGGCTAACCCAATATTTCATGGGAATTTTGACCTACCAAATTAATTTATTTTAGGTCAATAATTCTTTTGATGGTTTCTACTTGTCAAGATGTTTCCGTTGATATATGGCACACCATGTAATTCTTCACGGTTTGAGAGATATTCATGTTTGAAATTTGTACCCGCAGTTAGTGGGCTAAAACCCCATGGGGTTGAGGCATGGGTCATTGAAAAGACATAATTAATAATTTTTAAGCTCCTAAAATCCCTCCCATGTTCACTTGTTGAAGCCCCTCTCAACTTAAGCATTTATATAAATCGTGATCCTCATTTCCTCCTTATGCAAGATATTTGGCCATCTGAAACAAGTCATCGTGGCAGTTTCACTCTAAATTTTTTTCTACCAAGGTTCAGAAGCTGAAATTTTATGAGAAGAAGCCGAAATCCTGAGGAAATTGCAGTAAAAATTTCAGATCAAGATGCGCAATATTTTTGGAGATACGATCTGTGGAAGTCAGGGTTTTTGCAGGCTCCTGAAATTCATCTCAAAGAAGTGACCTTGGTAAAATCATCATAACTCTTTCTCTCTGAGTATCGTATTGGAATTCTGTAAAAAGTGGTATATAGTGCATAGTATTTAGTTTTCTCTCTATCAATTTTAGAGCCAAATGAAGAAACAGTGACATGTGGCATGTCGTACAATTGCGCTCTACTGAAACAGTCCATAATTAGGGCATTGTGAGAAATTGGTATAAATCTCTCTTAGAGAATCCAAATTGGGTCAAACCTGTGGCATTGGAAATATGACTCAGAGGACTACTACAAGACTAAAAATTAATATTGAGGATCTAAAATAACAGAGATACACCAGATTCAATATTGAGCTTCTAGAAGACGAGAAAAAGCTAGATCATGTGTTGTCAAGGATTGCAAAGGACCAGAATTTCTATGGCGGAAAATTAATGCAAGGTGCAGCAGAGGGTAGCATGAAAAGAGCAGCAACCAAGGTTCATAACAGCAGAAAGAAGTTCATCATATGAAGTCTTCAAGTGGGCAGTACTGCATACAATCATTGTAAAGGTATCATTGTACTTACTCATTATAAATACATTATTGTACAAATTGTACTAGTGTCTATCTGCCAAGGGTTGAAGAGGTAATGTTGGGAGGTCTAGGATCATCATTAGGTGGTTTTTTCAAATTTGGGGTTATGGTATAGTATATCTTCTTCTTCTGCATCATTCTATACCTTTGTAAAGTGGACCATTTTCCCCGGTACGAGAGTCCATTATTTTTTTATTCTTCTATAGGGTGGTGGGGTGGTGCTAGGGTGAGTTGTATCTCATTGGGTGTTGGGGCATCTGTTCAATTGACTACTGAAGAATCTCGAGTGTTGGAGCGTCCATTGGGAGCCGGAGAAGAATGATTTTCTAGATTCTAGGAAGTTGGAGCTTTATTTTCAATTGGAGTTGAATATTAAAGAATTATTAGAAAAGCATTAGGTGGTTTTTGTCCCAGAGTGGGTTTCCACCTTAAAAACTCTGTGCATTTGTGTTCCTCTTGTTTGCTGCTATCATTGTACAAAAACTGATAATAATTGAAGATTAAGTAATGATCTAATTGAAAGTAATACTGATTCACCCCCCCCTCTCAGTATTTCCAAAAACTTGGCCTATTCCATGATAATTCTACTACATATTAACCATAAGATAATGGTCAAGTTGAAGCTTTCAACAATGTTTTAACCACCATGATTAAATGGATTATCAAAAATCACGAATCAAATTCGTATAACATGCTTTTTTTAGCATTATGGGCATACCGAACCTCTGCAAAAACTGCTACAGGGTTCACCCCTTTTCAACTTGTCTATGGTTTAGAAGCTATTTTACCCATTGAATGAAAAATAATATCACTCAAATTATCCATTGAGTTTTTACCAACTACCCTGGAAGAGGAAAAATGTTTTCTGTACTTAGCACAATTAGGTGAGAATCGGCGCACCACTACATCGGCTACCGAAGATCATAAGAAACGTGTGAAAGCTCAGTATGATCAAAGTGTTAAACCTCATGTTTTTTCAGAAGGTGACCTATTTTTAATATACGATCAAGCTAATGATAAGATGGGTTCTGGAAAATTTGAGCTGATGTGGCATGGTCCCTATATTGTCAAGCGTGTGCTTGCGAAAGGAGCCTATGAATTAACTGATTATGACGAGGTCTCTTTAGATAAGCCCATAAATGGTCTTTATCTTAAGAGATATTATGCCTGAATTTTGCATGAAGATCTCTCTTCTACATTAGTTACTTTTTAGAATAGTCTTCTTTAGATTAGATAAGTGTGCCTAGCTTAGTTTTGTTGTGACTACTATCGCTTCTTATCTTGATTACTCTTGATATTGCAGATGTTGACATAATTTCAAACATAAATTGGTTTTGCTAATGGTTCCTATCATAGTACATGAAATATCTCTTCTGTGGCTTGGGTTGTCTATTCACCCACTGATGAGTTAGTTTCTATTCATGGGATATTCCTTGGTCAAACAATGAACAATATTGCAGAATATAGCGCAGTGATTGAGTTATTATCTGATGCCATTTCATTTGGTATTCAACATTTGATCATTAGGTTGGATTGAGAACTCATTTTATTACATTTAAATAGAGTATATGCAATTAGAAATCTAGTGTTATTGAGATTATTTTTGAAGGTTTGTCTCTTGGAACAACAATTTGATTATATTGAATATCAACATATTTCAAGAAATTTAAACACATTGGTTGATGCATTAGCTAATCATGTTATAAATAGAAATTTTTAACATTAACAGAGTAAACCAAAACAATATTCATTCCATGTTGAACAAGATAGCCAAATAATGAAAGTACTAATCTCATTAGGATATATAAGTTTGTCTTAAAAAAAATATTACATCGTCTGTTATCATAGGTTCAAACACCTTATGATCTAATAGATACTGATACCAAAAAAAAAAAAGTTGATCTACAATAATCATCCACTATCCATGATGATGACCATGGTAATAGAATATAGCACACTCCACCTTGCGTAGAAATCTCCTAAATGGACCTATAACACCTATCACGTGTCGTTGAAGCCTAAGAGGGATATCATATGTTCCTGTCTCATGAATTTCTATAGTAAACCTCTCAAGGTTGTGCTCCATGTCTACTAGGATCTCTACTTCCTGGTCCTATGGAGGTACTATGTAATGTTCCTACTTAGCGATAACTAAGAGGGATATTCAATTTTTTTTTAATTTCTGTTGCATGAATAAATGAATAAAGGAGGACATGTAAAACTCCTGAAATGGTTGAATAAATCAATGCCCATGTGAACAAAGATAAATCAGGGCCATTTAAATAATCACTTGTAAGTGTGAAAGAGGTTTGAGCTGAAGACTGGGTCAACCTTGACCAAATCAATAGCATTTTATAGGTTCATTGCATCTCCAAAAGGGACAACGCAGTTCTAGAAGGAGGCCTCTCATGTGAAAAGGGGTAACTCATCAAGGTGGTTTAGGGTTTTTAAAGGCTTTCTATCTTATAAAAATATAGGGAGGGAAGCAAGAGAAGTTTGTTGATTGATCATATTTCTAAGTATTTTTCTGCTTAGACAAATACCATTCTCTGTTGTTTAGTGGAGGATTGTGCTTCGAATTCCTATGCAAGGATTTCACCTCTTCCTTTGAGAATTCTTGGAGGATAATTTGCTGAATTGATCCACTATTATGCTTGATTCTAAGATCTACTTTCATTAGCAACATACAACTAGTTAGGGTTTGTCTTCTTTTGCAAGCTGCAGCAAGTGGAGTTTTAGATCTGCATAGATCTAGTTTGTTTTGGGAGCCTCTTCTCATGGGGTGTGTCTTTTAACCTCCTGAAAGAGTGTCTCTTCTATTTATACTTTAGATATGAAATTTTACAGTGGTTTTATATGTCATTTGAGCTACAACACTATTCCTACTGATGGACTACGTTATTTTGGTATGAGGTTCTTCATGGTGTTTTGCTCCTAGTTTAGATCAGAGATCTCTAGTGATGGGCCTCGCCTTCCACTTGGTGATCCATGGATTAGCTTGTTGATCCATGTTATATTTAGATCTAATCCATTGTAATGAAATTTTATATTCATAAATTCACTGCAGCAACTTCCAGATCTGCAACTTGTTTCTCATATCTACTCTTATTTATGCATGATTTGGTCAAAACCTCAAGAGGATCTTGTAAAGAAAACTATCTAGTTTCTAGATTTGATATAGATCTGATGATTCATCCACATATCTGTCCTAGATCTGAGTTGTAATGTATATCTTCTACAGCTCATGAAAATAACATTTTTGAGCCTTTTCTGCTGATATATCTATGTTGCAGCTCTTTTTATGAAGCTATCTTTCTCTCTTGTCTCATGTAACTTACTGTAAATTGAAAGATCTTCTCTCTACTTCTGATTTGTTGTACATTCATTTATTGATTATATTTTATGGCCTCCTAACTATATTATCAAATACAACATTATTCCTAAAGCTACTTTTTGTGCATAGCTGCAGCCCCTCTTGGAGGGTGTTTTCCAGCTAGACTAGGTTGTGGGAGACCTGTTTACCACACCTAGTTTGGTTTTTTTTTGCTCCCCCTTTAGATTTAGACTCCATATCTACTGATATAATGGATACAAGGGCTAAAAACTCAATTTTTACACCAATCTCCCAAGGAGTACGTTATTTTCCAAGCTTGTTGTGCAATCCCCAATTTGGGAACATTATAGTGGTATCAGAGCTCCTTTCTTGGCACAACATGTGCTTGCCTTGGAGCCCCAGCCATGTTGAATTCAAAAGAATATGAACCTATTAATTAGAGAGAGAAAATTTACCAAAACAAAATTCATAATAAGTATGACTATACTTCTGAAGATCAAGACAAGGGTAAAACCCCGAAACTACCAGTGATAAAGAAGGTGAAGAGTTTGCAAGAAATCTGTTAGTGGCCATGCAAGATCTTGCCAAGGATATCAAGGAGATGATGGTGGATAGAATGAGGGAGTATCTTGGGAGATTTCATCAAGGAGAAAGCTCTGACATGTCTCAATATGGGATTGGTCAACCTGTGAGCCTGCCACAAGCTCCACAAGCCTCACAACGCTCCACTATGCCTACCTTCTTGGCTGTGGAGAATGAAGGACCACAAGAGAAAGCCTCCCTTGAAGGTTAATTTGTAGATTATGACTCTCAGAGTTAGAGATTGAAGGATAACTTGAGTTTCCAAGATTTTTGCCATCTCAAGGACCGAAGGAGACCATGGCAGCAGTATAGAGATGGTGGTTTCTTTCATGGTAGACACAACACTATGGGAAGATTCTTTTTGCCCAAGTTTTATGGTTCATCCTCCAGTTCTGCCAAGGCATGGATGGAAAATCTGGATATCTATTTCCAGTTGAACAAAGTCCCTGAAGTTGAAGCCATCAAGATTGCAGCGCTGCACTTTGAGGGTGAAGCACACAATTGGTGGTTCCATTGGTTGTCTACATTGGGACATAGTAATGTGACTACCTATGCTGAGTTCACTAGAAGACTGGTGGTGAGGTTTGAAAGGAAGGACCCCGAAGCACCCTTCATAAGCCTTGCAAAGCTGAAGCAGGAAGGAGATGCAAAGACTTATATCTCTGAGTTTCTGAGATTATCAGTCATGGTTCCTGATCTATCTGCAGCAAGGAGAGTATACATGTTCATAGATGGCCTAGAGGAACCTTTGCATGGGTTGGTTAAATCTACCTAGCCCATCACTTTGCATTATGCCATTGAGAGAGCTAGAGATCTCCAAGATGCGTTACCAAAAGCAAAGGCAACTTTCCAAAGCAATGCCCCTCACTCTTCTAAGGGGAAGGAAGGAAAATATGCTCCTCCCAAGGAGATCTCTCTGAAGAAACCTCTTGATATTGATCTTAGGAGGGAATTGAGGAAAAATAAATTGTGTTTCACTTTCCAAGAGTCATGGGTAGCGGGACATAGATGTGCTGCTGGAAGGGCACACTATATAGAAGTATTCTAAGATTTTGAGGAGGAAGATGAGAATGATGGACCTATGAGGGGTCATAGCGCTGATGAGGATGAGGAAGATCAAACACCATACAGAGATGGGAAGGGAACCTTTGCTCCAACCAGTGGGACTCTTACTTCTTTGAGAGGAGTGCCTAAGTACTTGACCCTAAGAGTACAAGGTTCAGTCATGAATCAAAGAGTATCTGTGTTGATTGACAGTGGGGCAACCCACAACTTTATTGATGCTCATCTTGTACAAAAGAGAGGAATCCAAACTGACACTTTTGAGGGATTTTATGTCTTGGTCATAGGGGATAGGACCATGCAATGAATGCAATATGTTCCATCACTCTCTGTCACCATGGGATCCTACACTTTGGTGGATCATTTCTTTGTAGTTGACATACTAGACACCAACATCATCTTAGGTGTCCAATGGTTGGTTACTTTAGGGAAGGTTGCCATTGATTGTAAGACCTTGCAAATGGAGTGGGTGGACTTGAAGAGTGGGAAACCACAAATGATTCAAGGCATGAACACTTATCCTTCACCCAATGCTTCCACACAAACAATAGAGACGGATTTGCGCAGTGGAAGCAGGGATCTCACAGTTCCTTCTCTCATGTTCATGAGGATGCTACAAGGGACATTCTTATCTCATGGAAAGTCACCTGGAATGCCATCATATGAAAATCATGTGGGGGAAGCCACACAAAGTGTTTCTCCAGATCTAGATCCAGGAAGGATTGGAGCAATGAAGGATCAAGCTATAGCACTGTGGGAAGAGAAGAATGGGAGGATAATCCCTCCAACAAATATTTTTGGCATGTGTAATGTCAAAGATGCAATCATCAATAATAAAAGCACTCCCATGGATGTATCATCAACGCTGTATTTGTTGAGCAGTGTGGATCTTTATTGGAAATCTCAACTGCTTGTAGAGTATTCCAAAGATCTCCACACAGGATTGATACTATATGGCATGCATTAAGAAGAGGGCTACTTAGTCCAAGGAGGATTCATCTATTATCATGGTAAGGTATTCTTGGCTAGATCCTCCAAGCTGAAGCAGAAGATCGTACAAGGAGCATATGAATAATTCTTCCTCAGCCATATGTATTCAATGAAGATATATTCCCTGATCATAAAGAGTTTTGATTGGGTAGGCATGAGAGAGGACCTACATTAGCACTTTCAAGAGTGCAATAGCCATGGAGGATTGGAGAAGCCAATGGAATCCTTAGAAGAGCCAACTTAGCTAGCTCTTCCTTTGCTTGAGAGGAATGGAATGTTCATGCACAACTCCATGTGTGTGAAGAACTATGATGGTGAAGGATTTGATCATGATAAGAAAGTTGTATTTTCTGATCTATTACCTTCCTTTGCCATGTTTTTGTAGGATGGGACTTCTAAAGGGAGCGAGAGATCATGTGGATCTCATGGGTTGTTTGGGGTCAAGGGAAGTTTTGAGCTTGGCCACTCCCTTGATGTGCAAAGGGAGATTCCTTTCCATGATGGGTGCTTCCCAAAGGCACCAAACTTATGTAACAGTTTCAGCCATATTAAGATGACTCATGCAACAGAAGTGTGGTGGGGATGATACTTGCCACACCTGGATCTCATGAAGGCAAGTTTTGCAATAAGTTGGCATGACATGTGGAATTTTGAGCCACCCCCACATGTTCAGATTTCAGTTTACATTTATGTAGTATTGCTTCCATACATAGATGATATATTGGTATTGTTTATGGGGTTGTATGGTCAAAGAATGAGTAGTGTGTATGTACCCCATGGCATGTAACTCCAACTTGTGCTCCATGATACATGTTTTAGGTATAGCATTGCTCCAACTATGTTTATCTCTGTTGAGTTCCTCACTCCTGAAGGGTTGGACTACGCACATATTATGTTAGCTTTGGAGGAGCAATTTCTGATGCATTGGCTTAATGAGCACTTGGCCCATGATGAAAACTTGATCCTTGATGGTGCCATCAATGGAGAAGGAGAAGAAATAAAACTCTTACCCTATCAGTTTCTTGAGGACAAGAAAAATTTTGGAGGGGAGGACTGTAATGTTCCTACTTAGCCATAGCTAAGAAGGATATTCAATTTTGTTTTAATTTCTATTGCATGAATAAATGAATAAAGGAGGACATGTAAAACTCCTAAAATGGCTGAATAAATCAATGCCCATGTGAAAAAAGATAAATCAGTGCCATGTAAATAATCACTTGCAGGTGTGAAAGAGGTTTGAGCTGAAGACTGGGTCAACCTTGACCAAATCAAAAACGTTGTCTAGGTTCATTGCATCTCCAAAAGGAACAACGTAGTTCTAGAAGGATGCATCTCATGTGAAAAGGGGTAACTCATCAAGGTGGTTTAGGGTTTGCAAAGGATTTCCATATTATAAAAGGAGAGGGAGGGCCCTAAGAGAAGGTTTTTGATTGATCATATTTTTGAGTATTTGTCTGCTTAGACAAATACCATTCTCTGCTGTTTAGTGGAGGATTGTGCTTGAAATTCCTATGCAGGGATTTCACCTCTTCCTTTGAGAATTCTTGGAGGATAATTTGTTGAATTGATCCACTATCAAGCTTGAGGCTAAGCTCTACTTTCATTAGAAGTGCAGATCTAGTGAGGGTTTTTCTGCTTTTGCAAGCTACAACAAGTGGAGTTTTAGATATGCATAGATCTAGTTTGTTTTGGGAGCCTCTTCTCATGGAGTGTGTCTTTTAACCTCCAGGAAGAGTGTCTCTTCTCTTTATACTTTATATCTGAAATTTTACAGTATTTATCTATGTCATTTGAGCTACAACGATGTTCCTATTGATGGACTATGTTATTTTGGTATGAGGTTCCTCATGGTGTTTTGCTCATAGTTTAGATCAGAGATCTCAAGTGCTGGGCCTTGCCTTCCACATGGTGATCCATGGATTAGCTTGCTGATCCATGTTCTATTTAGATCTGATCCATTGTAATGAAATTTATATTCATAAATTCACTATAGAAACTTCCATATCTGCAACTTGTTTCTCAGATCTACTCTTATTTATGCATGATTTGGTCAAAACCTCAAGGGGATCTTGTAAAGAAAACTATCTAGTTTCCAGATCTGATATAGATCTGATGTTTCATCCACAGATTTTTCCTAGATATAAGTTGTAATTTACAACTGCTACAGCTCATGAAAATAATGATTTTGAGCCTTTTTTGCTGATATATCTATATTGCAGCTCTCTTTATGAAGCTATCATGCTCTCTTGTCTCATGTAACTTACTGTAAATTGAAAGAGCTTCACTCTACTTATGATTTGATGTTGTACATTGATTTATTGATTATATTTGATGGCCTCCTTCTTATATTATCAAAGAAAATGTTATTCCTGAAGCTGCTTGTTGTGCATAGCTTCAGCCCCTCTTGGAGGGTGTTCACCAGCTAGACTAGGTTGTGGGAGACCTGTTTACCACACCTAGTTTGATTTTTTTTGCTCCCCTTTTGGATTTAGACTCTATATCTGCTAATCTAAGGGATCCAAGGGTTGAGAAATCAATTCTGTACACCAATATCCCAAGGAGTGTGCTATTTTCCAAGCTTGCTGTGCAATCCCCAATTTTGGAACATTACATACTACAAGCTATGCTTCCCGCCTATCAAAGCAGCAAAGTGTTGCTGGTTGTTGTGGACTGACATATGCATTTAAATTTTTCGTCAATATTGGATGATAAAAATCAAATAAAAAGTATATTAAAAACATCAAAATGATTCATTTACTTGTCTCGTCCCACTGTTCCCCTTGATGCAAATATGTTTCAGGATCACATTTGTAATCCATTCCTGCATAAAGGAAGTCTTTGATGGTGAATACATGGTTCATAAGCCACATAAATTATGCTAGAGTAAACCAAACTACTGAGCCACCCTCACCTCCATGGCGAGCCATTAGTGCCACCCATTGCACCATCTGAGGTTCCTAAGGATCCCCACTATCTATTGGAATCAAATGTAGATCAAGAAGCAGAATTATCTCTAAAGCAAATGAAATGAGAAGGGTGCCATATCTGAAGTTTTTCAACTTCCCATTCTTTGCTCCAGTTAATTGGCCTTTCATATTGAACAATAATCCTTCACACCAGTTAAATATGGTTCCCCCAAGAAACTCGATTGTTGTTTGCATCTCTAACTTAGTAGCCACATGAGGTGCTACACTCCTGCACAATCTTTTTACTGTAAATGCTATCACTTTGAAATCCAATCAGAAGATAGTTTTAATATCTATGCAACCATCCTTTAGATCTGCCTCATTGCTAAAATATTTCTCTTTGTAACTGGTAGAGGGTAGACCTCCCTATGTAGCCCCAAACAAGGATATGATTCTTCTTCTCTTAGACAATCTGGTAAGGAAAAAAATGTCCTCGAGCTCAATTTTGAGCCAGTGGTCACTGATTATGAAGCATTGGTCTTGAACATCCCATGTGTTTACCAACCAAACCATTAGCTCCACTTGTGCTTGCATCCCTTGGATAGCCCAAAATTTGTATCAGCCACATTTATTCAATGCACGCATAGTTGTATCATCATCCATGGCTTCATTTTCTATGAGCTCATGTTCACATTCTTGCCACTCCAACATGGTGGAACAACCTACAAATCACCAAATTTAATAGTTAGAACCATTTGGAAGAGAAATTGAACCATTTTTTTAAGAGAGATTTGAATTTTTAAAACGTTCACGGCGCCTCCACAAGTTTTGTGTGCAGATAGTGCAGACGTCGGCATGCGCTCCACATAGAACCCGCGACAGCCTGATAATTTTTGCTTTTAAAAAATATTGAGGTCTGCAGTTATCACTTACATTACCGACGGGCCCCCGAGGATGAAATTTAAAACATAAAATCCTCTTAAAAAATGAAATTAAAGCTCAAAATGAAAAATGAAATGGATAGAAATGAATACAAATATGATGTGGACTACCTAGTTCTGAAAATTCAAGAAATGGACGATCAGTGCTCCCGATATTTTCTCCGAAACGTTTTAGCCAAAATCTCTCTATACAATGCTCTGAATACAAAAGGTGAAAATGATTTGTTTTAACCCCTTTTTATAGTTTTTAAATGAATAAAATATTATTATTTTATATATTTTTACTTTTAAATTTCATTTTTAAATATTTTTTCTTTTTGGAAATAGGTATGTGTAATTTTTTGAGTTTTTGTTCACGATATAGAATTTTTTGGTGAAAAGAATTATTTTAACGCTAAGTATACATTTATCACTTTTTCGGGCTCTGTAAAATTATGAAAAATATAAACCTTGGAGTTCTCTTTTAAGCCCTTTTCAGTCTCTTGAAATATGAATAGGTCGTTGAGTACTTTACTATTTGAACTTGTTAAAGTAAATGAACAGTCATCCCTTCAGTATAAGTTTACCCCTTTTCCAGACTAAAATGGAATAATTACGAAAAAGGTATACGTTGACTAATCATGGTCAATAGAGTTCTCTCCTACATTATTTTTTCCTTTTCCGGGCCTGAGAGACTAAATTTATGAAAAATAACAACCATGAAGTTTACTTATGTTTTTCTTATAACTCTCTAAAACTGAAAAACACTGAGTTTCTCCTATACTAGACTTGTTAAAATTTAATAGTAAAGGACCTGTCGATTACAAACGGGATTGAACCACTCCTTCTTAGGGTTCTATTTTAATTCTAATATGGACTCATCCAAAGGATGAGATTACACAAAAAATTAAATGTTATTCTCCTCAAGCTTGTCAAAAATAAATAGGTACTTTCCAGTAATGGTGGGGGAAAGAGAGAGAAAAAGAATCCAATGATCACCCTTGTTTAGAAAGCAACATGCCACTCTTGAACATGACACTTTGTCACACTTGTACCTGGGTTGGGAAATCCTTTGTCTAATAGTTAATCAAACCACATTGAAAGTCTTCAGCCAGTTTTTGGGTATTAGCTTTAGGTCAAATGCTGTCAAGCCATCTACATTGTCGTTATGTGTTCAAGAGAGAGTTCAAATAAACCATTCATTGAAAACATTTCTCTCCATTCATGTTGACCATCTCTAAGTCAATCCTTGCAAATATTTCTTCAAAACATGATCTAATGGTTTTGTGTCATGGGCTTTCCTATTACGGGTCACTTTCTATAAACTTTAGCTCATCATCTAGAAATTTGATCTAGAATCCTATCAGTACCTTGGGATTTGCATGCCCTAATGGCAGGTTTTTTGCCTTCGACGTAGGTTACATAATTGATCTACAATTGAATGATTCTATGAGTTTTCGACTACAAATAATTCATTCACACTTCATGGTTTTTACCGGAGTACTTTGAGAACCATTGTCATTATTTGTGGTTTCTCTCACACTTGTTAATGGTTCGCATCATTGACTGGTAATCAATTGGTTTCTACCATATTCGACTTCGAGACAATCAATCGCATGGATAGATTCGTACTAGTTCAGGAAGCGGAAATCAAGACCCTAGATATAATTTCCACCATCCAAGCTGTGAGGATTTTTATTATTCATGATACAATAGACTACTCATGACATATGGTTGTGGCCATACTATGTCTACTTTTGATGTAATATTGAAACCATACCTGTACCAAAACATTTAGTTAGTTTTTATTTGAGTATGGGAATGCCTAGATGATTGATGATATATATATATATATATATATATATATATATATATATTTGCATTGAATGTTTTTACAGGTTTCTGACCGGTGTCTCCAATCCAATCCTCGGAATGATAAAGCAAGTCTTCACTCTTCAGAATAACCTCAGACTTCACACTTTAGGGGGAAATATTTTACACGTTATTTTTTCACCATGACATTTTACTATTCATATGGGTCTATCACCACCTATATCATGTTCCCTTAGAAGCTTAAAACCTTAAAGTTCCTGAATCAAGTCTTGGAATTGGAGAAAAGCTCTTTAAAACCCTTAAAAGTCTACCTGTGCGGTTTTTCAAGCCTTTCCCTGCGCATGCGCTGTTTTTTAGTTAATAAATAGTGGCAACCCCCACACTTTTTGCTACTATTACCTGCGAACACCCGCGAAAGGAAAATTAGAAGAAAAAGTAAATTCTAGAAGCCTAACTGGTTGAATATTCTCACAACTAGAAGCTTCTAGAGTCACGATCAATTCGAGCTTTATCCCTCCACTCATGGAGCTTATCCCTTGGTCCATGTACCTTAAATCCCTTCATGGGAGGAATCCATCCCTCTCATCATGGAACTGAAACCACCTCCATTTCCCTATAAATTGAGCTCAAATTCTAGGTTGAAGGGTAGATGTTGAAGTAGACATACATGTTTATTGTTGAAGACATTCCCAAGAGTGCATACTTTCTACAATAGTAAGTTGTTGTTGCCATGAGAATGATTACACTCTTTTTTCTATAACTCCATGTTGGTATTCAGAGAGGAAGGCTTATCAAACTGAAGGAGAAGTGATTTTTCAGGACCCCAGGAGAAATCTGTATGACATCAAGGCATCAAGTTGTAAGGTTACTCTTTTTATTCAAGATAATACATATGGATATCTTCTTATCATTGATTTGTTCTTATGATTATTGAAATAACATCAATACTTAGACTCCTTGACCACTAAGTTAGGTTATATTTTCTCAATTATAATATGTTGTAGATGCTTTGATTCTTTTGTCTTGTCTTTGATTGCAGGTTCTACTTACTGAAGAAGCCACTTTGTAGCGACAATATAAAAGACTACGTAGAAATATTGGATTTCAAGGTAGGGGCATGTCATCTCTAATTTCTTATAATAATTCTAAAATGCAATTAATCTAGAGAAAAATGTTTTCAAATGGATGTTTGTTTCTAGCTACTCATTGAGTAATAGGGAGATAAATCTTGTCAACAATAGGGATTAATCTGCATAACATCATGATCTTCAAGATCCTAACTAAAATAACATGAAATGGAAGCAAGCTGAATACAAAAAAATGAAATCTAAGCAAACTAACTATAACACATGAAACAAACTAGGTACAATGGCATGGAAAGTAATCATAAATACACAAGAGAGACTAAGGCCAATGTATTGGGCCCTGTTAGCCCCTTATGATTTCCTTGACAAAGCAAGCAAGGGGCTAATTTGTTGTATAAGCCTGCAAGGAATGCATTTCCTTTGTAAACACATCATCCTTACAGCCTTTTCATGTCCCCTACCTTTAACTATTACCCTCTGCTCTTACGGAGTCTATGAGCCTCAATGATTGCTAAATATCCTACTCCAAAAGCCCTGCATTACCCCTTATACCCCTGCAAAGTGTCCCTCTTTCCCCTTTTTCCCTCTTTCTATCAATGTGCCCATGCTCCCCTCTATTCCCCTTTTAACCCTCTAAACCCCCCAAGATCCCCTTTAAATCTCATTTTTTCCCTTTGTTTAAACCTTTTTACTCTTTTTCCTCCCTATCGTTACCCTTTGTAGGCTTCAAAATGCATTAAGAGGGTTAAAAACCCACTTTGAACGTTATATCAAGCCTAGCCCCTCTTCCGCTGGCCCTCGCACCTTTACTTCCAAGTGATGATAACGCTGGAACCTCCTGCCAGAGAAAAAAGCGTTTATCTCCAATCCATGCCAGGCGCGACACTAGCCGTTGATCTTGGTAGATCAGACGGCTATCGTTAAATCTTTGGCACCTGTGTTTCTCCATTCAAATCTCCGATTGCACCATCATCATCCATTTAAATGTTGATATGACGGTCAGCAATTCACCCGCGTTGGCTGTCCCCATACACGGTTCCATAAAACAACCCAGTTTCTATCGCACCACCTTTGTGCGGTAGGCGGTTTTTCCCAATGGCCCAGTGATTCCATACAGCTTCTGACGTGTGGCAGTGGAACTATTCCAAAACTGCCTGCTCATCGCGCGTTATCGTTCGACTGAAGATGCGCAACGATATTTTCGTAAACCATTAGATCTGGAGCAACCCACCCAATAACTATTGCTACATGAAGCTGCGCGCAGTTTAGCCCATGGCCACCGTACCCCTGGCCCACCGTCCGTCGCCCTCCGATATGTTGTCAGTTGTTGATCTCTGCCACGATCAATGGTCTAGATCAGTTGACCCACATTTGATAATCTAGCCATAGCCTGGTTCTGCCACATCACCCTCACGTGCACCCATCGTACATCGGCCCATGCATTGCATATATTTGTGAAAACATAAGGTTTTTTAAGGTTTTTATTCAAATTTTTCTCCGCAGATCGCCAGCCTCCACCAGAGAAATTTTTCACCATTCTTCTGCTCTTTTTCACTGTTTCACTGATTGCACGGCCCTTTCCTCCATTCACACTGCATCCATCATTCCTCGTCCATGGATTGCTTGACAATTTTGCTGTTTTGCAGGGTTTCAAGCGTGGAAAACCGCCATAGCTCATTGTTTCTGTCTCAGTGGTAGATATGCAGGAAAGTTCCATGCACAGAGATACATTTAATGAGGAAAAGGCCCAGGAAAGTGTCTGACGTGATTGTAATCAAAGGACAGGGTCAAAATTCTATCACTCTTCTCCAGAGCCATTAAAGGCACAGTTTCATAGTCAGAGGTAATTGGGGGAGTGGCAAAGAGCCATCAGTAAGGAAATCAAAGAGTTCAAGCATTAGATTGGAGATTTTAAAGGATTAATCCAGTTTTTCAGAGGTAAAGTACCAGATTGAAACCTCGAAGAGAAACCAGGAGTTTAATGCTCAGGAAATCGTACCACCAGGGTTTTCTACAGCAACAGAATGTCTTTCTCCATCAGAGGAAAAAATTCCCATGCATTTTTTATTATATATTGTGTTCCCGAAAGTTTCCTGCCCTGAAAGCAGTCCTACATGATCAGAAGCATTTGTTACTCAAGTAGGGCAGACCTCACTATTTCTTATTTTTCCTTTGTTATTTCACCAAATGTACCACACAGTACTGCAGTCAAAACACCTAAGCCATACCAAAGATAAATGCAGAGAGTTAAAACAGAGTGGATTTCGGCCCTCTCTCCCTTTTCTGCGTTTAATGTTTCATTTAATTCTCACCTACGTTCTCAGTTCATCTTCTGTTATAAAACTCATGAGAAAATATTGTAAAGGTTGTTGATCAGTTATCAGAGAAATGAAAGTAGTTTCTTTGAGACACAGTCTCTATGTAAAGATTGTAAGATAGGTTGAAGGAGATGTTTTCAGACTAAGTATTCATCTATTGGCAATATTTTACTTGATTGGTATTGTTATTTAATATGACAAGCACATTTCTTTGGATCCTAATATGAAGTAGCGGTGATGTTTTCCTATCTCTATGTTTACATTCATTTCATTTCGTTTCTGCTGGCTTACATCAGAATATTGGCATAGGATTTACCCTTGTTAGGTACCCTATGTTTCTGCTCTCCTTGCCATTTATGTTTCTCTTCTGAATGTATTATCTGAGACTTGATTTCGTTTGGTTTAACCAGTGTAGTGGATGTTATTGCCTGCTCTCTGATGTATGACTTAAATGAATTCAGTTCTTATATGGTTCTTGTTATAGATTTAGTTGGAAGATTTGGGAACACTAGGTATTAGAGTTAGCCCTGTCCACTAGGATCCTTGTACAACCTGCTGATTTGTAATTTTGTGCTCTAAAATCTGTGTCATCTCCCCCCCTCCTACTTTCCATATCACACAATCATCTTGAAATATCCTAAGTTTCAGATGACTAGCCCAATCAAAAACCTGTCTATTGATTAGCAAGCAAATCCTTTCCTGACTCCATTGCCCAATGGTTTTGAATATTTCCTGGAATAGTTCACCTTCTTCCTTATCCCTCTTTGCTCATCGTGGTATTACATTGAACCCTTCGTTCATGATGACTAGCAACTAAACAAACAATCAAACAAACAAACCCGTGCCTAATAACTAGCCTAACATCTTAAACTTTGAGCTTCATAGACATAAATCTTTGATCACACTAGAGAGATCCCTCTCTAGACCCAGGAGGTCTAGATCCTGAGGTCTGAAAGTGGTTCTGATGTTGTCTCATCTTTTGGTCTTGCCAATCTGGCCAAAACATGGGAACCCCAACATAATGGCGACTCCACTGGGAAAAATCTTGAGTGCTTTTCACCTTAAACATCTTTAGGCATTCAAAAGACCTACAATCTCTGGTTAGGTTGGCAGTTAAACACTCCTATTCTCACATCAACCTCTACACCATTTTTTTTGTTTTCCCATACTCTTGGACAGAGTCTAGAAAGGGCCAGGTAGCCTCTGGATCTCACACTCTTTCAGAGGTGACATATCTGGTTAAATGTCCTCCCAGTCAATCTCTAGTTAGAGTTTGTTGTGTTTTGAAGATATCCTTGAAAAGGGACATCACAAGGGCATTGTGGTGGATAGTGTACCCTCCAAAAAACATCCTAAACCTTCCACCTGGCAACTCCATAGTTCCCTAAAAATTTCAAAGACTCCACTGGTGATCAGTAGGCCTGATGATTATCTTGGTTCACATTAGACTCCACTAGGAGACCAGCCCCCATAACAACATCAACCACAGTAGAAGTAACAAGTAGGGTTAAGCTGCTTGGTCAGAAACAACATTCTGGCTTCTAGAACCATTCATACAAGAGCTTACCCTGACCTAGACCCACCTGAAATAGTTGAAAATCCTAAGAGCATCCTCAAGGGAGCTCATACACCTAAAAGATCAACTATTTCCAAACACATCCATAGAGCTAATTCTGCACTAGAAGATATTACAACTCTATCACACTTTCACCTTGACCTAGACCTACCTAAAAACTTATATAGAACTAGGTCATTCAGTAGCTTAGATCAGCTAGACCCTAAGCTTCCTGATTCACCACAGTAAGGTGGTAGACACCTTGGGAATAGACAGACCCCTCCATCTACACCTCCTGATATACATTTCATACAAAACTTGGGGCTTAGTCACCCTAGGTCTGTTCATCAGTATTTGTCTTGTCATAATATTCCTGTCATCCATATACCAGCTGCCGAAGTTAACCCTTTAGCTCATCAGAACATCATCATGGTAGCCTGGTATGCACCTCTGGTTTTACCTCAGCCTCTGGTACCCTTACCCAACGATTATCAGTCAAAGATTCCACACTTCACTGCAAAGGAGTCCATCACAACCCAACAACATGTAGATAAGATGGAGGATTATTTCGACTACATGGAAATTGATGATGATAGAGTCAAAATGAGAATCTTTGCCCAAAGCTTAGGGGGTGATGTGAAGAAATGGTTTAAGGGCCTACCTCTAGGTAGCATAAATGATCTTTCGGGTTTATATCATAATTTCATAAACAAATGGGAAACTAGGGCGAATCCTCGCCAAATCCTGGCAGAATACATGACCCTTAAGAGAAACGTAGGAGAGAGTGTCCACGATTACACAACGAGGTTCAACAACATTTATAATGCTCTCCCTCCACATATGAAACCTCCACAAGGCATGGCCCTAGAAAAATACCCTGAAGGCTTTGATGCTGACATGGCCTATGAGCTTAGGGATAAGGAATACAACACATTGGAGGACATGCAGAAAGGAGCAGTGAATATAGAAGCCAACCTGATTGAGAAAAGAGCAAGACTGAAAGCTGAGAGAAGGGTAACATACAGAGATGACAACGTAGCTTCCACATCTAACCAAAATTATGATAAGTTGTCTAAAAATGTGGAAATGTTACAAAAAATGATGGAAAATATGGTTGTCACTGTTAGCAATCAGAACAAGAACCAAAACCAGAACTTTAGAAGAAACAATAACGCTCCCAAAAGACAAAGAGAATCAGATCAACAAGTTATTCCCCCATTCCAAGAGAATTTTCTTGATGAAGATGAGGGAATCATAGAAGAGTCTGAGGGAAACACAATTAACATGTTTGAAACAGAAGATTCAATCCATAACTGTTATTCAGAAGAAGACCAGACTTCACCCTCTAGTTGGGAGGAGGAATGGTTGGAATCTGAAGATTACAGGTTAGGATTTGAAAATGCCATGATGCAGGTCAGAGAACAGTATGAACTTAGAAGCAAAAAGAGCCAAGAAACTGCCAAACCCAAAGCTTTTGAGACTACCATCAAAAAGAGGCCTGAGAAAACTTCTAAAGCAACTGCTGAAACCAAAAAATTAGCAGCTGAGAGTTCTGGAAAGAATAGAGAAAAAGACAACCAAAACACTAATGCACAAGGTAAAACAGCTAGCAGCACTAGCACTACAGTTAGTGCTCCTGATAAAACTGTCACAAACACTATACATAATGAGAATCAGCCCACTGATTCAGCCACTAAGGCAGTGGCAAATAAAACAGAGATGAGCATTCCCAAGAGTTAGTCCACTTTCAATTTGGAAAGTGAGATTGCAAGAATTAAAATCTCTATCCCACTTTCTGAGCTGGCCACTCAGGATGTATATAAAGGCCAAAGTTTGAAGGCTTTGAACCTTAGTGAGAATGGTGACTCTGTCAATTTGAATGATGATCAACCTGCCCTTTTGTTTGGACCTAAGTTAGAGGGGAAGTTTCAGGAGGGGGTAGTTCCACCTTTCTATATCAATCTCAACATTCATGACAAGATCCTGCACAATGCAATGCATGACTCTGGAGCATCTCACAACCTAATGCCTAAAGTAGTTATGGAAATACTAGGTCTAGAGATAACTAGACCCTAGAAATATTTATACTCTTTCAACTCTAGTAGAGTAAAATGCCTAGGCCTGATCAAATACTTATGTGTGAGCTTGACTCAAATCCCAGCCAAATTCATTTTCATGGATGTTGTGGTGGCAGATGTGCCACCCAAGTATGGCATGCTACTATCAAGATCATGGGGAGCCAAGCTTCAGGGTACGATGTATATGGATGGCACATATGCCACAATCCCAATCTTTGGCCAACTTACAAAACTGTATAGGGAGACACAGATGAAATTCCTAGTCAGTAGCCCTGAAAAACTAGAAAATTCACCTATTTATTATATACATACAGACCTTGACTCCTTCATATTTTGTTATGATGAATCCTTATAAGAGTCAGGGTCCCAAAACACAGATACAAATGGAGAGGCAGAAGCTATTGATTTTAACATAATGGCTTCTCTGGATTTAGAGGAAAACGAAGAAGAAAATCGCAACAAAACCTGTAGGATATGTGGTGGAGAACTAACCCCGAGTGAACAAGAAACAGAGCGTAAACAACCATCTGGCCAGATCCCTGAGACTCATACATTTCACAAGGAACAAAGCGATCCACAGCCCAGTATAGACCCTATAACGCAACATAATGGTGAAACCAGCCACAGGGAAAAGAATGATACTGAAACCAAGAGTGAACCCCTGTGGGTGATGAACTTTGATGGGTCATGCACCAAGAGAAATGTTGGAGCGGGGGTATGGTTACACAATACAGAAAACGACTATGCTGACAGCCACGCCTGTAGTCTGCATTTCAAATGCATGAAAAATGTCACTGAATACGAGGCTCTGATCCTGGGTCTAAATCTGTTGATGAAATTAGGAGCCCGTAAGATAGCCGTGCAGAGAGATTCTGAGCTGGTGATAAAATAGGTAAACGGGGAATACACATCGAAACATCCTAGGCTGAGAGCATATAGGAATGACACCATGGATATACTAAAAACATTTGTTGAATGAAAATTAGCGTTCGTTCCTAGGAGTCAGAATGTCATTGCAAATGGATTAGCTTGCCTAGCCAGTTCCTACCCCAAGACTCCCAGAGACCAACAGATCATCATTCAAACCAAATTTAGACCTATTGTGCTGGATAACGAAAAATATTGGCAAGTTTTTGAAGGTGATAAACAGATCGAAGATTTTCTAGTAGGCAGAAACGAGTTTGAATTTTTTGATTTAGACTCCAAATCTGATAGTAGCCGTTGTTGACGGGAAAATATGTCCGGCCAACAGCAGGGGATCTCCCCGGTAAAAGGTCCCAATTAGACCTCGAACCGTTTGGACTAGGGATCCCATCCGGGGTGTGGGTCCGGCTACCACTGATTTCTCCTTTTCTTTGGGTCTCGCTTAAACTCTATAAAACAGTGGATACACACCTAATCAATTGCTACAAGACATATGATTGATGCATTAAATGTACATACGACACTATGAGTAGCAAGAGAAAATAATGAAGCATGAAGACCGAAGGAAGTGTTGTTAGCAACACTTCATTAGGTTCATGCCTGTAAGCTATTTTGACCATGAAAGAAATAGTTCCTCATGGCAAGAACACCCTTCACTTCCTAAAGGTTTTGAATGATAACACAAACACAGATAAACAAAGTCATCAACATTCGCTAAGAAAGTGAAATAAACTCAACCACCATTAACATACTCAGCAAACTGTTATGTAACTATGATGTAAGTTAAAGATACAGTTCCCTTAATCTAAAGATGTTCAGAAACTGAAAACATAATACTCAACAGTGTTGATACACATGAAAACATCAGATCCACAAAGGGGTTTCTCAAAATGCTTGTATTCATGGTTAAATGTATAATCCTCTGGTAATACAATATACTCAGCTCGAGTCCCAAACCAAAGATCCTCTATTACAAGCTCCCGAAGGAGTATTTATAATACAAAACCTGCCCTTTGGGCTTCCTTGAATTTTCATCTTCTTGACCGTTGGGCTGCCTTGTGACCCATTCTTTTCTGTGACCTGCGAACTGAGCTGTTGTTGCGACCTGTGACCTGACTGGGTCGCAGGGTCGCAGGTTGTAAGAAAATGTCCAAGGTGTGACCTTGCGACCTTGCGACTGATTCGTAGTGTCACGAGGTCGCAGATCGTGAAAAAAGATGAAAATGCAACCTTGCGACTAGGTCGTAGGGTCACGGTGTCGCAGATTGTGAAAAAGATGAAAATGTGACCTTGCGACCTTGCTACTAGGTCGCTAGGTCATGGGGTACCAAATTTCGGGAAAATCAGAAATGCGACCTTGTGACTTGTTGGGATTTGCGACCTCGCGACCTCGGTAGACATGTGACCTACAACCTCCTGGGATTTCCGACCCTGCACCATCCGCGACCTGCGACCTAGGGAGATATGCGACCTATGACCTTGGGCAGACCAGTGAGTTCTTTTTGCCTTTTCTTTCAGAGATCTCATGACCTTGTTCTCTGGAGGCTAGCCTTAGCCCTCATCATGAAACGACATCTGCTATTTGCTGGTGATGTCACTTCTGCGCGAAGGGACTTTTCATGTGATGATAAGTGGGCAGAATGGTTTCTGCTTCGAGCAAGATACTGAGCATCCACATAACACGAGGTTTTGAGTTTGATCTGAAACCCATATCTGCATCCTCCGGAGAGAGCTAGCAGTTTTTTCGATTTGGGTAGACATAGCTGCTCCAGCATATTCTCATATAACCCGCAGATAAGCGAATTTAAATTAGCCATATGTATATATATATACACATGTTAGGGAATCAACATAAAAAATACAATAACTTTATGACGGTAAAAATTAGTTGGACCCCTGTGTGGTCAGGCGTTGTGCCACTATGTCATCAGAGTGAATGGTGTAGGCTCTCCCTTCACCTCTTCAACTATTGCAAATGCATATTAGTATGGTTGTAGACCGAGTTCGAAATGCAGACTCAATTGATGGGTAGTTTCAGCTTGGGCAACATGCTCCTTATGTCCTCCATGACATCCATTATGATATGCACTAACGATGCATTTTCCAACTCTTGAGATGTGCTCACAATACTCTTGGGATGAGAATGTGGAGAACCTAAGCATAGCCATGACTTCGGAATAGTTGCAAGGATTAGCCACGGAAAAAGAAATTCGCTTTGTGGCAACGCCTTCATCAGAAATAATTCGTTGGGCTGCTAGTAAGGCCTGCAAATTACGTGTAACTGTTCCCACTCTAAATGTAACCTAGCTCTGAACTTCAGCATATATGGGCTGGATTCGTAGCTTTGTTGGTGCCTTGGAGACACAGTTGAAGGCATTTCAGACTTACAGGTCATGGAGGTTGTGCTGGACGCAGCACACTGCAGAGGGCGCATATTTTCTCAGATTTTTTATTTTCCATACTAACGCAACCAGAATCAAAGGGACTCGACCCTTTTCTCGCACTGAATATCAACCAAGCTAAACTTTATTACTGCATGCCAGACCTGAGCGGCTCAGAAGGGCATCAACTCCTTGCATGTCGGGCTTTATTGCTAATGTAGAACGAACGATTCCTGAAAAACAGTATGTCAGCGACCTCACCGATTAGAAACCTCCATTTTGGGTGTAGCAGCGTAATTAACGTTCATACATGGCAGAATGCATGGGAAACCTTTGTCCATGTAATGCGGCATGAAAAATATGGACTCGTTCTGTCCAGCTCATCGTGGACGCGTGGAAGATTACTATGGCATGATTTTAAAACTCTGTGTTTCGTTATACCATGCTGGCTGCCACTGTAGGTTTGTCATGACCATGTGTTGAATGTAAGTTTTTACCATTGCATATATACATCCGCTCCAATGTTTAACCATAAGTTGGAAACCCTCCGCGCGTTCCTTTTACGTCGGCTGGCATGCAGACTTTGGGATAGATACGCTGAAAACTAATCCATGTAGTTTGACTATCAACGCACCATGGTTACTATGTTGCTGCCGTAGGTTTATTAAAATATTTTTCTCCCTGTTTAAATACAACCTTTGACTACTACATATGTACCTTCTCCAAGCTTTTATCCATAGGTTTAAAACTACACTGATGTCTTCATATAGTTCGGCATTCCTTTTGATTATACCCGCACAATAGTTATTACAACATTTTCACTGTAAATCTGTTATAAGGTCCGGATCCACCTTTAAATGCAGCTTTGACCACTTATTATATATCTTGCTCCAAATATTTACCGAGTTTGAAAACCTACCAACGAATGTTGGGCTCCATGCCATGTGGCCATGTAGTTTCGTTGCCTCATCTCACGTGGTTTTACACGTATTGCTTTATCCCTTTCGTGCCTTGGTTGTAATGCACCATAGTCATTACAGCATGTTACTATGGGTTGGTCGTGATATTCGCTCAACATGTTTCACCATAGGTCAAAAACTCCACCGTAGAAATACTTGAGCTCGATTAATGCATTTGATATAGTTCTGATCTGTGTTCTTATATGGCTTTAAAACCATATGAGGGCACCTTGTCTTGGATATATGGATGTGCCCCGACTTATAAAGTTTTGACATAGTTCTACTCCATGATCTCCTATGATTTTGACACCATATGATTTCTCATTTGCCTTGGTTTAATTATATAATGTCAAAACCATAACCTCAGTCCATAAATTTTCACCCACTGTAAAGACTCAGAGGTGCATTTAGATATTCGAAATTTTGCTGAAACTATTAATGCACCCACTGCCTAAACAATCAAGCCTAAATCTCACCAACAAATGTACACCTGTACTTTGATGGATGATGAGGCACTGAGAGAAGCAAATCCAAACTTAATCACCAAATTGACAGTGATGACCTTTCAAATAGTTATCATGCCACATTTTGAACCTATGAGCCATCTCATTCAACTGAGGAAAAAGAACTTTTAGCTGTGCAATTGTCTTGCCACCATTAGCATGTGTGCTTTCACACTGCATCTCAGCACGAAAAAGATTTGAATGAGATTATCGTTCTCTAGGGAAATATTGTGAGTCCACTTTGTTCACTGGGCTATATTTCAGGCTAGACTTGTCGAAGTGATGAAATATGTTCCTTTGTGCGCACACATCGACATTGAGTGGGTATGCTGCAGGATCTTCAAAACTTCTTTTAAGGTGAAATATCCGCCATTTCAGAAAAATACTCCATCAGGTCCCTATGTAAGCTTAGATCATAGCAGATGCTTCTGATTTGTGTGATATGGCATCCGGTATGGACATTTCCAAATGGAGCATTCCTAAGTAACTGGTGTGCACTAGTGGAGAAAGCCTCTTGCATCAGTGACGCAAAAGGTTCTTTCTCTGATCAACATGTATCACACCATCCTCCTTCGGATAGCACTGGTCACTTGCTCCTCCTCCTCCCCTGTCTCGCAACTTTTGCCTCATTGTTGAGCTCAATTTCATTTCCCTTGATGTCGTGACATGACTGAGGAGTTTTTCACCCGTGGGGTCGACCTGTGTGGAACATTACGATATCACAATTACTCTTTGATAATGGTGTCTCTAGATAAACATATGAGATTGATGAGCTTAAAATACGCATTCAGTCAACATGCTTAATGACCCACAGCGAGAGGGCCTTTAATTGTCAATACAAAAAATGGTTTCCATTCAAATGTACACATGGCAATCTCATGGCAGAACTGCGGTAAGAGTGTTCGAGCGTATGATGGATGATCCCTCCCACATATGGCGTGTTTGTGGCAATAGCATCTGATCATGATGGTGAGAAATCTCATGAGGGGTTGGAGATAGGTCATTGGGATGTCATTGACTGCAGGTCAGGTGAAAGAATTTAACGCCTAAGCAAGCAGAGGGGGAACCCGAAATTTTAAAAATACTCGAAATTTCAGGTGCTGTTGTAGCGGCTAAAACAAATGGCGAACCACTGGTAGAATCCAGCATCTCTTCCAATATCACAATAACAGTCTGAGTCCAGATAGTGATGCAAGGGAATATTTAACAAGTTCTGTGGGGACCCTTTGAATTACTCTGGCCCTTTACAGGTATGCCTAATCCTTGTGCCTCATCTAGGTCTTACTAACCATAAACACATCAACGAGAAAGCTCACAGACGCCAGAAGCCTGTTGATGATGTGAAGAGCAAGGCAGTGGGTTTATTATTCTCAGGATTTTTAAAGTAAGTTTCTGGTGTTGCTCCGACGCCAGCAGGCCTGGACAGTACCCCGGCAGAGTCACTTCAAGAAATCACAAACGTTGCTCCGCTACCAGCGAGCCTGGTCAGTACCCCAGCGGAGTCGTTGCTTTAACTCTCTGCACAGGAAGCCTTTCTCAATCCTTTACCCTTATTTGTTTCATGTGCTTACATCACTTATTTTCATGTTCTCGTGGCACTTATTTTTCATGGGTGGATGAGGGATCCCGACTTATTTTACGAGCAAGAGAGGTTGTTTCTTGTTTTACAGAAACTAAAAGATATCCTGGTGTGGGTTTTCCCTTGTGCCAAACCTTCACATCCCATCTACCACAATAGGTGAAGTGCAAAAAACATATCATTAGGATGTCTGAGACCATGCTGGGCACAAGGCTTAGGCTTACGGGTATGGGCCATTCAAACTCATTAGGTCTCCCACAAAAACCTGGCTCGTATCTCCCCGGCTAAATAAGTTTAGACTCATAGGCATCTTGTTGAGACAATGAATTTGATGACCTGTCTTGAGTGAAAGCTGCCTCTTGAGATAGCCACCGCAACCTCACGCAAAATAATGGGGTTACTGTTTCAGCAATCGAGGCAAAACAAAACTGCAAGGTGATAGGTTTGCAATGAGGACTCATGAAGTGGCAGGCGATATGAAAAAAAATGCTTGTAAGGAAGAGAGTGTATGACACAATGTAATAGGTGGGGATCAATATGCAATGCAACGCCACGTGTGAGAACGATCAACCAGTTGTAGGTGGAAAAGGAGCACAATACAAGCAGTGATTATTTACGTATCAACTGGCAACTAAAAAAAAAAAGAACTGAGTGGAAAATACTTGTAACATGATGATGCCTAAGATACTAACCGTAAGCAAAATAACAGACATACCTTTTAAATCATAAAGTAAAAATTTCCTCAGTAAACCTAATTAAACTTTGAACTAACAATTTTATTAACAAGTCCTAGCTAGCCTACACCTAAAACCCTAGTTTAACTAATGATGCGGTCAAGTTATGTAAAATCAGCTTTCCAGTGCAACCACCGCATTAATTCACATCTTGCAATGACAGCAATGATCACGATCAGGAATAGTATCCAAAAAAGTGCATTAACGACAAAAATTACCTGAGGAGCACGTGCACCGGCAAGAAGATGACGGGTCCTTACCAAAGAACATGACAGAATAGATTGTGCATGTTGAATCCCACTCTCAACCTGATACACAGTAATATGTTCTTGAAACTCAACATTATTGATAAATGACACAAATCCATTCATGCAGGATCTTGGATCTGAGGGGTGATGGGTAAGCCAATTCCTATTTGTAGGCACATTCACCGAATAGGGTTGGTCGAACGAACCAGCATGCTCATTATGGTAGTAAGGGTCATCAGTTTTATGGAATGGAAACAATAAGCATGTGGCAGGCGAATTATAGATACTTTTGAATCCGAGAGCAGAAACCCTAGTTTGGAGTTGTTCCTAGAAGGTGTCAAGGATATGAGGATCTGAATCCACTTTCGGTGGAGGTTGCAATTCCTCACCGTCTTAAACAACTCCAGACCTTCGAGTGGGGGGTTTCCCAACTTTGAAAATTGGGCGAGATCAACAAGCGAACGTGATCGTGGATTGTGGTGAGTAGCAAAATGTTAGTGGGCTTTGTATTAATTCGGTCAAATGTTTGCGCACTGACAGATTGATAATCCAAAGTATCAGATTCTCTAGATTTTCCAGGGTGGGGTGAATTCGATGCAGTTATGCTGGGAGGAGCATGGTACTTGGGGATCGTCATCTAAGAAATGGTTGGTAGAAGCTGAGGCGCTTCGATTTTATAATGGGTACTTGAATCTTCCCGAAGCGAATCATCGAATTTTGGTGTCTCCATATGGTCAAAAAAGAGATGCAAGTGATAGTCCTCAGTGGTATGATGGAATATGTTGTCAGATAGGCAGGGATCGTTGTAACCATTGATTTGGTCAAGTTGGGTACCTGGAAAGTTAGGCTCCTTGGGATTTATTGACTAGGATAGATCATTAAAGAGGACATCTTTAGGTTGCCCAGACCGGAAATCGCTCTTATGGCTATCTAAAGATTCCGAGTGAGAATGATCAGATCTAAAAGATTCATCAATTTTGAACCGTGATTGTGAAACACCATCTGCGTGCTTTTGATTGTTGCCAATACCAGTATAAGGAAATGTTGAATGTCTCGAAGAAATTACTAGTATGGCAGGATCGAGAAACAAACCGGGGAATAATGAATGAACTGATTGAGTCGTAGGGGCATTAATCATATAAGGCTTTTCAACATGCGCATCCATGTCATTCCGAGGAAAAAATGATCTGGAAGGCCCTTTAAGGGAAACAAATGCATCTGGGATAGGAATCGATTCATAATTCGTATGTGAATCAGATTTAGGACTGTGTCCAGGGAAACATCGAGTGGGCTCGAGGTAGGTTTCATGAACCGAGAGGGATAATGAGCCACTAGGGTTTTCAAGCTCTGATTCAACATGGTGCGTGAAATATTCAAAGGTAGTGCAGTAGGTTTTATCCTCTTGCCAGTGTCTATCCTTGCTCAAGACTTTCGAGGTCACAACTCCGCTACCCGACAACTCAGGAGGAGGGGTGAGAATATCACGAATAGCAACACTCTCATTGGAGGCCTGAATGTGGTCTGGACTCAGGGAGATGGACAATGAAGCATTAGGGACAAAATCTGAACAGCCAGTAACTTACGGGTCATCGTAGGGAACACTAGGATCTAACTGAAATTGTTCAAGGGAAACGAGAATCACATACTTGAACTGTTCACTTAAACATTTCCAATCGACATCCCTTTCAGGGAACTCCAAAGAATAATGAACGAATCTGATAGAGAACTCATATAAAGATTCCTGAGGTTCCATTTTGATGTCATTTAACTTTATTAAAACGTTATGAAGATTGTACCTATGAAAATATTGTTGTAATTCACTGGCGAGTTGTTCAAATGAATGGATGGAAGCTTCCGGCAATGTGTGGCACCATTGCTTAGCACGACCATTGAGGGTGAGGAATAAAAGAAAACATATCAAACCTTCATTTTCAATTTCGTAGCACTCACCTAAGTCATAGAAATCTAAAAGGTGTTGGGTTATGGACACCCAATTTTCACCATCAAATTTTAACTGGGACAAGTGATACATAAGTTCATCGGGGATGAAGTATCGAGGCTCATAAAACTCCGACAAACATCTCAGGAGAATGATTTGGGAACGCGCCATTCCAGATATGAGATTAACTGCAGGCTCTCAGGGCTCAGCTTGTCATCTGGCCCTCCTTTTAGCACCAATTCTATTGACGGGAAAATCTGTCCGGCCAACGGCAGCGGATCTCCCCGGTAAAAGGTCCTAATTAGACCTTGAGCCGTTTGGACTAGGGATCTCATTCGGGGTGTGGGTCCGGCTACCACTGATTTCTCCTTTGCTTTGGGTCTTGCTTAAACTATATAAAACAGTGGATACACACCTAATCAACTGATACAAGACATATGATTGATGCATTAAATGTACATACGACACTATGAGTAGCAAGATAAAATAATGAAGCATGAAGACCGAAGGAAGTGTTGTTAGAAGCACTTCATTAGGTTCATGCCTGTAAGATATTCTGACCATGAAAGAAACAATTCCTCATGGTGAGAACACCCTTCACTTCCTAAAGGTTTTGAATGATAACACAAACGCAGATAAACAAAGTCATCAACATTCGCTAAGAAAGTGAAATAAACTCAACCACCATTAACATACTCAGCAAACTATTATGTAACTATGATGTAAGTTAAAGATACAGTTCCCTTAATATAAATATGTTCAGAAACTGAAAACATAATACTCAACAGTTTTCATACACATGACAACATCAGATCCACAATGGGGTTTCTCAAAATTCCTGTATTCATGCTTAAATTTATAATCCTCTGGTAATACAATATACTCAGCTCGAGTCCCAAACCAAAGATCCTTTGTTACAAGCTCCCGAAGGAGTATTTATAATACAAAACCTACCCTTTGGGCTTCCTTGACTTTTCATCTTCTTTACCGTTGGGCTGCCTTGCGACCCAGTCTTTTCTGCTACCTGCGACTTGAGCTGTTGTTGCGACCTGTGACTCGACTGGGTCGTGGGGTCGCAGGTTGTAAGAAAATGTCCAAGGTGCGACCTTTCCACCTTGCAACTGAGCTACAGGATCGCGGGGTCGCAGATCATGAAAAGAGATGAAAATGCGACCTTGCGACCTTGTGACTGGGTCTCAGGGTCACGGGGTCACATATCGTGAAAAAATGAAAATGCGACCTTGCGACCTTGCGACTAGGTCGCTAGGTCGCGGGGTCACAAATTTCGGGAAAATCAGAAATGAGACCTTGAGACCTGCTGGGATTTGCGACCTCACGACCTCGACAGACATGCGACCTGCGACCTCCTGGGATTTGCGACCCTGCACCATCCGCGACCTGCGACCTAGGGAGATATGTGACCTGTGACCTTGGGCAGACCAGTGAGTTCTTTTTGCCTTTTCTTTCAGAGATCTCATGACCTTGTTCTCTGGAGGCTAGCCTTAGCCCTCATCATGAAACGAAAGCTTCTATTTGTTGGTGATGTCACTTCCACGCTAAGGGACATTGCATGTGATGATAAGTGGGCAGAATGGTTTCTACTTCGAGCAAGATACTGAGCATCCACATAACACGAGGTTTTGAGTTTGATCTGAAACCTAGATCTGCATCCTCCGGAGAGAGCTAGTAGTTTTTACAATTTGGGTAGACATAGCTGCTCCAGCATCTTCTCATATAACCTGCAGATAAGCGAATTTAAATCAGCCATATGTATATATATATACACATGTTAGGGAATCAACATAAAAAATATGATAACTTTATCACAGTAAAAATTAGTTGGACCCCTGTGTGGTCAGGCGCTATGTCACTATGTCATCAGAGTGAATCATGTAGGCTCTCCCTGTGCCTCTTCAACTACTGCAAATGCATATTAGTATGGTTTTAGACCGAGTTCGAAATGCAGACTCAATTGATGGGCAGTGTCGGCTTGGTCAACATGCTCCTTATGTCCTCCGTGACATCCATTATGATATGCACTAACGATACATTTTCCAACTCTTGAGCCGTGCTCACGATACACTTGGGATGAGACTACACAGAACCTAAGCGTAGCCATGACTTCAGAATAGTTGCAAAGATTATCCACGCACAGAAATTCACTTTGTGGCAATGCCTTCATCAGAAATAATTCCTTGGGCTGCTGGTAAGGCCTACAAATTACGTGTAACTGTTCCCACTCTGAATGTAACCCAGCTCTGGCCTTCATCATATATGGGCTAGATTCATAACTTCGTTGGTGCCTTGGAGACACAGTTGAAGGCATTTCAGACTTACAGGTCGTGGAGGTTGCGCTGGACGCAGTGCACTGCAGAGGGCGCATATTTTCTCAGAGTTTTTATTTTCCATACTAATGCAACCAGAATCAAAGGGATTTGACCCTTTTCCCGCACTGAATATCAACCAAGCTGAACATTATTACTGCATGCCAGGCCTGAGTGGCTTAGAAGGGCGTTAGCTCCTTGCATGTTGGGCTTTATTGCTAATGCAGAACGAACGATTCCTGAAAAGTAGTATGTCATCGACCTCACCGATTAGAAACCTCCATTTTGGGTGTAGCAGCATAATTAATGTTCATGCATGACAGCATGCATGTGAAACCTTCATCCATGTAACGCGGCATGAAAAATATGGACTCGTTCTGTCCAGCTCACTGTGGACGCGTGGAAGATTACTATGGCATGATTTAAAACTCTGCGTTTCGTTATACCATGCTGGCTGCCACTGTAGGTTTGTCATGACCGTGTGTTGAATGTAATTTTTTACCGTTGCATATATACGTCCGCTCCAACGTTTAACCATAAGTTGAAAACCCGCTGTGCGATCCTTTTACGTCGGCTGCCATGCAAACTTTGGGACAGATACGCTGAAAACTCATCCATGCAGTTTAACTATCAACGCACCATGGTTACTACGTTGCTGCTGTAGGTTTATTAAAATATTTTGTTCCCTGTTTCAATATAGCCTTTGAATACTACATATGTACCTTCTCCAAGCATTTATCCATAGGTTTAAAACTGCGCTGATGTCTTCATATATTTCGGCATTCCTTTTTATTATACCCGCACAATAGTTATTACAACATTTTCATCGTAAATATGTTATAAGGTCCAGATCCACCTTTAAACGCAGCTTTGACCACTTATTATATATCTTTCTCCAAATATTTACCGAGTTGGAAAACCTGCCAACGAATGTTGGGCTCCATGCCACGTGGCCATGTAGTTTCGTTGCCTTATCTCACGTTGGTTGACACGTATTGCTTTATCCCTTTCGCGCCTTGGTTGTAACGCGCCATAGTCATTACAACATGTTACTATGGGTTGGTCGTGATATTTTCTCAACATGTTTCACCATAGGTCAAAAAATCCACCGTAGAAATACTTGAGCTCGATTAATGCATTTGATATAGTTCTGATCTGTGTTCTTATATGGCTTTAAAACCATATGATGGTGCCTTGTCTTGGATATATGGATGTGCCCCCACTTATAAAGTTTTGACATAGTTCTACTCCATGATCTCCTATGATTTTGACACCATATGATTTCTCATTTGCCTTGGTTTAATTATATAATATCAAAACCATAACCTCGGTCCATAAATTTGCACCCACCGTAAAGAATCAGAGGTGCATTTAGATATTCGAAATTTTTCCGAAACTATTAATGCACCCACTGCCTGAACAATCAAGCCTAAATCTCACCAACAAACGTACACCTGTACTTTGATGGATGATGAGACACTGAGAGAAGAAAATCCAAACTTAATCACCAAATTGATAGTGATGACCTTTCAAATAGTTATCATGCCACATTTTGAACCTGTGAGCCATCTCATTCAACTGAGGAAAAATAACTTTTAGCTGTGCAATTGTCTTGCCACCATCAGCATGTGCACTTTTTCAATGCATATCAGCACGAAAAAGCTTTTAATGAGATTATCGTTCTCTAGGGAAATCTTCTGAGTCCACTTTGTTCACCGGGCTATATTTCATGCTAGACGTGTTGAAGTGGTGAAATATGTTCCTTTGCGCGCACACATTGACATTGAGCGGGTATGGTGCAGGATCTTCAAAACTTCTTTTAAGGTGAAATATCCGCCATTTCAGAAAAATACTCCATCAGGTCCCTATGTAAGCTTAGATCATAGCAGATGCTTGTGATTTGTGTGATATGGCATCCGGTATGGACATTTCCAAATGGAGCGTTCCTAAGTAACTGGTGTGCACTAGTGGTGAAATCCTCTTGCATCAGTGACGCAAAAGGTTCTTTCTCTGATCAACATGTATCACACCATCCTCCTTTGGACAGCACTGGTCACTTTCTCCTCCTCCTCCCCTGTCTCACAACTTTGGCCTCGTCGTTGAGCTCAATTTCATTTCCCTTGATGTCGTGACA
Source organism: Pinus albicaulis (assembly GCA_034641835.2). Lineage (NCBI taxonomy): Eukaryota > Viridiplantae > Streptophyta > Pinopsida > Pinales > Pinaceae > Pinus > Pinus albicaulis. The sequence goes on from CM076581.1 coordinate 336,467,456, forward strand.
TGACTGAGGAGTTTGTCATCCGTGGGGTCGACCTATGTGGAACATTATGATATCACAATTAATATTTGATAATGGTGTCTCTAGATAAAACATATGTGATTGACGAGCTTAAAATACACATTCAATCAACATGATTAGTGACCCACGGTGAGAGGGCCTTTAATTGTCAATACACAAAATGGTTTCCATTCAAATGTACACATGGCAATCTCATGGCGCAACTACGATAAGAGTGTTCGAGCGTATGCTGGATGATCCCTCCCACATATGGCATGTTTGTGGAAATAGCATCTAATCATGATGGTGAGAAAGCTCATGAGGGGTTGGAGATAGGTCAATGGGATGTCACTGACTGCAGGTCGGGTGAAAGACTTTAACGCCTAAGCGAGCAGAGGGGGAACCCGAAATTTTAAATATACTCGAAATTTCGGGTGCTGTGGTAGTGTCTACAACAACTGCCTAAGGGAAGAATCCTCAGATGAGGAAGAAACACCCTGTAGCATAGAAATAAATTATTTAGCTGAACAGACTGGAAATCCAGACCGCAAATGTGAAAATGCAAATAGCGAAGAGGTAGAGGTGCTGCAGACCAAAGATAAGAATATACCCAGAGGCCTGGCACCCTTAGAGGAACTTTTTGACTTTGATGATGTGGCAAAAAATCCCACTATAGAACATGCAAACTCTGATGTGGAAGAATGCAACATAGGCACTGAAGATAAGCCCAAAATGATTAAACTGGCTAAGTCTTTAGCTGTAGGGATGAAGAAGAAATACATTGAACTTTTTAAGGAATTCATTGATGTGTTTTCATGGAGCTATGAGGACTTAAAGGCCTATGACACAAATATCATTTAGCATAAGATACCCTTGAAAGAAAATCAGAAGCCCTTTAGGCAAAAAATTAGAAGAATCAATCCTAAACAATTTCCTGCAATAGAGAAAGAGATCAAGAAGATGTATGAAGCAGGTATAATTGTGCCTGTGAGGTTCTCTGATTGGGTATCAAACTTAGTGGCTGTGAGGAAGAAAATTGGAGAAATCAGATTGTGCATAGACTTCAGAAATCTTAATAGAGCCTCACTCAAGGAAAATTACCATTTGCCTAAAATGGAGCATATCCTTCAGAAGGTAGTGGGCTCTAAAAGAATCTCCCTGCTGGATGGCTTTTCAGGTTATAACCAAGTCTTAGTGATCCCAGAAGACCAACTCAAAATAGCTTTTACCACTCCATGGGGTACCTTCATGTATGTGAATATGCGTTTTGGATTGATGAACGCTGGAGCCACCTTCCAAAGAGCGATGGACATAGCATTTTCAGATGAGATAGGGCACTTCATTGTTATCTAATTAGATGACATAACAGTCTTTTCCAAGACCGCAGAAGAACACCTGAAACATCTGAGAAAAGTATTTGAAAAATGTATGTTTGGTCTATCCCTGAACCCTAAAAAGACTGTCTTTGGGAAAAAAGAAGGTAAACTTCTTGGCCAAATTATATCTAAGGAGGGAATCATGATAGACCCACAGCGAGTTGAGGGAATACTACAGATCAGACACCCCAGAAACATCAAGGAATTACAGTCTTTCATTGGGAAGATTAACTTCTTTAGGAGGTTTATTCCAAATTTGGCTGAACACCTTAGGAACATGACTAACATGCTGAAGAAAGGTGCAAGAGTTAAATGGACTGTGGGAGCCAAAAAATCTTTTGAATCAGTGAAACTTGCACTTACCCAAGCTCCCATCCTAATCAGCCCAGATTTTTCCAAATATTTCCTGATCTTTTCATTCGCCTCTGAGCATACAGTCGCTGCAGTCTTGCTGCATAAAAACACAGATGGTATGGAACAACCAATTTCCTTCTTTAGCAAGGCACTCAGAGATGCACCCTTGAAATATAACATCATGGAGAAACAGGCCTATACTCTGATTAAGGCCTTGAAAGACTTCAGGGTGTACATATTTCATTCTCACATTGTAGCTTATGTGCCCAACATCATAGTCAAAGATATACTGTCCCAAGACCCAGATGGGAAAAGGGGCAAATGGATAGCTGTGATCTTAGAGTATTACCTTGAGATAAAACCCACCAAACTCATTAAAGGTCAGGGCTTAGCTAAGTTAATGGTTGAATCAAACCTACAAACCCTAGACATTAACATGATAAATACCTTGGATGAGCAACAAGAATTACTTGATCTCACTGTTGAGGAAACGTTTCAGAGCTCTCCTTGGTATTCCGACATTATGTATGTGCTTACACACCTCAATGCCCCTCCCGGATTATCAAATACCAAGGCCAGATTCTTAAAGCTAAAAGCCAGAAATTACTACATTTTCAATGAAAACTTATACTGGAAGAATCCTAATGGCCTATTGCTTAAAATTTTGCCTGAAAATGAGGCAGAGAGGGTTAAACAAGAATTCCATGCTGGAGAATGTGGGGGCCACCTGAGTTGGAAAGCCACTGCAAAAAAAATAGTCAGAGCTGGCTACTATTGGCCCACGCTCTTCAGTGATGTCCATAAAATGATAGTTGCCTACCACAAATGTCAGATCTTTGAAGGCAAAAGAAAACTCCTCCCTTTACCCCTACAACCCATCACTGTTGAAGGTCCCTTTCTGCAATGGGGCCTAGATTTCATAGGGGAAATTCACCCTGCTTCTTCTGCACAACAAAAATGGATCCTAACAGCCACAGACTACTTCACTAAGTGGATAGAGGCCATACCCACTAGGAATGCCACAGACTCAGTCATCATTAGTTTCCTAGAAGGTCACATCCTATCTCGGTTTGGCTGCCCAAGGAAAATAATCACTGATAATGCTACTGCTTTCGGATCCAAAAATATGGTTGATTTTTGTCACAGGTATCAAATAGCACTTGGTCATTCAACTGCCTATTACCCTCAAGGTAATGGATTAGCTTAATCATCAAACACGAGCCTGGTGATCATCATCAAAAATCTGTTGGAAGAAAACAAAAAATCATGGCATAACAAGTTAGTACATGCTTTGTGGGCTGACAAGATTACAACAAAAAATTCCATTGGCATGTCACCATTTCAGCTTGTCTATGGAACAAAAGCAGTATTTCCTACCAGCCTTGGGACACCAGTGATCAAACTGATCCAGGAGATCCAAACAGAAGAAGACAACATGGTGAGGAGAATAAATCAGACTATCCATCTCCAACAAACAAGGGAAGAGGTCGACAACAGAGCAATGAAGGTTCAGGAAAATATAAAGAGATTGTTTGACAAGAGAACCAAAGCTGCTGATTTTAAAATTGGAGATAATTTTTTGAATTGGGACTCAAGGAGAGAGGACAAAGGAAAGCACGGCAAGTTTGACAGCTTGTGGCAAGGTCCATACATCATCCAGGCCACCATGGGTCCAAATGCATTTTTTCTACAGGAATTAGATGGTACAGAGATGTTTGGGGGTCCTGTCAATGGCAGGATAATCAAGCACTACTTCTGCTAATATTTCATTTCCAGTTTCATTTCCATTGTACATACCATTGCAGTTTTTGTTTTCAAAGAAAAAAGAGAAAATGTTTCAAAAAAAAAAAAAACAGAGGAAAAGAGAGGTTCAGACATGCTTAAATCATGAACCTATAATGTGAAAAATATTGGCTCTAATAAACTGAAAACCTGAGCCAAATAAAGTAAAACAGCTGGTCCTAACATGCCCAAAATCTGGACCAGCAAAGAAGAAAGAAGAATCAGCTCCAACATGCCTAAAATCAGAGCTGAAATGAAAAAGGAGTGACTCTAACAAGCTCAAAACCTGAGTCACAAGAAAAGAAGGATACTCTAAAGATTGCAGATTTTAAGCCTTCACATTTTTGTCTTCATTTTTGCAAGTTTTTTTCCATGTGCGACTGTCTTTATGCCATGGTCTACAGCAAGCCAGACAGTGTAATCCTGGCTTGGCTGTTTTTCAATTTTTGTTTTAGAATGTAGAGAAGAAATCTGCTGGATAGTTTAATCCCAGCAAATATTAGATTAGGTAGAGAAACACATGAGACCAACAGTTTAATCTAGTCTCATGGAGCAATAAGGGTAGATTTAGAATAGGTTTATTTTTTATTTACAAAATAAAATGATGTAAAGGGTTTGCTAGCTCAAATGCACCCTAGAAGAAGAAAAAATGCTAGGATTGTAGTATGGGTAGGTAGATTGTAGAGGAAATTTTTTCTGCTGATGTAATGTCTTCATATTGTGGCAGCTGATCAAAGAAAGAAAAGGATGTGCCAAGCAGCAGGCAACTGGCCTACTCCAAAGATATATTCTCTGAATTCTTGAATCCTTCAAGAAGAAGCCATCCCCATGTGGAGCCACTGTTAGCCCCTTATGATTTCCTTGACAAAGCAAGCAAGGTGCTAATTTGTTGTATAAGCCTACAAGGAATGCATTTCCCTTGTAAACACATCATCCTTGCAGCCTTTTCATGTCCCCTACCTTTAACTGTTGCCCTCTGTTGTTATGGAGTCTATGAACCTCAATGATCGCTAAATATCCTACTCCAAAAGCCCTGCATTACCCCTTATACCCTTGCAAAGTGTCCCTCTTTCCCCTTTTTCCCTCTTTCTGTCAATGTGCCCATGCTCCCCTCTATTCCCTTATTAACCCTCTAAACCCCCCAAGATCCCCTTTAAATCCCATTTTTTCCCTTTGTTTAAACCTTTTTACCCTTTTTCCTCCCTATCGTTATCCTTTGTAGGCTTCGAAATTCATTAAGAGGGTTAAAAACCCACTTTGAACGTTATATCAAGCCTAGCCCCTCTTATGCTAGCCCCTACACCTTTCCTTCCACGTGATGATAGCGCTAGAACCACCCGCCAGAGCAAAAGGTGTTTATCTCCAATCCATGTCGAGCGTGACACCAACCGTTGATCTTAGTAGATCGGATGGATATCGTTAAATCTTCGGCACCCGTTTTTCTCCATTCAAATCTACGATTGCGCCATCGCCGTCCGTTTAAACGTTGATCTAACGGTCCGCAATGCGCCCGTGCCGGCGGTCCCCATACATGGTTCCATAAAACAGCCTGGTTTCTATTGCACCACCTTTGAGCAGTGGGCGGTTTTTCCCAATGGCCCAGCGATTCCATACAGCTTCCAACGTGTGGCAGTGGCACTGTTCCAAAAATTCCTGCTCATCATGCGTTATCGTTCGACTGAAGATGCGCAGCGATATTGTCGTAAACCATTAGATCTAGAGCAACCCATCCAATGGCTGTCGCTCCACGAAGCTGCGCGCAGTTTATCCCATGGCCACCGTACCCCTGGCCCACCATCCATCGCCCTTTGATATGTTGTCATCCGTTGATCTCGGATATGATCAACGGTCCAGATCAGTTGACCCACAGTTGACAATCCAGCCATAGCCCAGTCCTGCCACGTCACCCTCACGTGCACCCATCGTACATCAGCCCATGCATTGCATATATTTGTGAAAACGTCGAGTTTTTTAAGGTTTTTATTCAAATTTTTCTTCGTAGATCGCCAGCCTCCACCAGAGTGATTTTTCACCCTTCCTCTGCTCTTTTTCACCATTTCACCGATTGCACGACCCTTTCCTCCACCCACACTGCATCCATCATTCCCCGTCCATGGATTTCTTCACAAGTTTGCTATTTTGCAGGGTTTCAAGCGTAGAAAACTTCCATAGCTCATTGTTTCTATCTCAGTGGCAGATATGCAGGAAAGGTCTATGCGCAGAGAAACATTTAATGAGGAAAAGGCCCAGGAAAGTGTCTGACATGATTGTAATCAAAGGACAGGGTCAAAATTCTGTCACTCTTCTCCAGAGCCATTAAAGGCACAGTTTCACAATCAGAGGTAACTGGGGGAGTGGGAAAGAGCCATCAGTAAGGAAATCAAAGAGTTAAAGCATTAGATTGGAGATTTTAAAGGATTAATCCAGTTTTTTAGAGGCAAATTACCAAATTGAAACCCCGAAGACCAAACAGGAGTTTAATGCTCAGGAAACTGTACCACCAGGGTTTTCTATAGTAGCAGAATGTTTTTCTCCATCAGAGGACAAAATGCACATGCATTTTTTATTATATATCGTGTTCCCAAAAGTTTCCCTCCTTGACAGAAGTCCTACATGATCAGAAGCATTGGTTACTCAAGTAGGGCATACCTCACTGTTTCTTATTTTTCCTTTGTTATTTCACCAAATGTACCACACAGTACTGCAGTCAAAACACCTAAGCCATACCAGAGATAAATGCAGAGAGTTAAAACAGAGTGGATTTTAGCCCTCTATCCCTTTTCTGCATTTAATGTTTCATTTTATTCTCACCTACCTCCTCAGTTCATCTTCTATTATAAAACTCATTAGAAAATATTGTAAAGGTTGTTAATCAATTATCAAAGAACTAAAAGTAGTTTCTTTGAGACACAGTCTCTATGTAAATATTGTAAGATAGGTTGAAGGAGATGTTTTCAGACTAAGTATTCAGCTATTGGAAATATTGTACTTGATTGGTATTGTTATTTAATATGACAAGAACATTTCTTTGGATCCTGATGTGAAGCAGCGGTGATGTTTTCCTATCTCTGTGTTTACATTCATTTCATTTCGTTTCTACTGGCTTGCATCAGAATATTGGCATAAGATTTACCCTTGTTAGGTACCCTATGTTTCTTCTCTCCTTGCCATTTATGTTTCTCTTCTGAATGTATTATCTGAGACTTGATTTCAGTTGGTTTAACCAGTGTAATGGATGTTATTTCCTGCTCTCTGATGTATGAATTAAATGAATTCAGTTCTTAGATGCTTCTTGTTATAGATTTAGTTGGAAGATTTGGGAACACTGGGGATTAGAGTTAGCCCTGTCCACTAGGATCCTTGTATGACCTGCTGATATGTAATTTTGTGCTCTAAAATATGTGTCATCTCCCCCCCTCCTACTTTCCATATCACACAATCATCTTGAAAGATCCTAAGTTTCAGATGACTAGCCCAATCGAAAGCCTGTCTATTGATTAGCAAGAAAATCCTTTCCTGACTCCATTGCCCAATGGTTTTGAATATTTCCTGGAATATTTCACCTTCTACCTTATCCCTCTTTTCTCATCTTTGTCTTACATTGAACCCTTCGTTCCTGATGACTAGCAACCAAACAAACAATCAAACAAACAAACCCGTGCCTAATAACTAACCTAACATCTTAAACTTTGAGCTTCATAGACATAAATCTTTGCTCAAACTAGAGAGATCCCTCTCTGGACCCAGGAGGGCTAGATCCTGAGGTCTAAAAGTGGTTCTAATGTTGTCTCATCTTTTGGTCTTTCCAATCTGGCCAAAACATGGGAACCCCAACAGGCCCTAACCCACAAGCTCAACTCTCTGAAACTAAATCAGTGAAGGATGAACTAAATACTCATTTTATTTCTGAAACAATCTCATTACATAGCCATGAAAGTAACAAAAGTATATTACAAGAGCTGAGAGTCTCGTATTTATCTCCAAAATTTGAATCTTAATGAGCTCTTTCTCTGCCCTATTTATCCTAATGTATATCTATCGAGATCTCCCTAAACATTAGGTGATTTGTGCCCTTTAAATGCAAGATAAGCGGAGCTTTGTTTCACTTGGTCTTCCACTTTCTTGGGTGCCTTTTATTTTGAGTTGTTGGAGGGAATCTTAAGGATCCTTTGGCTCCCTTCAGGAGTTAAGGAGGTGGTCAACCCCCTATAATCTCTCTTTGCAGTCTACTTCGAGCTTTGAGTTAAAAATCATCAACAAAAATGACATATCTTCATAATTACCATGCATTTAAACTATATTAGGCATTCAATGCATGAAAAGCCTTAATCACCAACTACACTAAGCAACATATTCCCATAATGTAATTAAATGTCATAAAGAGAGACTAATAAGGAAAAAAAAGTGATAATTAACCCCTCAAAAGATATCTAATGGTCATGCTCATTAGCGAGAAAAAACCTCAAAATATGAATGTAAAGTGTAGATCAGATCCAAAAAAATGTTGAATACAAACAATTGAAACTGATAATAAAGTCAAGAGATCAAAATAAAAACCAATCCAAATCCTTCAATAAAAAACAAAAGAAAAAATTCAAGAAATGATTAGAAAGGAAGACCTTAAATAAAATAATCCAGCAAGATCATATTAGGATCATAAGACAATTGATAAACTACATCAAATGATGGATTCAAGTATGTTTTTAGCAGACCGAAATGAAACAACAAGATTGAGGCCTAATGTAAGAGATCAGGTGCGCTTAAGAGACACTCAACCACCAAAATAAAATTGATAAAATAAACATATCTGGACCAGATCCAACATGTAAATAGTAAGCCCGGACTAATGAGATATAGAAAGAGAGATCTTTGACTGAAATTCCAGGGTTTTGGAAAGCTAAAAGCTTCAGGTGCAGAAATATAATTTCCTGGAAGTGGTTGACCATAGGAATACGATTGGCAGCCCATAGTTAAGGGGTTACTGGCTACGGGAAGAGCCTTAGAAGGCCACAACTATGGTTCAAAAGATGAAATTCCCTATTTTGTCGTGTAATTACAAACATAGAATCAAATTACAAAGCTAATGACCCTAAAAAATAGCCAAAAATAGTAAAAACAATTCAAGGAAGCTCAATAGATAAAAAAAAGAGAGGATTTGATTAGGATATAAGGAAAAGAGGACAGAGAAGCGAGTGTGCTCTTATTGAAAGCACAGGCTTTGTTGCAATCAAAATCACAAGGAGTTTTTGCTCCATGATCTACTATATGATAGATCACGAGACATACACAAGCATGACTAAGAAGATATACAAGAATCCCAATCCTACATAATTCATAAGAAGTATGAAATTGGATCTATTCTATGAGGAAGAGAAGAGTACCTTTCCTCCTCATAGTTTGGGGACATATTTTATTTCAAACCAGAATTCTTGTGCTCCACACAAGAAATCTACTCGATCTGCCTATGATCTCAATGCCTCTACATAATCACAAACATACAAGAATGAGCAATGATCTTCCTCATAATATCATTCGATAAAAAATGATATAATGTTAAACCAATCACATAAACTAAAACACAATCGTTTAAGGGAGATAACATCTTTCTTCATTAATCTCAAAAATATGATACAACGCTTCTATACCTTCGCTCTAGCATCTCCTCTCTACGAATCGATAAAGTTTCCCCACTAGATGTGATAGATGAGTATGAATAACACTGACATAGAAACTAAGACCTCACAAGCTCTCGATGTGGTAGCAAGATAACAGCAAATGATCAATATCTCAGTGTGATAGTAGTATGGCTCTCTAGCTCTCTACCAAGGCTCTCCAGACTAGCCAAACTCTCCGAAACGATATAGTATAAATAGGTAAATGATAGGTCCTAGGAGGATGAATGTGGGTGCTCAAGAAAGTGATAATTTAGAGAAACTTCTAATGGATTAATCCTAGCTAACTCGAACTAACTCGAATCATTGAGTAATCGAGGTGATCTATTAGTGACTGAGACATTTATGAATATTCCCTTGATAGCAGGCTCAAAAAGAGAGGATGAGGGCCTTAGTTGAGGGCACAAGAGGCCTAGGTTGTTGCTAAAGGCCCTTGCCCACATGTACAAATCTGGTATCCCATGGTTAAGGGTCAAACTGGAAAAATAACTCACATAAAGTCAGGAAAAAGGAAATTTATCATGAGATCTAAGGGTCAGTGATGTAGGGCCAGAAAAATAGCATGAAAACACTCTCCCATGTCATATTTTTCTAGAATACCTTATGGTACTTATTTGATGAGTGCTACATAATACGATATTCTTCCTCCATCCTAACGAATAGTTTAGCAACAATATGGCTCATATGTTAGTGGATATGGACACTTAAACAACCCAATTCATCTTATGTTGGGTACCTTCCTCCTAAGGGGGATTTTCCTCTGTATTCTGTTCCTATAATGATAAGGTGGAAACCTATTGGGGGATTGTTTCGATATTATCATCAAGTACCACAAGTTAGTGCTCAGCTTCATCAGAGTCCTCCACATTTAGGAATGGATGTTAATTCTTGGTAACCTAATCCACCTATAAAACCTAGCCCATTTGTGATTAAAGTTCAAAGTTCATGACTTGTTCCATATTCATCTCAAATTCATACTAGTCAAACCATATCTCAACATGTTCAAACTTAAGTTCTTATAATTCAAAATTTACAGGTTTCACATTTAACTCAACCTCTCCCATCGGTATCTAGGGCCTCTCAAACCCTACTTACCGAGTCTCTTCAAGGTCTGTTACAGTCTCTGCCAGTTGGATAGGGATTTTGTAAAAGCCAGATAGGTCACCCTGTATATGGTATGGTACATATATAAGCTAACTAGCCTATTTTTTGGACGATGCAAAATCCCACAGGATAAATTTATCAATTGTATCAAGTAGTACATTACCAAGGTTAGAAAATTCGTTATGAAAATCAACAAATTCAAACCTAGCCATTTCAACCTTTACAAATTTATCTTGGCATTGGGAAACAAGGCTTATGTGTATTTTGGTTTCCATAGTCCTCCCTATTCCAGGATATAGATAAATATTGTTCAAGCTATCCCATCTTACCTAGGATATCCTCCACCGGACCTTAATTTGCAATTTCCATTTGTAGCAACTCTTGAATTTCTGGATTTTACCTAAATTACCACCAATCCCATTTCCCATTCTCCTTGGTGGCCGGTTATTCCAATAAAATTTCCTAGTGATATACCTAAATTCAATGTAAATTCTGGAGAAGAACCATATACATACATTATGACTTATCATTTTTGGTTTTTTTTGAACTCTCTCAATGATTACTTTGTTCATCTACGTCTTTTCTAGTGCACACTTACCGATAAGACAAAAAAATGGTATATTGAACTACCACAAGCTTCATTCGATAATTTCAACACCTTATCTACCACATTATTAACACATTTTCAGTTACCCATTCGATATGAAACTTGAATTGAATGTTTAACCAATTTCAAAGAATCAGATTCCAATTATACCTCTAACCATATTCATGAGTGGCGAAAACGTCATTCGTTGGTTAAAAATTTTGTTCCTGATCAATTTTTAGTTGAATGGTTTATTAAATATCTATTACCATATGTTATACAAGACGTCGTTAAGGGCAGAGTCATGATTGAAGAGAAGTTGATTTATCATGCCCAGTATTTGGATCTTATGTATACTCAATATGGCATGATCTATGATAAAATACCAAATGCTCTGTGACCTTCCAATACTGTGCCTCAACCTCCCAGTAAAGAATCACATGCCATAATGTTGTGATTGGTTCTTCCATCTAGTAGTTGGTGAGTAAACCATCTGGCTAAAATCTCATTATCACTTCCCAAAAATATCCTTCCTCCACTCATGTAGATTATACTTTTGAGATCAATGTCATTCAATCCTCCAAAGGAAAATCTCATTAACCGAGAAACAAGAAGAAATGAAAAGGTAAAAAGAAGAAAGATAATCCTCAACACGATTATAAAAATAATCAATCTCCTGAAGACAAAAGTAAGACTCATTATCCATTCTTGATTTTTAATCAAGATCAATTCACTCGTGATTCTCCACATCGGGCAGAATTAAATCAGTTCCTTAAGTCATCCATTGCACTCACTGTGTTGACACATTTGTTTATGAATCAAGAGACTAATGTGGTTTCCAAAGATCCTCCTTCCTCTAAGTCAGTCTTGATGCTTTCCTCTGAGAAGCCAAAAATAAATTATTTGGTAGCCAATAGGAATAAAGAATATGGTAATGTGAATCCCTCGGATAGTCAGGTTACTAATCAAGCTGCTAGTATGAGCATATCTCCATCAGATCTTGCTCAAAATGTTCTTCCTATAGAATTAACGACTAAGCCTCTGAAAGGTGTTATCCATAAATCTATATTCAACCCTCGTGCAAGTTCTACTCATAATTATAACATACTTGAGGATTTCTCTCAAGCTCCTTCAACTATGTCAAATCTTGAGGTGTTCTAAAATTGGACCACCTAGAAAAAGTCTTTACTTTCTGCCATTGGATGTATTGATCCCTTAGATTCAAAACTTGAAGTTTTTAACCATGCAAATAATATGCCTCAACTTCTGGATCAATTATATTTTATGATTCAGGTTGTCATTTTCGTTAATAATATGCATCATTACATCATGGAAGAAGGTTATTCAACCTATATCATGTCACTTTCTTACTAGAAGACTATTTCTTCTCCCAAATTAAATCAATCACCTACCACTCTAAAGGATTTTGACGGAAGAGGTTTCAAACATCATGGAATTCTGAACTCGTTACAAGTAGAATTATGAGAAAATATGGTATCGGTTGATTAGGAGTTCATAATTTTTTCTCAAAATTGAAAGTTATAGGATTGGGTTGAAACAAGGATGGTTGAATAGATCTCGTCTTCCTGATTCTGGTGTTGTGAATGGTTCGAAAAACTAATGTCATATGAGGGAGATATCATGTTCTGATCGAATTGTCAAACAAGTAAATTTTGCGATAGGTTTTACAGGGATGCCTAGTTAACATGGTGGATGTACAGTAAAAAAAAATGAATATTCTGAATAATATTCCTTTTCTTTGTGTAATATTCCAAATTTTAGCCTTCAAGCTAAATGGAATATTACAATTGTTTCATCACTAGGTAGGTGAATAAATGGGTAGGGAGGCCCATTAACCTCTTTAGAAGGATCAATAACACTCCTAATGTGAAAGGAGTAAGAATAAGCAGCTTATTTGAGCACCCTTGGGTGTGAACAGAGATCGGATCAGGTTGATTCAGTCAACTTTGACCAAGTCAACGAAGTTATCTAGATACTTTGAACCACCTTGATGGACAACGCAGTTTTGATGGAAGACAACTTGCATGAGCTTGGTGGCACATGTGGATGGGACTCAATGTGGAGAGGTTCACTTGCTATATATGAAAAGGATGGAGGCCTTTGTTATTCATGCTCTAGTATTTCGATCTTTTGATCTTGTCTGTTTAGACTTGGCTTCCTCTTGCTGTTTAGCAAGGTAGCACTGGGTGTTCCCGAGCGGGAATCCCACCTCTTCCCTTGAGAGGCCTCTTGGAAGAGATTGTCCTGTATTGCTCCACATCTAGGCTCAAGGCCAAGCATCATTCTTCAGTCCCGACGTTATTTCTATAGTAGGATATTGTTGAGTTGCAGGGTGTTAGAGTGGAGGATTCTTACACCACTTCCGGGTTTGTTTCTTAGTAGAGAGTGCCTTCCTTCTCTTGAGAAATCAGCTAGGAATATGTCTAAGTACAATTCATATCTTGGTAGTAGGCCAAAGTGTTTCTCATCTCCTACAGCACAGTCCCTTGCAGGAACTGTGTCGTTTTGCATGGAGTTTCTGTAGCAAGGTTAAGACCCTTGTTTCTGAGCTAGTTTCCTAGGAAAAGGGTCAAACTTTCTCCTGGAAAGCTAGAGGAAGGGATCCTCATCCATATTTTGTATCATTCAGCTATATTTCTGTAATTTTGCATTAAGACTGCATTTTCTGAGCTGAATATTCAGATCTGCTCTTTCTTATACATGTGCTTCATGAAACCCTTGCCAGGTTGGCTTTATAATACAATAAGAAGGTCATATCTTCATTTTATTTGCCTATAATTCCGTATAACTCTAGATCCATGCTATTTTATCATTATAATGTAGAAAATATCATAAAATAATGTTGTACATGCTTCAGTATTTTTCTACATAACTCAAGTCATGGGATTTGGCTATTTTTGACCTCATAGGAAGTCGGGAGGTCTGTTTAACATATCAAAAGGGATTTATTTCTAATAACCTTTTTTATGTGAGGAACTAACATCATATTATAAGAGAAACATGCTATTTCACATAGTAAAAATGCATATCTTCAGAAATAACGTTTTCAGGGTCTAATTTCTGCATTTTCCCCACTTGGGAATGTGTAGACATTCTTCTTTTGTTGTTGTTTCACTCATTTGAGGGCTATGTGTTTTTTAACACATCATTTGAGCTATATTTCTACATCTCGAACTTAATAATATCTTTAGATATTCTTATTGTTGTAGAAAATCCTAGTTTTGGGATATTACACTTTGGGCCAATCAATGGAGGAAAAGTGTCACAATTTTAATTGATGAATTGTTGTACATTGTTTTTGGAGGGAAAATCATAGGGTGACACATGGCCAGCCTTGAGGCCAACACGTGTCCCCTTAATGGTGTATCAAAATTATGTAGTGGCCACAGGAGTCGAACCCTGGACCTCCCTCTGGACACGCGGACGAGTTTCCAACTCCTTCGAATGGTTTTTCTTACCCTAAATGTTCGCGAGATGTATTTAAATTTTATTACATTAATTTTTGGGGGTTTGGAGTGCTGGCGGTCCTAACCCGTCAGCAGTCTTGGAGGTTGGTCACATGACATTATAATGAAAATGACAACATAAAAATTTAACTTTGACAATCTTCACAATCGTTTCACGTGTATTGTTCACATTGAAAACGTTACATTAAACTTAACCTCTGACAGTTTTCAACCACGAAATTTATTATAACGGTTTCAACATGTCACATGGCCACAAAAACTTCGCACAATTTTCTTCGACAATTATGTTAACACAATGTTTAAACCACTTTTTTGACCCAATTCAACCGTGGTTTATGCCTGTAGTTCCACCGATCATTAAGGTCGGGCCAGGGTTTGGGGTGCGCATGTGGCCACCCCTAACCATAACATTTATTGTAAATTTATTTTTGGCAGGATTCTTGGAGGTGCACTATTTTTGGGCGGATTGCACTAAACTAACTCCAGTTAAATGGAGTTCTCCACTTTTAGTGGAGCTTTTCTAGGTATAATTATGAGAATGAGTAGGTGAAAATTAAACCCTCAAAAGATACCTAATGATCATGCTCATCAGTGAGAAACAACCTCAAAATATGAATGTAAAGTGTAGATAACATCCAAAAAAATGTTGAATACAAACAATCAAAACTGATAATAAAGTCAAGAGATCAAAATAAAAACCAATACAAAGCCTTCAATAAAAATCACAAGAAAAAATTCAAGAAATTATTAGCAAGGAAGACCTTAAATAAATTGATCGAGCAAGATCATATTAGGATCATAAGACAACTGATAAACTACAACAAACGATGGATTCAGATATTTTTTCAGCAGATTGAGAAGCAACAACAAGCTTGAGGCCTAATGTAAGCTATCAGGTGCACTTAAGAGACACTCAACCACCCAAGTAAAATTGATAAAGAAAACATATTTGGACTAGATCCAACATGTAAATAGTAAGCCGATACTACTCAAATATAGAAAGAGAGATCTCTGACTGAAATTCCAGGGTTTTAGAAGGCTAAAATCTTCAGCTGCAGGAATAGAATGGCTCAGAAGTGGTTGACCATAGGCATAGGATTGGAAGCTCACAGTTAAGGCGTTCTTGGCTACGAGAAAATCCTTAAAAGGCTACGAATATGGTTCAAAAGATGAAATTCCATATTTCGCAGTGTAATGACAAACATAGAATCAAATTACAGAGGTAATTACCATAAAAAATAGCCGAAAAAAGTAAAAAAAATACAAGGAAGCTCAACAGATCATAAAAAAGAGGATTTGATTAGGATATAAGGAAAATTGGATAGAAAAACGAGTGTGATCTCATTGAAAGCACTAGCTTTGTTGCAATCAAAATCACAAGGAGTTGTTTCTCCATTATCTATTGTCTGGTAGAACACGAGATAGACACAAGCACAAATAAGAAGATATAAAAGATACCCAATCCCACATGATTCACAAGTAGCATGAAATTGGATGCATTCTATGAGGAAGAGAAGAGTACCTTTCCTCCTCATAGTTTGGGGATATATCTTTAGTTCGAAGTAGAATTCTTGTGCTCCACAGAAGCAATCTACTCGATCCAATTTTGATCTCAATACCTGCACATAATCACAAACATACAAGAATGAAAAGTGATATTCCTCATAATATCATTAGATAAAAAATGATATAATGATAAACCAATCAAATAAACTAAATCACAATCATATAAGGGAGAGAAAATATACCTTCATTAATCTAGAAAATATGATACAATGCTTCTATACCTTCTGTTAGTCATCAATAATTCTGCTAATATCAAAGTATGACTAAGTTGTAAAGCCTAGATTTTTAGAAAAAAATATTGTGAGTTCTAGAAATCTCACTGCCTGCATCATCCTAAAACTAACTATTCTTCTAAAAAATTTCCTATCTTTTGCCCTCTCAAAGTTCACCCTGCTGCAAACAAAACTCTATTTTTTAGGCATGTTTCCCTCATTTCATCACCTCACTTACACCCTTATTCATTCTCTTCTTCCCCTCTAAAAACCCCTCATAACCTCCATTATTCATTATTTTCTTCTAAAAATCCCTTAAACAATGTAAAAACCCTTTTCACATTGTTTAAAACTAACTTCTAAGCCTATCAGACCCTTTAAATTTTCATAAAAACTTTGTTTTTATGTTAAAATTTCATTTTTTATAACTTGGGCCTTTAGCCCCTTCTTGTCTCAGCCCCAGTCCCCTTTTCTCCCATAAGACCAAGGCCTTCGCCTGCTTTCCTAGCCCCTTCTCCATTTAAAATAATATTTTTCCCTTTTATTTATCTTTTAACCCCCACAAACCTTAAAACCCCACCCAAACCTTTGAAAAATTATTAAGGCACCCTCCCCCCTTTTACTTCACCCCACCTCTCCTTTTCCTCTTGGATCATCTCGACTATTGATCCTAAGCCATGGGCCCTAATCTGAAAGTTGTCATCTCACCGCCCTTCATCCCGTCTCCTAACTCAACCCTACAACATGAAAAAGCTGCCACGTCACCCAGCAAGGCCCCACCTTCCACTACACCCTACCGACCACCCTAGCCTAACACCTGTCCTGGGCTCCACTCCTTAGATCTACGCCTCGGTCCCTTGGCATTTTCGCACCGTCGATCTCACCCCTTGAGATATGACGGTCTAGATCAAGTATCGTGCAGATTCTTGCACCGATATTTAACACTCCAAACCCATGTGGAAAATGTGGTATTAGCCCGAACACACGTCCAACGCTGAGTGGAATCATGCAGCCTTTGCTCAAAACCACTTACCGCTCTTAACCGACACGATAAACCACCGCGGTTTTCCCAAAACCACCTTTTTCCCCTTCGTGCTAAAAATTTAAATTCCTTCGCCTCTCCACCATGTTCCACCTCTGGAACCCTTCCCTCTGCACATTCTCCTTCTCTTTGGATTTCCCTCGACAGCTCCAAAACCCTGAAAAATGTAGTTTTTACCCCTCCTGCAGGTTTTGAAATTAATGTTTGATTGTGTGTTTGCAACTTTTTTATAGGTGGTGGTGCCCATAGAAGCATTCCAATGAGTAAAATATCCTCTGGATGATGATCCATAGGTAAAATCACACAAGAATTCCAGGAGGGTTGCATAAAGGTTTAACCCTCAATGAATCATGATCATTGATGGGTTACAGAACCCTCCATCACATGAAGGCCGCATCCCTGCACACAGAAAGCACAAAGAGATCAGAGAAACAAAAAACCAAGAAGAATAGAAAGATTAAAGGGCTAAATAAAGATCAAAGGATAAAACAAGAGGATTAGCCCTTCAAGATAGTGATTAAAGATAAAAAGCCAAAGGCCTAAGTAAGTAGGACAAATCAATAAAATAGTCATAAGGTAGAACAAAGGATAAAGGTAGTATGACACTTTATCACAAAAAAATCAAGGCTCAAAGGCCTAATTACTGATTTTATGATTAAAACAAAGATAGATACCCACAGAAAACCTAGAATAAACTCGACAAGGAAGCAGTTACTCCTCCAAAAGATCAAACTGCCACCTATAGCATGTTTCCTTTCCGTAAAGGAATTTGGGCAGTTATTACACAACCAGAAGATATTTTTATTTATCAAGGCAGTTGTTGTAAAATTTATTATAAGCCTTAAAAGTCAAAATTTTTACCTCTTCTTCTTTAGAAGTTAAGACAGAGTTATTAAAACAGAGAAGTGGCTATTGATATTCCTGCCTTATGCCTTGCATGGTTTTTAAGGTTAGGAATGCATTTACTCTGTAATTAATGACACTCAAGCCCTATCTTGAACTCTGCCTCCTCATTTGCAGCAAATATATTGCATTTGAACTCATTGTATTGTTGGAATTTGATGACTCTTTGAAGTAATACATAGTCTCTTGGAAGTTGAAGGAAAATTGATGTCTTGGATCTTGTGGATGCCCTGATTTGTTTGTTGATGGAGGAGGCTAGATCACTAAATCCTTGAGCTTGGTTGTTGGTGAAGTGTTTCTATATGTTATTGTTATTTCATGTTTTAATTATGTTCTCATCTTTCTTTGTTATAGTAGAGTAAAGGTTTTAGGCTAAGAATGTCTTTTGAAAGCATCTTAGCTCTATTTGATCTTCATTGTTTTAATGTTTTCTTCTGCAAGATCTGATTAGAGGATTCCTAATTGCCCTTTAGTTCCATCTAGCTTGTTATTTTAGAGATAATTCAATAGAGTATAACCAAGGATTTACCCTTTTCATAAGTCCATCTTCCTTTGAGTACGACTTGAGAGGTTATTTTTAAGGAATGATTTCAATAGAGAGAAACTAGGAAATTTAGTGGTGATTCCATGCTCCTTTGAGTACAACTTGAGAATTGCTTCTGAAACTTCTTTAAATTATGATTAGTAGAGTCTAAACCAGGGAAGTCTATTGTGTGCCCTATCCTCTGGACTGCCTCAAAAGGTTGCTTTAAATATCCCTAGAGAGTTATTCAAAACAAGATTAGATTATTTTTGTTTGATCTTAGACTACTCTTACTATTATCTTATATGTTTTCTTTATCTGAAAGTAGTCTTTTGATTGTCGGATTGTTGGCTGAAAGGTTTGATTATTAAAAAAAATTCCGCAGAAGTCTATGGCTAGCCCTATCCTTTGGCTTACTTCAGAACAGATGCCTTGAAATATTTCTCTTGCTAAAGTAGATGATGAAGAAATCTTAGTTGCCCTTTGTCCTACTTTTCACTCTTATCCTTAATGTTCATCTCATTATTCCAAAAACTTTGAAGATCCACTGGCCAATTTAGATTTTCCCTATGATACTCCCTGATCCTTTTATAAACTTATTATGACTTCCATTTGACTCCATTTCCCAATGGCTTAGATATTTCCCATTTTATCTATGCTCTTTGATCATTATGTCCAACCAAAACAATCAAACAAACTTTTCACTTAATAACTAGCCTAAAATCAACCCTTAAAAGAAAAAAAAGCACATATCCTTTGCAAACAACTTGAGAGATCCCTCTCTGAGTCTAGGAAGGCTAGGTCCTAGAACTCTAAAGACTGGTTCCATGTTGCCTTGTCACTTGGTAAGCCAATTTTCCAAATCATAGGACCCCAACATTCTGGCGATCACGGTGGGAACTTATGAGTCAGTGACAAACTAAGTACACCTTAGGACTCCATAAACCATTATCAATCACATAAAAACTTAGAAAACCCCAAAAACATTATTATATTGGTTTTATTACTCATTTGGTGGTGGACCATAACTCATTTTACCTTCAAAAAAGCTAAAAATTTCCACCTGGCAACCCCACTAACCCCATTAAACTTATTTATCCACTAGTTTTTTTAGATCCCCTTAATATTGCATAAAATCAGTCTGAAAGAGGTTTAGAAGCCTAGTTCCATATTTTAGCAAGGTACTAAAACACCAAGTGAAGTCAAAACATTTGAAAAATAGTCCTTAGAGCTTTCAGCCTCTCTACATTTTTGAACTTGAAATCTGGCTTCACATAGGATCAATACTAGATCTCATCCAGACCCTAATCCTCCTCCAATAGTTGATAATCGAGAAAATATTTTGTGGCAAACTTCTAGAGCTGGGAATTTAACTACTGTTAGGACTATCCAAAGAACAAGATCTGTCCCTAAAAACCTTACAATCTAGAAATATCCTCACTTTGACTTGTCTCATACAAAAAACTTATTTAGAACCAAGTCACATAGTGATATTGACCAATCTGACCTTGAACCCATAGATTTGCACCAGAAGTTTAGTAGGGAAGCTTCTCCTCCCACTCCTCTTGATTTTCAGCTTCTCCACCACTTCAGTTCTTTCCATAAAAATCTGTTCATAATGAACCTATTGGTCCAATAATTTCTGCCACTCCCATCCACACATCCATTGTTCAAAACACTCCATTCCATCCCACTTTCACTCCCAAAAATCCACCTCTTTTAAATCCCCCATTTACTCCCACCATGGAAGCATGGTATGCCCCATTAGTGTTACCTCAACCTTTGGTTCCTTTACCAAATGATTATCAATCTAGAATTCCCCATTTCACTAGAAATGAATCTGCTACTACCCAACAACATGTAGATAAAATGGATGATGCCTCTGATTACATGGAAATAGAAGAAAATATCATTAAGGTGAGAATATTTTCCCAAAGTTTAGAAGGAGAAGCCAAGAAATGGTTTAAAAGCTTAACTCCTAATAGCATAAATGATCTCCCTTCTTTGTACCAAACATTCATAAACAAATGGGAAATTAAAAGAACCCTCTCCAAATCCTTTCAGAATATAGAAACCTTAAAATAAATACTGGGGAAAGTGTCCTTGCACTATATTCAAGAGTGCTTACAATGCACTTCCCCCAAACATGAAACCTCCACTAGGCCTAGCCTTAACTAAGTTTCCTGAAGGCTTTGATCTGGACATGGCCTACCAGCTAAGAGAAAGAGACCCCTTAATCTTAGAAGATATGCAAAGGGGAGCCATATGTGTAGAGGAAAATCTGA
The DNA here is from genome assembly GCA_034641835.2 of Pinus albicaulis. NCBI lineage: Eukaryota > Viridiplantae > Streptophyta > Pinopsida > Pinales > Pinaceae > Pinus > Pinus albicaulis. The sequence goes on from CM076581.1 coordinate 336,488,346, forward strand.
TTGAGAAAAGAGCTAGGTTGAAATCAGAGAAAAGAGTTACATATAAAGATGAAACAATGTCATCAACCTCATCATCTGATGCCAAATTTGACAACTTAGTAAGGGTAACGGAAAGAATGCTTGAGAAAATAAACTTAAATGATAGAGTGCCTCCAAGAGAAAACAAAATCAATTCCCAAAATAGAAATAGAATTCCAAATTTCAGAAGAGACCCTATTCAAGATAGATAAAAAGATAATGACCAACAAATTAGACCTCCCTTTCAACAAAACTATGTAGATCACAAAGAAGAAAGGGAAACTAAAATATTAGAAGAAAATCATGTAAATCTGATAGGATCTGATAGTGATACAAATGTCTTCCTCACTGAATAAGAACAAGGTTTCTTCTCCTTAGAAAAAATTGAAAATAATCATGAGGATTCTGAGGATTAGCAATTGGGGTTTGAAAACGAAATAATGGAGGTGCACAAACAATATGATCTTATAAGCGAAAGGAAACTAGAAATTTCCAATGATGAAAACACAGGTACTACTGTTAGGAAAACTTCATAAAATTCTCCTAAAAATACAACAAACACAATTAACACTTTGAGTAAGAAAACTGACTCAATGAAGGACAAAACCAATCAGCAAAGTGTTGACCCAAGCTTCCCTAGTACTTCTTCTTGTGGCCCTGAGAAATCTGTCGTAAATAACAGCCCTAACAAAACTCAGCAAATTAGAATTGCTGAAAGGACTATGCTTGAAAAAATAGATATAAATATGTCAAAAACATTAGTCCCTTTCAGCCTTGATGGTGATATTACCAATATCAAAATTAGCATACCCTTAGCTGAACTAGTAACCAGGATGTATATAAAAACCAAGTTTTGAAAGCTTTGAATATAGGAAATGATACTGATACTTTGAACTTAACAGATGATAAACCAAAACTATTGTTTGGTCCTGAAGTAGAAGGAAAATATCAAGAAGGAACCATTCCTCCATTTTATGTCAGCTTGAATATACATGATAAGATTTTACACAATGCCATGTTAGATTCTCGTGCCTCTCACAACCTTCTGCCAAAAGTGGTGATGGAGAGATTAGGCCTAGAAATTACTAAACCTTACAAGGACCTGTATTCCTTTGATTCAAGTAGAGTCAAATATTTAGGCCTGATTAAGGATTTATGTGTCAATTTGGCACAAATTCCTGCTAAGGGTCTAGTTATGGATATAGTTGTTGCTGACATTCCCCCAAAGTATGGCATGCTTCTATCTAGATCATGGGGAGAAAAACTTCAAGGAAGCCTTAAAATGGACATGTCTTATGCTACCATACTAGTTTTTAACCAAACTAGAAGATTATACAAAGAATCTCATATGAAATTTATGGTAAACAACATAGATAGGCCAAACAACACTCCTGTTTATTCCATTCACTCATATTTAGACTCCTTTATCTTGTAAAATGAAAATGAAATCAGCCAACAAGAAGAGGAAAATGGGACAAAGTTAAAATCACCTAAATAGTCAAATCAGTCCCCAAAAGAAGAATCTGACTGCCTTAACCTTAGTAGCCCTGAACAAAAAAATGATAATGAGAATAAGTATGAGATAGAAACACTATGGGAAATGAGCTTTGATGGCTCTTCTAGAAAAACAATTTCTGGAGCTGGTGTATGGATACACAATACAAACCAAGGACATTCTTATAAACTTTATTTCCAATGCACCAATAACATTGCAGAATATGAAGCTCTCTTACTTGGCCTACATTTGCTCAAATATTTAGGGGCCAAGAAAATATCAGTCCAAGAAAATTCAGAGATGATTATAAGGCAAATAAAAGGGGATTATTCAGCCAAAAACCCAAGATTAATAGAATATAGAAATATTTTCCTTGAGCTCTTAAGAACCTTTGAAAAATAAGAACTCATTTTCATCCATAGAGCTCAAAACAACCTTGCAAATGAACTTTCTTTTGCTGCCAACAATTTCCAAATACCATAGATAAATGAAACCATTCAATTTCAAAGTGAAAAATAGGCCCACAGTCCCTGACAATGAAGACTATTGGAAAGTGTTTGAGAGTGATAAACACGTTGATAATTTTCTGCAATCTGAATGTTTTTTTGCTGAATTAACACCTATATTAAGCCTTGAAGAAGAATGTTTTGATAAAAAAACAAGTCCATAAAACAGAGCTGTCCTCTACTGCTGATATAAACCAATGTGAATATATTTATACAGCAGAATTATTAAAAAAAATATACTAAAAGGAACTTGAAGTTTTACAATGTAAAAATGATTCAATACCAAGAGGTCTTACACCATTAGAAGAATTGTTTCATTTTAATGATGTAGCTAGAAATCCAAAAATGGAGCCTACAGAAAACAATGTAGAAGAACATAACATAGGTAGCATAGATGAACCCAAAATGATCAAGTTATCTAGAACTCTCCCTAATCATATCAAACTATAATATATTGAACTTTTCAAATAGTTTGGAGATGTGTTTGCATGGGGCTACAAAGATCTGAAATCATATGATACTAGCATCATTCAACACAAAATTCCTCTTAAGGAAAATCAGAAACCTTTCAAACAGAAACTAAGAACGATAAACCCCATTTTATTGCCTTCAGTTGAGAAAGAGATCAAAAATATGTATGATGCTGGGATCATAGTTCCCCTTATATACTCACAGTGGGTGTCCAACCTTGTGTCTGTTAGGAATAAGACCGGAGTAATTAGGTTGTGCATTGACTTTAGAAATCTGAACAGAGCCTCCCTGAAAGATAATTATCCCTTGCCTAAAATGGACCACATACTCCAAAAGGTGGTTGGATATAAATGAATATCACTGTTGGATGGTTTTTTAGTCTACAACCAACTGCTAGTACTCCCAAGTGACCAACATAAAAATTCTTTTACCACACCTTGGGGTACATTCATGTATGTCAAAATGCCATTTGGTTTGATGAATCCAGGGGCCACATTACAAAGGGCCATGGACATAGAATTTTTAGAAGACATAGGCTATTTCATAATCATATACCTTGATGAGATTACTATTTTCTCCAAAACTGATAAAGAACATTTGATTCATTTCGGAAAGGTTTTTGAGAAATGTAGAAAATATGGCTTATCTTTGAATCCCAAAAATACACTCTTTGGTCTCCAAGAAGGAAATATTCTTGGCCACATAATTTCTGAAGAGGGAATCAAAGTAGACCCTAAAAGGATTGAAGGCATATTGAAAATCAACCATCCTAGAAACCTCAAAGAATTGAAATCTTTCATTGGAAAGATAAATTTTTTGAGAAGGTTCATTCCTAACCTTGCAGAAATTTTGAGGAATATCACAACATGCTCAAAAAGGAAACAGGGGTTAAGTGGACCTTAGAATCTAAACAATCATTTGAACTGGTAAAACAAGCTCTCACTCAAACACCAGCTCTTATTAGTCCCGATTTCACTAAATATTCAACATTTTCTTCTTTGTCGCTGAACACACTATTGCTACAGTCTTGTTGCAAAAGAACAACATGGGCCAAGAAAAACCAATATCCTTTTTTAGTAGAGCCTTAAGATATGCTCCACTCAAATATAACATCATGGAGAAACAAGCCTTAGCCTTGATAAAAGCATTTAAAGATGTCCGAGTCTACATTTTACACTCACATATCATTGATTTTGTCCCACATACTATTGTTAAAGATATTCTAAATCAAGACCCTCATGGTAAGAGGGGAAAATGGATTGCCATTATCTTAGAATATGATTTATAAATAAGGCCTAACAAGCTAATTAAAGGATAGGGATTAGCAAAAATCATGGCAAAATCAAATTTCCAAGCATTAGACATGAATATGGTTGATGTTTTAGAAGAAAAGGAAGAATTCACAGCTCCATACATTGAAGAAATGTTTTTGAATTCACTTTGGTATGTTGATATCATTTATGTGCCTTAATACTCCTCCTTCTCTATCAAAGACTGAATATATATTCTTTAAAAAAAAGCTTTAAATTACTGCATTTTAGATGGAGTGTTATATTGGAAAAATGTTATTGGCATATTTCTTAAATATTTGCTTGAGGATGATGCAGGAAAAATAATGCATGAGCTGCATGAGGGAGAATGTGGAGGCCACCTTTACTGGAAGACAACAGCCAAAAATATTAACTATCGGCCCACCCTTTTCCCAAATACTCAAAAACTATTCATGACTTGCCATAAATGTCAATTTTTTTATGGCAAGAGAAAACTCCTACCTTTACCGTTGCATCCCATCAGTGTAGAGGCTCCCTTCCAACAATGGGGTTTAGAATTTATTGAAGAAATTCACCCAACCTCATATGCCCAACATAAGTGGATCCTTACTGCCACAGATTACTTTACCAAGTGGATATAAGCCATCCCCTCTAGGAATGCTATTGACTCTATCATTATCAAGTTCCTTGAAACCAATATACTATCTAGATTTGGTTTTCCTAGGAAAATTATTACAGACGATGCTACTGCTTTCAAATCCAAAAGAATGGTTGATTTCTGCTACAAATATCATATCAAATTATGCCATTCCACAATTTACTACCCCCAAGGAAATGGATTAGCTCAATCCTCCAACAAAATTTTGATCAGCATTATCAAAAAGTTGTTGGATCAGAATTAGAAATAATGGCATAGTAAGTTCATTTATGCATTATGGGCTGATAGGCTAACCACCAAGAAGTCAATAAATATGTCCCCATATCAATTGGTATATGGTCTAGATGTAGCTTTCCCTACACCTTTGGGATTTCTTGTCATGAAACCTCTCCAAGAAGTACAAACAAAAGAAAATGATATGCAGAGTGTAATATCCCAAAAGGGAGAATTCAGTAATACTTAAACACAATATAAGAACTGCAACAAGATAAACAATAAATCTTAAGAAAACATCATAATTTACAGAGAAGCTGAGAAATTTTATTATATTGGACAAGAATCAGTTACACCATGTACAAAATATGAGCATATCTAGCCAAAGAGATGGTCTAGAAGTGCCCAGAAAACAAGCTACAACAGGTACAACATAATTGGAGAGGCTCTGCAGAAAATACTACACTGTCCCTTTCGCATAATATGAACATATAGTTGCAGGCTGAAAAGGGAAATGTAGATCTACTCAAAACTGGAGCTCAGATTATGCCAAGATTCAAGATCTAACCAATGTGGTAGATTCCCAAGATAATCTAGAAAGGATTTTCCATATCTGCAACTTTGGAAAAATTACCTTCCTAGGGTTTGATCCTTGATTTGCTGGGAAATACAGATATGAAGCTAGATCTGACAAATATATGGCTGAAATATGTTATCAGATCAGATCTATGCTTGAAGGGTTGATCCCTTCTTCAGATCTACGAGCTAGAAGCTCTAGATCTAGCTTCTCAATCCTCCAATAATGATTGCAGCTGCTACAACACAACTGCCTCTAAAAACTGCATTGTGAGGGAAAGAGAGGCCTTCTACATGCTGAAAAATGTTGCAATAAACTCCAGGTTGATGGTAATATTGATGAAAATGTGAGGGGATGATCCCTCATAGGATTGATAGCTGAAATACTAGCGACTTCCTTCCTCCCTCTAGACCTGCAAGATAGACAGCGTAATTCCTGAAGGAAGTACTGTTGTTGGGAGGTTAATAATTTTTTCCTTGACGGTAGATCTACAATGAAGCTTTGGGAAGATGATATTTAAGCCCAAGGTGATAGGAATAATCCCTTGCTAGTTCTCCAGCTATTGTGAAACAAACTCCAAAAATAGAAGAAAAGAGATATAAATGCCTTAGAAATAAGCCACTTCGAGGGGGCAACCTCTAATACATTACATGAATGAACAATTCTTGGATGATTCAAATTAAAAAACCTCCTTTATATATATAGGAGTCCATGGGGACACAATGTAAGCCTAGCTAACCTAACAATAATACTTTAAGGGAACATTAATAACAATATCGGGGTTACAAGGGTACAATAATAACAATAAGGGGGTTATACTAACTGTTAGCCATCTATAATTTCTATTATACCTAATGATGGCTAGAATCAGTTTGCAGCCTTCAAGAGACTTTTTCAAGTTAACATGTTAGTTCTTGAACCCTGGTTGTTCTCTCTATCCAAAGAAACCTGCCTTCACTGATGTTTTCACTTTAAAATCCTGTTGTTTCCAAAGAGAAAACTGTTTTTCAAAGCCTCATCTCCATCATTTCATTCCTCCGTTTTATCTTCATAATTCCCTTCATATCACTCATTTTCCCCCTCATTTATCCTTTGCTTCCTCAAAATCCCCTTTTAAACCATTTAAACCCTTTATTTGGTTAAAAAACCCCTTTTTACACCCTATCGAAACTCCTCAAAAGAGGCTAAAAACCCACTTTCTGGCCTATTTTCTGAATTTTCATAAAAATAGGCCTTAAGCCCCTTTTTCTTAAGCCATAGCCCCTTTTTCACCATGTGACCACGCCCTATGACCAAGCACTAAGGCCATCAGCTATCGGCCAATGCAGTTCCTCGTTTCCTCTTTCCCCTTGAATTTTCTTCCGCCGATGGCTGATCCCCCGAGTAAATCCTAACCGTCGATCTACTTCCATCCGACGGTCCGCGCTCCATCGACCATTGAAATTTTCATGACTGCACTCTTTTTTCTTACCAATGGCCAATCCCCCCAAGCCAATCTCCACCATCGATCTCCCCCAGAACGGATGGTCTGCACTCTCCTCCATTGCATCGGTGCATCACATCGCACTTCACCATCGCATCGCTCTGTCTGCACTTCATCGCATCGGCACATCACAGCTTCCTAGTTCCCTTGGCCCTTTTTCCCTCACCGATGTGATCCCTCGAATAAATCTCCACCGTAGATCTCGATCCCGATTCGACAGTCCTCCACCCATCGCACTTCACCCTCCCATCAACCATCGGTGCATCACAATTCCAAAAATTCTCCTTCTCGGAGCGTTTTCTCCACCGATTATCGATCCCCCGATTTGATCACACCCATCTATTTGCCCTCATCTAACAGCCCACACTAATCCTACATTTCAACCCCACCCTTTCATTCTCCCCCATCAACAGATCTCGACCATTGATCCTCACGATCCAACGACTCCCATTAATCCTCTCCTTATAACTTCGCCCAATAGCTTTCTACTATGTGCCAAGATAGCTGATGTCATCCGTTGGGTCCCAGCTTTCTTCCTTTACCGTTTATCTAACTCTCTCTAGATCGGATGGCTTTCACTCTTTTGCGTCGCCATCCTCCCTCCCATCTATCCCCTACCAAGTCATTTTCCAATTTAATCTTGACCGTCGATCTCCCAGATCGGACGGTCTAGAACTATTTTTGCGCTCGATCAACCAAAATGATTTAACGCTCCAATTCAATGTGAAATGAGCGATTTTGATAGGACATGTGTCACCCGCCAACCTATATCGCATTCCCCCAACCCAATACTGCTTACCACCTTCTGGCCATGCGAAAACCACCTTCAGTTTTTTGCAAAACCGCTCATTTATCCCTTGAGCCATAATTTAAATCTTTTCCTCCTTCCGCCGATTTCCCCCTCTGGAAACCTTCCTTGCTACATTTTCCCTTTGCATCGCTCCATAACCCCTCTCCGAGCACTCTGAAGTAGTTAAACCCAAAAACAGAGGTTTTATTTAATTTTTTATTATTTGGTTGCAGGTTTTCATGGTAGTTTAATGTTGAAGCTGTCCCATGACAAAATTGTTGCAGAAGCCGAGGATGACAATCCTCAGGGCCTAATTCAATGCATAAAAGGGACATAAAGGGTTAAATTTATATGTTTAGAAAATTGTTTCATGAGAAACGGTTGCACAGCAAAACCCTCCAACGCATAAAGAAAGTACCTGTCAGCATACATTGAAGATGAAATGAAGAAATAGTGAAGGGTTTCAGAGTTCAAGATAAAGGTTAAAGGATACAGTCAAATCCCAAGGATCCAAAGACTTGACCTGTAGTTCAAAGAATGAATTTTAGGTGATTAAATGACAGATCAACAAGGCATGGAGCCCCAAGCACATCAGGATAGAGAAGTTAATTCATCAAAATATCTGAAGACACATGTAGTCTTCTTTACCTTTCAAAGACACTTTGATAGTTATCACACTGACACAACATCTTTTGAATGTCAGAACAGTTATTTTAAGACATGGGAAAACCTTAAAACCCATTCTTTTCACCTAGTTTACCCTCAAGAAGTAAAGACAGAGTTATTAAATAGAGAAGTAGTGCAACTCATTCCTACCTTAGGCCTTGCATGGTTTTCAAGGCTGGGAATGCATTTACTCTGTAATTAATAACATTTTGAACCCTAAAAGGAGTTCCACCTCCTCATTCTTCTATAAATACTATATGAAGAGCTCTTTGTTAGGGGTTGGTTGCTGGCATTCGAACTCTTTGAAGTTGTACATAGTCTGGCTGAAGATTAAGAGGAAATTGAAGTATTGGAAGAATGATTATGTTTTGACATGTTTTGTTAATGAGAAGGCTCTATCATTGGATCCCTGAGCATGGTTGTTGGTGATGTATTATAATATTTTAATTTTTATTTCCTGCTTTCCATTTTGTTCCATCAATCTATGCTTACAGTAAAGTAAAAAGTTTAGGCTAAGAAATGTCTCCTAGAAGCACCTTAGTACTGTTTTCTCTTCACTGTCTTTATGTTTTCATCTGCTGAAGGTTTTATTAAGTAGTTTAACTGCTTTTAAACCCTTAATCTTATTTATTTCAAAAATAGTTCAGACAATTGGTCTCAAGAATGATTTATGGTTTTCCCTGCTTACTTGCTGCCACTGGAAAACTGTTTCTGAAGTCTCCCTTTAAAGTACCATTGTTTACAATCTGCCAAAGAGATCTGTTTTGATCATACCCTTTTTTCTTGTTGAGATAATTTTTTTAAGGTCTTTATAACTGTAATTAGAGATGTTTAGGAGTTCCCTCTTCTATGAATGCAATTATTTGTGAATCTTATATTTTTTCTAAATTCCTTGAAGGTGAAATCTTTGGATGAAATAGAGTGTTCCTCAACTCCTAGATTTCATTTGAAAATTTTGTCCTAGAATTATTATTTGTTGAATTGTGGTTTCTATAATTTATGGTTAGCCCTGTCTATGGAATGCCTCTTCATGTTCAGATAATGTTTTAAGTCCCTTTTTTGAGGAGTACATATAGTTATGTATTCTTAACTTCCCTTAGTTCTACTTCTCCTTCTAAATCGTTAATTTCCATTTCATTTCATCCACCAAACCCAAGATCCACTGGCCAAGTTAGATTTTCCCTTTGATATCCCATATCCATTGATTGAGCTTGTTATTACTTCTTATTGACTCCATTTCCCAATGGCTCTGATATTTCCCCTTTCTCTCTATGTTTCCTAGATCATTCATGTCCAAACAACCAAACCCAAGCAAACAAACTTGCACTTAATAACTAGCCTATAAAATCAACCCTTCTACAAGAATCAAGCTATATCCTTACAAACATATTGAGAGATCCCTCTCTGAGACTAGGAGGGCTAGATCCTAGAGCTCTAAAGCTTGGTTTGAATGTTGCCTTGTCATTTTGTTTTCCAATCAGCCAAATCATAGGACCCTAACATTTTGGCGATCACGGTGGGACTTCTAAGTACATAATAGCCTAGCAAGCTCTTGTAGACTCATTAGTCCCTCAAAACAAAAAAACTCAAAAAAACCGCAAAAACATTCAGATTGGTTTCATAATAAACATTGGTGGTGGACCATAGAATATTTTACCTCCAAAAGAGCTAAAAATTTCCACCTGGAGACTCCATTGACCTCTAGTAGGCCTATTACTTTACCAATCCTTGTAAAATCCCCTAGGAATGAATTGAGCAAACCCAATCATACTATTGGTGGAAAAAAAGTTCAAATATTCCACCTGGTGACTCCTTAACCTCTAAAAGACCTAATTTATCCACTGGAAGAAGACTCTGAACTAGTTGACCAGATACAGTGACCTCTTTTTTACAAACATGGATCCAAGTGTAGACAGAGAAGCAAAACTAGATACATTATTGGACCTAATGGAAAAAATGATGTAAATAATTGATAAAATATTGGATAGGCATGAGGCTGATACAGATACTGATTATTAAGAACAACCCATGCTTTCTCATAATCAAACACAAACTCAACCACTACAAGACATATACAACAAGAAAAATATGTATGATGAGCAAGATTACAGAAAAAAAAATGAAGAAGGTTGTCAAGAAAATCTTGATAGCCTATCTTTATCTTATATTATGCTGTTAAGGGAACTGTATGATGAAAATGCAAAGGAAGAAAGTGAGCAGTGCTTTGAGGAAACAATAAGCCTCCTAGGAAACACAGAACTTGAAATAGAAGAAAATCCTCAAAGTTTCCCTGCAAGCACAAGTACAGATCCCCTAAGAGAGGCTCAAGAAGAAATCCAGCCTCAAAATCAGTTAACACAAGAGAAAGAGGACTGTTGTACTTCTGCCCAAATAAAAATAAAAATTCCTCCTCTTTTGACAGAAGATGAAATTGATCAAATATTAAATAAACAGCTAGCCTCCAAACCTTCATTCGAACAAAACACTTCTGCTCATCTACCCACTAGACCTTGTTATCATGAACTGGAAAATAAAATTTTAGATCAGCTTAAAGAAAAAAAAACTAAAAATCCAATATGTTTAATTGGTGAGATTGTTTATACTAATGATTTTCCAATTTTTGATCAGTCTGATGATGATGATGAGCTGCAAGAAAAAAATAATCATGCAGGGAAACTAGCAGTTGATTGGTATCATGAAATTGACTGACATTAGCTTGAAAGAAGAAATCAACCAATCCAATTCATCAGAAATAGCTTTCACATAATTGGGATTCAGCAATCTATCAGTTGTGATGATGAGGTTGAGAAGAAAGAGAAATTTCTTGAGCAAGCTGAAGATAAGGAGCCTTCCCCTGAAAAGGTGGAGGTAATTAAAAATACCCTTGCTTAACAACATGATGACCTCTTCACAGAGTACATTCCACTGAATTAGAGCATACCAAGAATAAAAGAGGACAACACTACAATATATGATGGGTCCTCCAGTTCAAATGATAATGAAGATGAGGAAGAAGTTTTTTCTCAAAAGAATCTTAAGCTTGATCCAGTGGAGGAAAAAGTAAGATTGGTTGAAACCTATCCTCCAAATATTCATAACCAGGCATTGTTTCAAGATCCCTATGCTCATTTCTTGAAGATATTTTAAGAAGGGATAAAGGTTGTTAGGAGAAGTGTATTACCAAAAGCAAGAAGATTTTTTAGCACTGCTGCTAAAAAACAAGGGAAATGGGAGTGGCCCTGTTTGTCCAGCATGCTCAAGGAGATGAGCAAAGACAAATCATGGAACCATTTACTTGATTGGCTATATTGGAAAATGGATTTCATCAGCTAAATATGTAAATTTTCCAAGCTAGATTAGGTTAGATAGGAATCTCAGCCTGTGAGCATTTAGCTAGTTTTTCATTTTTTTCTTTGAAATAAAAAAGAAAAATACAAAAACAATAGAAAAGAGAAAAGAGGGAAAATTAAAAGAAGAAAGGTATAGCCCCATACCAAAAAAGAGAAGAATCTGAAAGTGTGCAAGCTCAAATGCCACTACCAAAAGAAAACACTACTATTTAGTCATACAGCCTAATCATGACTAGATAGATTTCAATTCACTGCTGATAGGTTAGTGAAGAATATTTTCCAAACTGTTTAATCTTGGCTTATCAGTATAATAGATTAGGATAGAGAAATAATGGCTCTAATTAGATCAAAACCTGAGCCAAAGATACAAATAAGACTGGTTATAACATGCTGAAAACTTGAACCAGGTAAAGAAGAAGAGGACAACTCAAAAGGATCAAAATCAGAGCTGAAAAGAATGGAAGGATGCTTACTATTCTCAGATCTCAAGTCTTCCGAGTTTTTCTTTAATTTTCTGCAAATAAAAGTCTATGTGAAACTGATTTCTTATGCCGTAGACACTATAGAAAATCATACTATTTAATCCTAGTTTGTCTGTGTTTAAATTTTTGTTTTAGAATGTAGAGATTGCGGATGTGTCAAACAACTTAATCTTGACAGATAGTAGATTAGGTAGAGAATTTTTTGAGTCCAACTGTTTAATCTGGACTCTTGGAAGAAATAAGAGTAGCATTAGATAGTTTTATCTTTCTATTTTCAAAAATAATATGTAAAAGAGATACCAGTCCAAATGCACTCAAGAGAAGAAAAAATGCTAGGACAAGTAGTGTGGGTAGGTAGAGGTGTTGTCTTAAAGTGTTTTCATGTTGCAGGTCATTGAAAAATTTTCAAAATACAAAGAAAATCAGCAAGAAAACAAAGAAATTCTGCCCAATGGATAAGGTACTAGTCTGCTAAAAGCCAAAGATTGATAAATTGAGGTTTTGGACACCTAAAGGGCAAGCTGTCCTCCCCAAGTGGAGCCACTGTTAGCCATATATAATTTTTGTTATACCTAATGATGGCTAGAATCAGTTTGCAGCCTTCAAGAAACTTTTTCAAGTTAACATGTTAGTTCTCAAAGCCTGGTTGTTCTATCTGTCCAAAGAAACCTACCTTCACTGATGTTTTCACTTCAAAATCCTATTGTTTCGAAAGAGAAAACTGTTTTTCAAAGCCTCATCTACATCATTTCATTCCTCTATTTTATCTTCATAATTACCTTCATATCACTCATTTTTCCCCTCATTTATCCTTTAATTCTTTAAAATCCCATTTTAAACCATTTAAACCCTTTATTTGGTTAAAAAATCCCTTTTACACCCTATTGGAACTCCTCAAAAAAGGCTAAAAACCCACTTTTTGGCCTATTTTCTGACTTTTCATAAAAATAGGCCTTAAGCCCCTTTCGCTTAAGTCCTAGCCCCTTTTTCAGCATGTGACCATGTCCTAAAACCAAGCACTAAGCCAATCGACTATCAGCCATCATAGTTCCCTGTTTCCTCTTTCCCCTTGAATTTTATTCTGCCGATGGCTGATCCCCCGAGTAAATCCTAACCGTCGATCTGCTTCCATCCGACGGTCCGCATTCCATGAGCCATCGCAATTTTCACGACCGCACTATTTTTTTCCACCAATGGCTGATCCCCCTAAGCCAATCTCCACCATCGATCTCCCCCAGATCGAATGGTTTTCACTCTCCTTGATCGCATCGACGCATCGCATCGCACTTCACCATCGCATTGCTCCGTCAGCACTTCATCGCATCGACACATCGCAACTTCCTAGTTCCCTTGTACCCTGACCCTTTTCCCCCTGCCGATGCGATCCCTAGAGTAAATCTCCACCATAGATCTCGATCTCGATCCGACGGTCCTCCACCCATCACACTTCGCCCTCCCATTGGCCATCGGTGCATCATAATTCAAAAAATCCTCCTTCCCAGACAATTTTCTCCACCGATTGCTGATCCCCCGATTCGATCACAGTCGTCCATTTACCATCATCTAATGGCCCACATTAATCCTAAATTTCAAGCCTACCCTTTCATTTTCCCCCATCAACAGATCTCGACCGTTGATCCTCACGATCCAACGGCTACCATTAATCCTCTCCTTATAACTTCGCCCAATAGCTTTCTGCTACGCGCCAAGATAACTGACGTCATCCACTGGGTCCCACCGCTCTTCCTCCACCGTTTATCTAACTCTCCCTAGATCAGATGGCTTGCGATCTTTCGCATCGCCATCCTCCCTCCCATCTGTCTCCTACCAAGTCATTTCCGCGATTTAATCCTAACCGTCGATCTTCTAGATCGGACGGTCTAGAACTGTTTTCACGCTCATTCCACCAAAATGATTTAACGCTCCAATTCAATGAAAAATTGGTGGTTTTGATAGGAAAAATGTTTCCCTCCAACCCATATCATGTTCCCCCAGCCCATTACCACTTACCACCTTTTGGCCATGTGAAAACCACCTCCGTTTTTTTGCAAAACCACTCATTTATGCTTCATGCCATAATTTAAATCTTTTCCTCCTTCTGCTGGTTTCCACCTCTAGAAACCTTCCTTGTTTCATTTTCCCTCCACATCACTCCATAACCCCTCGCCAAGCCCTTTGAATCAGTTAAACCCAAAAATGTATATTTTATTTAATTTTTTATTGTTTGGTTGCAGGTTTTCATGATAATTTAATGTTGAAGCCATCCCATGACAAAATTGTTGCAGAAGCCAAGGATGACGATCCTCAGGGCATAATTCAATGTATAAAAGGGACATAAAGGGTTAAATTTCTACTTTTAGCCAATTGTTTCATGAGCAACGGTTTCACAGCAAAACCCTCCACCGCACAAAGAAAGTACTTGTCAGCAAACAATGAAGATTAAATGAAGAAACAGTGAAGAGTATCAGAGTTCAAGATAAAGGTTAAAGGATACATTCAAATACCAAGGATCCAAAGACTTAACCTTTAGTTCAAAGAATGAATCTGAGATGATTAAAGGACAGATCAACAAGGCATGGAGCCTCGAGCACATCAGGATAGAGCAGTTAATTCATCAAAATATCTAAAGACACCTGTAGTCTGCTTTACCTTTCAAATACACTTTGATTGTTATCACACTGACAGAACATCTTTTGACTGTCAGAGAAGTTATTTTAAGACATGGTAAAGCCTTAAAACCCATTATTTTCACCTACTTTATCCTCAGGAAGTAAAGACAGAGTTCATAAACGGAGAAGTAGTGCAACTCATTCCTACCTTAGGTCTTGCGTGGTTTTCAAGGCTAGGAATGCATTTACTCTGTAATTAATAATATGTTGAACCCTAAAAAGAGTTCCACCTCCTCATTCTTCTATATGAAGAGCTCTTTTTTAGGGGTTGGCTGTTGGAATTTGAACTCTTTGAAGTTGTACATAGTCTGGCTAAAGATTAAGAAGAAATTGAAGTATTGGAAGAATGATGATGTTTTGACATGTTTTGTTAATGAGAAGGCTCTATCATTGGATCCATAAGCATGGATGTTGGTGATGTATTCTAATCTGTTAATTTTTATTTCTTGTTTTCCATTTTCCTCCATCATTCTATACTTACAGTAGAGTAAAAAGTTTAGGCTAAGACATGTCTTCTAGAAGCACCTTAGACCTATTTTCTCTTAATTTTCTTTATGTTTTCATCTGCTGAAGGTTTTATTGAGTAGTTTGACTGATTTTCAATCCTTAAGCTTGTTTATTTCATAAATAGTTCAAATATTTCGTCTCAAGAATGATTTATGGTTTTCCCTGCTTACTTGCTACCACTGGAAAATTGTTTCTGAAGTCTCCCTTTAAAGTACCATTGTTTAAAATCTACCAAAGAGGTATGTTTTGATCATACCCTTTGTTTTTGCTGAGATAATTGTTTTTAAGGTATTTATAACTGTAATCATATATGTTTAGGAGTTCCCTCTTCTATGAATGCAGGTATTTGTGAATCTTATATCTTTTCTAAACTCCTTGAAGGTGAAATCTTTGGATGAAATAGAGTGTTCCTCGACTCCTAGATTTCATTTGAAAAGTTTGTCCTGGAAATATTATTTTCTGAAGTGTGGTTTCTAGAATTTATGGTTAGCCCTGTATATGGAATGCCTCTTCATGTTCTGATAATGTTTTAAGTCCCTTTGTTGAGAAGTACATATAATTATGGATTCGTAATTGCCCTTAGTTCTACTTCTCCTAAATCCTTAATGTCCATTTCATTTCATCCACCAAACCCAAGATCCACTGGCCAAGTTAGATTTGCACTTTGATATCCCATATCCATTGATTGAGCTTGTTATAACTTATTCTTGACTCCATTTCCCAATGGTTCTAATATTTCCCCTTTCTATCTATGTTTCCTAGATTGTTCATGTCCAACCAACCAAACCCAAACAAACAAAATTGCACTTAATAACTAGCCTAAAATCAACCCTTTTACAAGCATCAAGCTATATCCTTACAAACATATTGAGAGATCCCTCTCTGAGACTAGGAGGACTAGATCCTAGAGCTTTAAAGCTTGGTTTGAATGTTTCCTTGCCATTTGGTTTTCCAATCAGACAAATCACAGGACCCCAACACTAATAACCATAACGGACTATACTAGTAATATAGGGACCTAACATGCCCCTCTCCTTCAAAAAAGTGTTGTCCTCAATGCTCAATGCTTGAGTAGTTTTGGGTGCTTATGTATAAAATTCTCATCCTCCCATGTAGAATCTTCATTAGGTAACTTCTTCCACTTGATGAGATACTCTGATATTGATCGACTCCATAGTGGTCAAGTTCTGGTTTCTGTGACCACTTCAGGTTCCAATATGATTTTTCCCTCCTCATCAAGTTCTCGAAATATTGTTTGAACTAGAATATTTTCACCTATAGCCTTATTTAAGCATGAAAAATGGAAAATTGGATGCACTTGTTAAGAAGAAGGAAGCTCCAATTTGTATGCCATAGTACAAATCTTTTGAAACACCCTGTAAGGACCATAGTACTTTGGCGATAATTTATTAATATTCTTAGCTTTCTTGAGGGACATTTGTTTGTATGGTTGTATCCATAAAAATACCTAGTCTCCTACATCAAAACTTCTCTTGCTGCGATGTTGATCTGCATGTTGTTTCATTCGATTTTGTGCCAAATTCAGGTTGTCCTTTAAGAGTTGGAGAACGTCATGTTGATGCTCGATGTGATCTTCCACTACTTGAACCTTGGAATTTTCTCTTAAAGATGATGTGATGGATGGTGGATGATATGCATAAAGTGCCATAAATGTGGTCATTTTGGCTACAGTATGGAAGGAAGTGTTATATCACCATTCAGCAAGAGGTAACCACTTGACCCATTGTGTTTGTTTATCAGATACAAAACAACAAATATATCCTTCCAAACATTTATTTACTAACTTAGTTTGACCATCAGATTGAGGATGATAAGATGAGCTATGAGCTAATTGAGTACCCAAACAAGAAAATAACTCCGTCAAAAATTTCCAGTAAAAATGGGATCTTTGTCGCTCACAATAACCCTTGGGTTTCCATGTAGCTTTTGAATTGTGTCCATAAATGTAGTAGAAACTGTAGTTTCTTTAAATGGATGAGATAATGAACAGAAGTGTGCATACTTGGTAAGTCTATCAACTACCACCATGATGACACTCTTTCCTTTAGACTTAGGTAAGCCTGTGATAAAATCCATTGAAATCTCCTCCCAACATTGACTTGGAATGGATAAGGGTTGTAGAATACCCGGGGTCTTAATTGTCTCAAATTTATTCTGCTGGAAAACCAAACATTCTACCACAAACTTTTGAATATCAGATTTAAGGCCATCCCAAAAAAATTCTTTCTTCACCCTATGGTAAGTTTTTAAAAATCTTGAGTTTCCTCCTCAAGGAGAAGTGTGGAATTCCAAAAGAATCTTTTGTTTTAGTTGGGAATTCTTACAAAGATATAAGTGACCTTTGTACCATAAGGAATTATTTTTCCAACTAAATGTATCAGATGTACTAGGATCTTGCTGCAAATTTTGAGTGAGTGTCCACACTTCTTAATCCTTCTTCCATTCATCTCTTGCTTCAGTTATCCAATCTGGTTGGATAATAGAAATGGCACAAAGCAATGCTTCCACCTCTTCATTCTTTCTTGAGAGTGCATTTGCAACAACATTTAGCTTCCCTTTTTTGTATATTATTTCAAAGTCATAACCCAACATCTTTGTGACCCATTTTTTCCACTCTTCTAAATATAGTCTTTGTTCCAAAAAGTGTTTAAGACTACCATGATCAGTTTTTACCTTGAAGTGTCTTTCCATTAGTTAAGTTCTCCATTTATTTAGTGCATGCAGTATTGCTAACATTTCCTTCTCATAAATAGGTTTCTGTAAATATTTTCCTTTGATTGGATGAATTTCAAAAGTAATGGGTCTTCCTTCTTAAATTAAAATAGCGCCAATTCCATTTCCTGAGGCATCACAATCCACAATAAAGTCTTTTGTGAATTCTAGCATAGCTAAGACCGGTGCTAGGCACATTGCCTCTTTAATATGTTCAAAGGCCTTAGTTGCTTCAAGAGTCCATGAAAATGCATCTTCCTTCAATAATGTTGTTAGAGGTGTTGCTTTATCCCATAATTCTTAACAAACTTGCGATAATACCCTGTTAACCCGAGAAATCCTCACAACTACTTTATGGTTGTGGGGACTTTCCATTCCTTAATGGCTTTAATTTTTTTAGGGTCTACCTTAACACCCTCGTGAGATACAATATGACCCAGATATTCCACCTCTTTCACTCCAAAGAAACATTTGGATGTTTTCGCATATAATTTTCTCTCTTGCAATATTTTGAGCACCCTGTCAACATGTTGAACATGATCCTTCCAGGACCTGCTGTAGATTAGTATATCATCAAAAAATACTAGCACAAATTTTCTAAGGAAGGGTTTGAAAATGGAATTCATCAACCCTTGAAATGTGGAAGGTGCATTGGTAAGGCCAAAAGGCATGACCAAAAATTCATAATGACCCTCATGAGTTTGAAATTCTATTTTTGGAATATCTTCAGTCTTCATTCTAATTTGATGATATCCTGAACGAAGATCCAACTTGGTAAAATAAATTGCTCCATGTAATTAATCCAATAATTCATCAATCGCAGGAATGGGAAATTTATCTTTAATGGTGAGCTTATTGAGCTCCCTATAATCGGGACACATGTGCCATGATCCATCCTTCTTGTGTACCAATACTACAGGAGCAGAGAAATAACTTTGACTAGGTTGAATTATACCTGCCTCTAACATTTCTGCAATTATACGTTCAATTTCGCTCTTTTGGACATAAGGATATTTATAAGGCCTGATGTTTGGAGGAACACTTCCTGGAATCAAATGAATAGCATGATCATGATCACGAATAGGTGGGAGTCCTTTGGGAGTTTCAAACACCTTGGAATGATTTTCCAAGACTTGTTGGAGATCTGCAGAAATAGATGATTTTGATGTTAGAACTTCTAGTGAGCATAATTGTGCAATTACGCCTCGTTGTTCTTTCTTTAGAAGCTTTGTCATGACATTAGAGCTTATTATCCTTCCTGGCTTCCCTTCAATACCCCGTAATTCGACTTCCTTTCCTTCTGAAAAAAATTTCAAGAAAAGTTCTTGAAAATTAAAAGCTACCGTCCCAAAAGATTGTAACCATTGTACTCCTAGTACAACATCAGCACCTCCCATAGGAATGGAAAGCATTGGACTAGTCAATACATATTCCCTCATGGTTAGCTTGATATTATGGCATTTTCCAGAGCAATTTATAGTTCCTCCATTTGCAACCATCACTTGACATTCTGGTGCTGGGTATAGGAAACAATTTAATTCCTTGGCTACCTTACAATGAATAAAATTATAGGCACTACCTGAATCAATCAACACTATTACCTTTTTCTTCTTGATATGTCCTTCTATCTTGAGAGTTTGAGGAGTGGTAATTCCTGCCAGTGCATTACACGATATGGTCGGATTCATTTCTTCCTCTTCTAGGGCTGGTTTCTGGTGTATATCCTCTTCTTGTTCATTTTCTTCTTCCTCTTCACAATCTATGTAAAATAATTTCTTCTCAGCACACTTATGACCTTTAGTGTATTTGCTATCACAACTGTAGCAAAGCCCTTTTGCTCTTTTTTCTTCCAATTGTTGTGGTGTCAACCTTGTGGGTTGTGGAAATCTAGGCGTAGAAACACTTCCTTCTTTATAGAATTGAGTGGTAGGCTTCCTTGTCGCCATAATTTTACATTCAACTTTTCTTGCCAACCTGAATGCCTTCTCCAATGAATCAGGTTCCAAAACAAGAACTTCATGTTCGATGTTATCCTTTAGAGTACCTAAGAAGAGATCAATCCTGTGTTCCTCTGGAATATTAGTTACCCTTATATTCAATTTTTGGAAGTCCTCAATGTGCTGCCCCACTAAACCCTTTTGTTTGAGATTTATCAATTGGCTAAAGAAGGTATTGCTCTTTGTATCCTCATAATGTGCTATCATTTCCTCCGTAAAAATTGACCAAGTGACAATTTATTTATGGGAGCAAAGCCATCGATACCATACAAATGTATTTTGTTCTAAATGTAATGTTGAAATGCGTACCTTTTGTGTGTTTTTCACATTATTGAGATCAAAATATTGCTCCATCTGTAGTATCCATGTTACAGGATCCTTTCCATCAAACTTCCTCATATCCATTTTTGGAATATGGTGGTTCTTCCTACCAACATTTGAGTTTATGAAATCATGATTAGCATTTATTTTGTTCTCATCATGAGTTTCCTCTAATATATTTTTACCATTACGAAACATTTTTTGTATCAACTTTTTCAAACCTTCCATGTCTTCTTTTAGATAATTCTTCATGTTTTCCATTTTTTCATCGATCTTAGCTTCCATGTCATCCATCTTAGATTACATGCCGGCTTCCATGACATCTATATTAGCTTCCATTCCATTCTTCAAACCATCCATCTTAGATTCCATGCCTTTCTTCAAACCATCCATATTTGTTTCCACGCCTTTCTTCAAAACTTCCATGTCATTTTTTGTTGCTCTTTGTGAGAGAAAAATTTGTTGCACTTGCTCTTGTAAATTTGATGTCAAATTTCCATTCTTCGTCTTCATGAATCATATTATAGCCTTCTAAAGGCTTAATGGGTGTTGAATTATTTTTAGGAGCCATTTTATAATCTAATAATGATATATATTCTACAATATGCCCTTGGAATCAATTCAACTTGATTCTTCAAACAAGACTTATGCAATTTGGGAAAAACAAAATATACACACCTTTTACTTGATTTTGAGGATCTCTATATTGAAATTGAATTATATATGTAATTGTAGATCCTAAATATCTAGAATTTGGCTGTGTAGTATCCCTCTAAAGCTTATTTCAAATGCCACAGGTCTGACCTGATTTGGATTCTTGAAGTCAAATTTATGTCCAATATCCCACAATAACCCAATTATGGACTGGTTCAGTAGAGCGGACTTGTACGACTTGCCACGTGTCCCTGTTTCCTCCTTTGGCACTGAAATTGATAGAAAAGAAACTACAGTCCATGTACTTGCGGACAGTTGCTACAGAATTCCAATCTGATGCTCATAGAGAGAGTTATGAAGATTTTCCCATGATAACCTCTTTGAGATGAAATTTGGGAGCCTGAAAAAGACCTAACTTCCACAAATCATATCTCCAAAAATATTGTGAACCAAGCTCTAAAATTTTGCAATGATGTTCGTAAGGATTTTTTCTTTACTCTCTAGACATTTCAGCTTCTGAAACTTCGTAAAAAATAATTTATCGCTCAAATTCCGCGATGATCGGTTTAGGTTAAATTCAGGAGCCTGCAAAAAGCCCTAACTTCCATAGATCATATATCTGAAAATTTTTCAAACTAAGCTCTGAATGTTTGCGATGATTTTATTCAGGAGTTCGGCTTCGCACTCTAAAAATTTCAGCTTCTAAACCTTCGTAGAAAAACATTTATAGCAAAAATGCCAAGATGACCAGTTTGGAGCAGCGAAAACCCTAAAATCCAAAGCTCTCATACCAAATGTTGTGAAACTAGCTCCAAAAATAGAAGAAAAGAGATATCAACACCTTATAAATAAGCCACTTCGAGGGGGAAACCTCCAATACATTACATGAATGAAAAATTCTTGGATGATTCAAATTAGAAAACCTCCTTTCTATATATAGGAGTCCATCTGGCCACAATGTAATCCTAGTCGAACTAACAATAATACTTTAAGGGCATAATAATAAAAATATGGGGGTTACAAGGGTACAATAATAAAAATAAGGGTGTTATACTAACAACAATAAGGGACTATACTAGTAATATAGGGACCTAACACCAAATGAAGTACTAAATACAACTTCCTCCTTCCAAACTGATCTTCAGAAATCTACAATTTTTGAATATCAGTGTTCTGCAGAAAGTAGGAAAAGAAGATGGCACTTAAATCTTGATGTACAATGAAGTAAAATCCTCTTTCTAGAGTTTCTCTAAGAGAGAGGTGGGATTCCCAACTAGGAACAACCTGTGCTAAACAACACCTGCAATCTCTGCTAAACAACCCAAGAAAGCAGTGGAATGTCACATGAAAATTCCAGATCTAGAAATATCTTACATCAAGAAATAATCAACATGTCCTCATCCTTTCCTTCATATTTTTTAAATAACATTTGATCCTTCCCAAGCCTTGGCCCTCATCTAGACTGCGCAGTGTATGTGGACAAGGTCCTCCAAGTGGGACTATGCTGTTTGAGCAAATCAACCATCATGTCTAGGTGCAATGTACACCTTCCATAAAGTGTGCCTTGTTCGTACAACGTCCTCCATCACTTATCATTAATGTCCCATGATATTTTACATCTTAAAGATCTTATTTGACTAAATCATCCTTCTATTTCATCCCTTCAAGATCTTAGTTGACTATCTCAACCTCCATGATCTATCTCATTAATGAGACATGTTCTCCAATTTCATTCACATTAGTAGTTTCTCAACTACCCGGTTATGCATATCTAGGCTAAATTAATCCACATGCACACACACAAATTGGATATTTATCCATATTGACGATTGTGGGTCCCTCCACCGTTTTATTTACTTAATTCATTAAGAAAATCAAGGACTCTAATATTCCAAATATGATGTAAAATTTTTGGAATATTACAGTCCCCCCCAGCAAAATGGTGTTTTTCCTCAAGCAACTCCAAAAGTATATGCAAAACCATCTATTCCCCTCCAAATGGCATCCACATAAGGAAGGCTTCCTCCATTTGCTGCAATGTGTTATGCATGTTTGGTTCCAAAGTTGTCTTCTAAAAACATAAAGAATGACCTCCAACTATTTGGTTAGATGTCCTCCTTTCATCATGAAGTACCAAATGACAACCATATGATGCCCAACATCATCATCAATACATGAGGTGCATAAAAGAAGGTGGTTCTCTTCACAAAGGAAAATTTCCATCACACAAGACAAGTCTCCATCCCATGTTTTATGAATTAGACTGAGCATTGATATGCTCCCATACTTAGCCCTGTTGGCCTTGCTGGATCCAAGAATCATTCCAATGTTATGCAAAAGAAGAAGGAAAGGAGCTATATGGGTAGACAACGATGTCAAAACATATTCTTCTAAGAGTAACCACCAGAGTAAGGCCCTTTGCTGCCATCCTCCATCTCCTCCATGTAAGATGGACAAGCCAAACTCCCCCAAAAGCAACCAAAGCAACAAGAGATCTTGTTGCTTCCTCCCCTCCTCATGTGCATCATGAAGCAAAAACATACTAATGGACATATTAAATGTCACATTAGTCCAATACAAAGAAACATCATCAATGCACATCATGAGAGCATCATGCCAAGATTTACCCAATACAAAACACATAGACATAGGAGATGTCATGTGGTGGTCAATCTCTCTCAAGTGAAACAAAATTGAACATGCCTTCTTTTGCTGCATTTTATCATTGATACACAAGGCATGAATCAGAAAATCATGAGCTATTGGGTGGTAACCATACTCACCCAAGAGCAGCCAGCGTAGCCATGCCTCTTTCTTCATTTCATAAGTGTTTCTCAAGGCATGGATCAAAGAAATAGGAGCCTTTGGGCAGTGACAAGAATCTACCAAGGGCAACCAACGTAACCAAGCTTGCTGGCCCATGTAAATCTGCAGGCGGTTATGCAACCCCTTGCTTATCTTCCTCACCCACTCACCCCAATATGGAAGATGAGTGATGTGCTGCATAATCATGGTATCCTCCCTTTGTAGAATACCATCTTCCCAAAACTGATGAAGAACTTTGCACTCCATGAAATGTTGAAGTGCACCTCCAATGAGATCTCTTAATGAGACCTTCTTCTCATCCACAGCCTTCCAAAACCAATGAGGTTCTGGATCTGCTGTAGGTAGAAGTTTCTCTTTGAGCTGTGAGATGCTCATTGAGAAAGTGTCATCAAGAAAGGAGAAAAGGTTTCTCATATCTAGATGTTTACCATTCATCATCTTGTCCTCCATTGCTTCATGAGTGAAGCTACCTTCAGAATGCTCCAAGAATAATGGGGCCTCATCATTATCATTGCTTCTAAGTGACAGTGCTGTAGATCTGCAAGGTGATACATAAGTTGTCTCAAAGAAAGGTACAATACTGACCTCATAACCTGTCATTGTACAAAGGATTATGCTCATCCCTTTTTCTGAAACTCTACACTTCAAATCAAGAGGTTGAATGTAGTCCATCCATGACAATCTGGGATAGATTTTCATCTCTTCCTTGATTAAATCAAGGGTCCTCTATGCTGTGATAATATGTTGCTTCAAATCAGCCTTATGTTCTAACCCTTGGTCATGCATTGGCCCTGATGGTATGTCCCCATAAGTTTCAATAAGATCTATTGAAACAATAGGGGATGAATGTGTATGCATACCTTGGATCAAATGATATGTGGGAGCCTCTTGACAGAACACAAGAGTTCCTCCAACTGGGACAATAGTACCTCCAACTACTGGTAAGAGAGATGGCTTCTCTTCTTCCCGATATGCCAAACCACCAATCATTGGCTTCATCTAAAAGATGAAGTGCTGCAATTTGGACAACTTCTTCTTCAGCTACAGGATGTAGCCTGAAAAAATGGATCTAACTCTCTCCTTCAAGCCTTAACATTGCTTGAGGAGGATCCATCAAATGTAGGCAAATAGAATCTATTATGCCTCTTCCTTCTATTGCTGCTATGGGATCCTCTTTCTTCTTTGATTTTGAAGAATTGTTGGAGAGTTAGCTTCTCCTTGAATGCTCTAGACTGTGCCTTTTACTCTTCAAGATATAGACTGAGAGTCTCATGAGTCTCAAGTTCATTCCTTCCTTCATTTCTACACCCTTCACCTTCTTCAAAGAAAGTGGGCATAGTGGATCTATGAGGAGATCTAGGATTCTCTAGTTTTCTTCTTTGCTGATAGGAAGTTCTTGGGCCTTCCTCATCACATCTTCTTCTTGGACCTTCTTTCTACCTTTCCTCTTTCATTTGATAGACCTCCTTGGAGAGATCTTGCATAGATCTACATAAATGAGTGACAAAATTTTCTTCCTCCATGATAGATCTCATCTATCTGCTTCTTCTTAGATGCAAAAGATGAAATGTCCACAAGCTGAGCCAAAGATCATGCTCTGATAC
The DNA here is from genome assembly GCA_034641835.2 of Pinus albicaulis. Lineage (NCBI taxonomy): Eukaryota > Viridiplantae > Streptophyta > Pinopsida > Pinales > Pinaceae > Pinus > Pinus albicaulis. Next base: position 336,513,637 of record CM076581.1, read on the forward strand.
CACTGTAGTATCCCAAAAGGGAGAATGTAGTAATAATTCACACAATATAAGAACTTAGAACAAGATAAACAATAAATCTTAACACAACATCAAAATTTACAGAGAAGCTGAGCCATTTTATTAGATTGGAGAAGAATCAGTTACACAATGTACAAAATGTGAGTAGATCTAGCCAAAAAGTTGGTCTAGAATCACCCAGAAAGCATGCTACAACATGTACAACGTAACTGGAGAGGCACTGAAGCAAATACTGCGCTGTCCCTTCAGTAGAATATGAACATATAGTTACAGGCTAAATAGGAAAATGCATATCTACTCAAAACTGAAGCTCAGATGATGCCAAGATTCAAGATTTGGCCAATGTGATGGATTCCCAAGATAACCCAGAAGGGATTTTCTAGATCTGCAACTTTGGAAAAATCACCTCCCTAGGGTTTGATCCTTGATCTGCTGGGAAATACATATCTGAAGCTAGATCTGAAGAATAGATGGCTGAAATACGTGCTCATACCATATCTATGCTTGAAGGGCTGATCCCTTCCTCAGATCTATGAGCTAGGAGCTCTAGATCTAGCTTCTCAGTCCTCCAAAATATGATTGCAGTTGCTGCAACACAATTGCCTCTGAAAACTGCGCTGTGAGGGAAAGAGAGGCCTTTTGCCTGCTGAAAAATGCTGCAATAAGATCCAGGCTGATGGTAAGACTGATGGAAATGTGAAGGAATGATCCTCCACTGGATTGCTAGCTGAAATACTAGCAACTTCCTTTCTCCTTTCAGATCTGCAATATGGACAACGTTATTCTTAGAGAGAATATTGTTGCTAGGAGGTCAATAACTTTTGGCCTGATACCAGATCTGCAATGTGGCTCTAGGTTTGCTACAATATAAGCCCAAGTGATGGGAATAATCCATCACCTTGTTCTCCAGCTGAAGTACTGAAGACAACTACCACCTTCCAAACTGATCTTCAGAAAAACGTAGTTTTCTGAATATGAATGTTCTGCAGAAAGTAGGAAATGGAAATGGCACTTAAAGCCTGATGTATAATGAAGTACAATCCTCTTTCTAGAGTTTCTCTAAGAAAGAGGTGGGATTCCCGACCAGGAACACCCTGTGCTAAACAACACCTGTAATCTCTGCTAAATAGCCCAGGAAAGCAGTGGAATGTCACATGACAATTCAAGATCTGAAAAGATATTACATCAAGAATAATCAGCATGCCCTCATCCTTGCCTTCATCTTCTTTATATAAAATTTGAGCCTTCCCAAGCCTTGGCCCTCATCCAGACTACGCTGTCACATGTGGACAAGATCCTCCAAGTTGGACTGCGTTGTATGACCAAATCAACCATCATGTCTAGGTGCAATGTACACCTTCCATCAAGTGTGCCTTGTTGGCACCACATTCTCCATCACTTAATCATGAATGTCCCATGATATTTGACATCTTCAAGATCATGACTAAATCATCCTTATTTCATAGAGATCTTAGTTAGTATCTCAACCTCCATGATCTATCGAGACATGTTCTCCAATTTCATTCACATTATTAGTTTCTCAACTACGGGGTTATCTAGGCTAAATTAGGCCACATGCACACACAAATTGGATACTTATCGATATTGTGATTGTGGGTCCTCACTAGTTTATTTACTTAATTCATTAAGAAAATCAAGGACTCTAATATTCCTTATGATGTAAATTGCAGAATATTCTGGTCTGACAAATAGTGTTTTCTCAACAACTCCAAAGTATATACAAAACCATATTCCCTCAAATGGCATCCACATAGGCTTCCTCCATTTGCTGCAATGTGTTATGCATGTTTGGTTCCAAAGTTGTCTTTTAAAAACATAAAGAATGACCTCCAACTGTTTGGTTAGATGTCCTCCTTTCATCATGAAGTACCGAATGACAACCATATGATGTCCAAAATCATCATCAATACGTGAGGTGCATAAAATAAAGTCATTCTCTTCACAAAGGAAAAGCTCCATCACACAATACATGTCCCCATCCCGTGTTTCATGAATTAGATTGAGCATTGATATGCTCTCATACTTAACCCTATTGGCCTTTTTGGATCTAAGCATCATTCCAATGCTATGAAAAATAAGAAGGAGAGGAGCTATATGGGTAGACAAAGTCTTCAAACCATATTCTCCTAAGAGTAACCACCGGAGAAAGGCCATTTTCTACCATCCTCCATCTCCTCCATGTAAGATGGGCAAGCAAAACTCCCCCAAAAGCAATCAAAGCAACAAGAGACATTTCTTCTTTCTCTCCTCATCATGTGCATCATGAACAAAAAACATAATAATGGACATATGGAATGTCACATCATCCCAATACAAAGAAACATCATCAATGCACATCATGAGAGCATCATGCCAAGCTTTACCCAATACAAAACACATAGAAATAGGAGATGTCATGTGGTGGCCAATCTCTCTCAAGTGAAACCAAAATGAACATGCCTTCTTTTGCTGCATTCTATAATTGATAGATAAGAAATGAATCAGGAAAATATGATATATTGGGTGGTAACCATACTCACCCAAGAACAGCCAACATAGCCATGCCTCTTTCTTCATTTCATAAGTGTTCCTTGAGGCATGGATCAAAGAAATAGGAGACTTTGGGCAGTGACAAGAGCCTCATAAGGGAAACCAACGTAACCAAGCTTGCTATCCCATGCAAATCTGTAAGTGGTCATACAACCCCTTGCTTATCTTCATCATCCACTCACCCCAATATGGAAGATGAGTGACGTGTTGCATAATCATGGTATCCTCCCTTTGTAGAATACCATCTTCCCCAAATTGATGAAGAACTTTGCACTCCATGAAATGTTGAAGTGCACCTCCAATGAGATCTCTTAATGAGACCTTCTTCTCATCCTTGGCATTCCAAAACCAATGAGGTCCTGGATCTGCTGCAGGTAGAGGTTTCTCTTTGAGCTGTGAGATTCTCATTGAGAAAGTGTCATCAAGAAAGGAGAAAAGGTTTCTCAGATCTAGATGTCTACCATTCATCATCTTGTCCTCCATTTATTTATGAGTGAATCTACCTTCATAATGATCCAATAATAATGGGGCCTCATCATTATCACTGCTTCTAAGTGATAGTGTTGTAGATCTGCAAAGTGATACATAAACTGTCTCAAACAAAGGTACAATATTGATCTCATAACTAGTAATTTTACAAAGGATTATGCTCATCCCTTATTCTGAAATTATACACTTCAATTCAAGAGGTTGAATGTAGTTCATCCATGAAAAACTGGGATAGCTTTTCATCTCCTCCTTGATTAAATCAAAGGTCCTCTGTGATGTGATATGTTGCTGCTCCAAATCAGCATTATGTTCTAACCCTTGGTCATGCATTGGCCCTTATGGCATGTCCCCATAAGTATCAATAAGATCTACTGAAACCATAGGTGATGAATGTGTATGCATAACTTGGATCAACTGATATGTGGGAGCCTCTTGACACAACACAAGAGTCCCTCCAATCGGGACAATAGTTCCTCCAACTATTGGTAAGAGAGATGGTTGCTCTTCTTCCAATGTACCAAACCACCAATCATTAGCTTCATCTAAAAGATGAAGTGCTGAAATTTTGACAACCTCTCCTTCAGCTATAGGATGTAGTCTGAAAAATGTATCTAACTCTCTCCTCCAAGTCTTAACAATTCTTGAGGAGGATCCATCAAATGTAGGAAAATGGAATCTATTATGCCTCTTCCTTCTATTTCTACTATAGGGTCCTCTTTCTTATTTGAATTTGAAGAATTGTTGGAGAGTTAGTTTCTCCTTGAATGTTCTAGACTATGCTTTGTACTCTTCAAGATATAAACTAAGAGTCTAATGAGTCTCAGGTTCATTCCTTTCTTCATTTCTACACCCTTCACCTTCTTCAGAGAAAGTGGGCATAGTGGATCTATGAGGAGATCTAGGATTCTCCGGTTTTCTTCTTTGATGATAGGAAGTGCTAGGAACTTCCTCATCACATCTTCTTCTTGGACCTTCTTTCTGCATTTCCTCTTTCATTTGATAGACCTCCTTGGAGAGAAATTGCATATATCTATAGAAATGAGTGGCAGAATTTTCCTCCTCCATGATAGATCTCATCTATCTTCTTATTCTTAGATGCAAAATATGAAGTGTCCACAAGCTGAGCCAAGATCATGCTCTGATACCACTGTGATATCCAAAAAGGGAGAATGTAGTAATACTTAAACACAATATAATAAATGCAGCAAGATAAACAATAAATCTTAAGAAAACATCAGAATTTACAGAGAAGCTAAGTCATTTTATTATATTGGAGAAGAATTAGTTACATCATGTACAAAATATGAGAAGATCTAGCCAAAGAGATGGTCTAGAAGTACCCAGAAAAAAAGCTACAACAGGTACAACATAACTGGAGAGGCTCTACAACAAATACTGCACTGTACCTTCAGTAGAATATGAACATATAGTTTTAGGTTGAAAATGCGGATATAAGAATTGGAGCTCGGATGATAGATTGAAGATCGGCCAGTAACGATGGATTCCCAAGATAACCCAGAAAGGATTTTCCATATCTGCAACTTTGGAAAAATCACCTCCCTAGGGTTTGATCCTTGATCTGCTAGGAAATACAGATCTGAAGCTAGATCTGAAAAATATATGGCTGAAATATGTTATCATATTAGATATATTCTTGAAGGGTTGATCCCTTCTTCAGATCTATGATCTAGAAGCTCTAGATCTAGCTTCTCAATCCTCCAATAATGATTACAGCTGTTGCAACACAACTGCCTCTAAAAAATGCACTCTGAGGGAAAGAGAGGCCTTCTGCCTACTGAAAAATGGTGCAATAAACTCCAAGATGATGGTAATATTTATGGCAATGTGAGGGGATGATCCCTCACAGGATTTCTACTGAAATACTAGAAACTTCCTTCCTCCCTCTAGACCTGCAAGATAGATTGCGTAATTCCTGAAGGAAGTATTGTTGCTGGGAGGTTAATAAATTTTGGCCTGATGCCAGAGATTCAATGAAGCTTTGGGAAGGTGATATTTAAGCCGAAGGTGATAGGAATAATCCATCACCAGTTCTCCAGCTGAAGTACTAAGGAAAACTTCCTCATTCCAAACTGATCTTCAGAAATCTGCAATTTCTGAATATGAATGTTCTGCAAAATGTAGGAAAAGAAGATAGCACTTAAATACTTATGTACAATGAAGTACAATTCTATTTATAGAGCTTCTTTAAGAGAGAGGTGGGATTCCCGACCAAGAACACCCTGTGATAAACAACATCTGCAATCTCTGCTAAACAACCCAAGAAAGCAGTGGAATGTCACATGACAATTCCAGATCTGAAAAGATCTTACATCAAGAAATAATCATCATGCCCTCATCCTTGCCTTCATATTATTTAAATAACATTTAAGCCATCCGAATCCTTGGCCCTCATCTAGACTGCGCAGTGTATGTGGACAATGTCCTCCAAGTGGGACTGCACTATTTGACGAAATCAACCATCATGTCTAGGTGCAATGTACACCTTCCATCAAGTGTGCCTTATTGGCACAATGTCCTCCATCACTTATCATGAATGTCCCATGATATTTGACATCTTCAAGATCTTATTTGACTGAATCATCCTCCTATTTGATCCCTTCAAGATCTTAGTTGACTGTGTCAACCTCCATGATCTATCTCATTAATGAGAAATGTTCTCCAATTTCATTCACATTAGTAGTTTCTCAACTACTTGGTTATGCAGATATAGGCTAAATTAATCCATATTCACACACACAAAGTGGATATTTATTCATATTGAGGATTGTGGATCCATCCACCCTTTAATTTACTTAATTTATTAAGAAAATCAAGGATTGTAATATTACAAATATGATGTGAAAATTTGGGAATACTACACAGAGAATACTAAATTAAAATATTCATTTACAACATACCAGAGAAGAAGTATACAAAAGGACACAAGCAGTTCAATAAAACATCAAGAAAATATTTGACAAAAGGACCAAATAAAATAACTTCCAAGTTGGAGACACAATTTTGAGATGGGATTCAAGGAGGGAAGATAAAGGTAAACATGGAAAGTTTGAGAATTTATGGAAAGAGCCTTATATCATTCACTCAATTAGGGGTCTATTGACGAGAAAATATAACTGGCCAACAGCAGCGGATCTCTCTGGTAAAAAGTCCCAACTAGACTCTATACCATTTGGAATAGGGATCCCGTCTATGGTGTGGGTCTGGCTACCGCTTAATCCTCCTTTCCTTGGGTCTCAGTAGGAATCTATAAACCTGCAGACACACGCTTATGCGGATGATACAAGACACATTAGTGATGAATTAAATGAACATAAAACACTATGTGTAGCAAGCTGAATTAAAAAGCATGGGGCCAAAGGAAATTTTGTCAACAACATATCAGTAGGGTCATGCTTCTACGCTATTCTAACCATAGAAGAAACAATTCTTTATGGCATAAAACTCTTCACTTCCTTAAATGGTTTTGGTGATAATATAAATGTCAGTAAACAAAGTTATTAAATTTCATGAGGAAAGTGAAATAAAATTAGCACCATTAACACATGTTTATAAAACTATAATGCATAAATGATGAAATTGGAGACACAGTTTCCTTAATTAGAAGATGTTAGAAACTGAAAAAAGAATACTCCTAGTTTTCACGAATTTACCAACATCAAATACAAAAATGGAGTTTAACAAATGCTTGTATTCATACTCAAAAATATGTAGTCCTTCTATACAATGCTCTATATCTCTTTTGAGTCCCAAACAAAAGGTCCTTACAATTTTCCCGAAGGAAGTTTTTATAGGACAAAACTTTAACTTTGGGCTTCCCAAATTTTCGCCTTCCTAACCGTTGAGGTGCCTTGCGACCTGAATGGAGGATGTGACCTGGGATCGATTTGGACAGTGTGACCTGCGACCTAGTTGGAGAGCACGACCTGCGACTTGGCTGGGTTGTACAACCTGCAACCTCTTCTATGGGTTTGTGCCTTGTAATTTGATCATGGGAGTGCGCACGTGATTTCGAGTTTGGGGACATCAACTTGTTTCTCCTTGATGAAATTATGCCATGCGCGATAATCTACAGTGGCTAGGGAGATTAGAGGAGCTTCTTCCCTTAACCGGTGTAGGCATTCTAAGGCATTCGAAATCAGAGTTTCTCTCTTGAGTGTGACTTGGTTGGCTAAAGAAGATAGTTTAGTGTAGATACATACTAGTGTTATGACGAACTTAACCAAGTTCTCTTCTGATGCGGAAAGATCAGGTGTTGTGGCGGCTTGTCTGATAGGTTGTAGAAATTCTTGAATCTCCTGATCTATATGTCCCCACGTCTTCTCCTCACTCAGTGCACCCAGAGATTGAATGTGGTGTAGTTCATGAATTTATTTGATGCTACTGATCAAATGATCATATGCGTTCATTACCTTTTCTATATATTTAAATAACTTCTCCTTGGATTGCATCTTGATATGGATTTGGACCTTGGCATCTCGGGTGTGAATCCAGTATTTCTTGGAAAATTTTTCCAAAGCCTGTGGGTATCTGCCTAACCATTCTATCATTCTGTCCAAAGCGACAGAGGCCTCTTTTAGTTGCTTGTTTCTCTGTTTTGTCTCTACTTGGGCTCTTAGTAGAGGTGTGACTGTTTGTTTTATAGTGAGCATCTTCCCATAAACCTACCTCATGGTGACCTCCAGCATCGCCAACTCTCTCTAGATGGTGAGCAGTACTTCGTTAATAAGAGTATTTTTGTCCTGGAGTTGTTGGATTTCTTCCCTTAATGCTCTCTTTTCTTGCTCTGCCCTTACTTCCATTTGTTCATTCCTATAGTCGATTTTGTACGGAAAGGATTTCTCTACTCATTTGGCTCACATTTTCTTCTGTGGTTGCAGCAAAAGCAGTGCTGGTCGATGCTATCATCACTGGGTTGGTCCTAGTGTCTAGCACTATATCTTTCTCTGCTGTGGCTGTGAGTGGGGTGGAAGGGTTCCCTGGTAGACATCTCATTTTTTCCTGTCAGATTTTTAAGGTGAACTAATCATAAGCGAGTCTTGTTAGGTTGAACACCTCCTCTTCCTGTCCTTCAGAGGAGCTTGGCTCAGAGAGTGCAAAACTTGTATTAATTACAGCTACTTCGATGGGCTGCAGCTTAGTTTGTACTCTTGTTACTGGAAGAGGTTTCTCGATGTATTTTGACCTTTGATCCTCCTCTTCTTTTCTCTTTTGTTCTTCTTTCTCTTTTCAAAGCCACTCCATCTCTGCCTTGTCCTGTTCTGATTTTTTCTTGAACTCTGCTTTTGCTTTTGTTTCTTGCTCTTCCTTCCTCCTGCGTTTGGCCTCCACCTGATCCAATTCTTTCTTGAGATGTCGTTCCGCTTATACTTCGCTTCCTGTTCTTCCTTCCTCCTGCGATCAACATCCACCTGATCCAATCCTTTCTTGAGATTATGTTCTACTTCTGCTTCCACTTCCTGCTCTTCCTTCCTCTTCTTGGCATCCTCCACCTGTTTCTTTCTCTGTTCTCCCTTAAGGTTTTTTCTACGCTTATCTTCATATTCTTTTTCCTTCTTTTCATATTCTAGCTGAGCTTTCGCTTCTTGTTCTTTTTGTTAGGTGGTAGAGTTTTGGCCCGTGCTGGTTCGAGGCTTCTTGGCCTAGGAAGAAGAGGCGCCTCCCAACTCGTGGATTCTTTCCTCCAAAGTATGATTATCTGGATCTTCCTAATTGGACCATGCTCCCGGGGCAAGTTCCCTATCCATGTTATACCAGTTTCTTTTCTCATCCTCATATGGGCATTCAGTATGCTGGTATCTCCATTTGAACTTGGCCCATTTGAAGTGGTCAGGGACTATCCTCTCAGGATCATACGTCTGGTGATCCAAAGGCCCCAGGTATAAACCTTTTATTTGTTCCACTTCTGCTGTTACCTCTCTAAAATCCTTGACCATGTAGGTAGCAATGGTGAGCGACAGTGTAGGCCACAACTTTTTCTTCCCTTTAGTCAGGACCTTTGAGAAACTGGAAGTCGTCTGATAACATACTTCCTGAAGAAGCATCTTGTCTGTAACGAATCGGGATAGAGTATGAGTAGTCTTGAATGAACCAAAGACTCGAATAAACGTATATTCTGCAAGTGGAAACCAATGTGCCACCTTGACTAACGTTTCCATGGCTCGCCAACACATTCATGGGGTATCCTGACCGAACAATTTCCTGTTGAGCGCAGGGATGAAAATTTGTGAGATTGACTCTATATCCTGCTTGTACTTAGAGTCCCAGAATACCTGCACTTCTATGTAAACTAGGCGTGCCCGCTCTAGGTCCCAGTTGTGCACCAATCCCTCAAAGTGGCAACTGGAACAAACTACATCCAATAGGTAGGAGGCCATGTAAAATTTGGATTATTATCCCTCCTCTGGTGCCAGTGCCACGAATATGTTCTTTTTGAGAGATGCCACTAGCATGCTAACCCAATTGAAACGAGAGCCATAAAAAGTGACATAGTTCATCAAAAATACCCAAGTGCCAGTGAAACTGGTGGCATCGGGATGACCATATATCTTACAAAGCATAGCTGCCACTAGCTTGTATAGCTTGCTGAGGCCCGCCACTAGATACTCCTAATCCTTATTGATCTTGAACTTTTTGAGTTCCTCCCACCATCCTCTCAGGTTTTCTGCTATGGCGACCGCATGGGTGGTGGCCCATTCTTCTCTGAAAGTCTGTTCTCATTTTGGCAACGCGTAATAAAACTTAGCATCTGAGCCCTTCAGAGTTGCAAATGATTTTCCCTCGTAGTCTTGAAATACCCACTTCTTGGGGTTTATATTCTGTATGATCCATTCATTGACTTCTACACATGGGAATATAGCAGGGTGGGCACTTGCATAGTCAAGCTTTGACCTTTTAACTTGTACATATATTTGCCGGTCGGGGAGGTCCTCTAGAAATTTTGGTCGTGTGAATTCTTGGTATACTTGATACCAACTCATGTTGTCTCCTTTGGAAAATGTACATGCGGTGTCCCCATAGATCGAGGGAGGAGACATTGGTATTTCCATTTTTGTGCCTTCTATCTCTAGGCTCTTTTTTTTTCTTGCGAAATTCCGGAGGTTCCATGTCGCTTGAGTTTGAAGAGATGGAGATGCACTCTAAATTTGCTTCGAAATCACCTGGCGTGTTCATATAATAGTCCCAGGATAAGACAGATGCCATAATAATAAAAGCCTAGGTACTGTTTTTTTTTTTTTTTTTAACTTTGCCCAACTGATACCCAGGAAAGGGAGAACTAGTGACTTGCGACCAGGTCGTTGGGTCGCTGAGTCGCAGTGCCTCAAACTTCTCGAAGGGTGCTATCTTGCGACATAGTGACTTGTGATGGGGTCGCTAGGTCGCTGAGTCGTAGAGGCTTAAACTTCTCGAAGAGTGCGACCTTGTGACCTAGCGACTTGCGACCGAGTGGCTGGGTCGCTGAGTCGCAAGGTCACAAATGTCAAGTTTTGAATGAGGTGCGACTCAGCGACTCAGCGACCAGGGATCGCAAGGTCGCAGGGTCGGAAGTCACATTAGGGCTGAGTAGAAGATTCATCGGTGGCACAACCCTTTTGTTCCATTTTAACATAAAAAACACCAGGACTAGGTGAGGAAAATAAAAAATGAAGATGAAGAGGTCATGAGGGAAAAAGACAAACATATGAGTGGCTGGTTGGCTCCATCTACAAGTCTATGTTAGGAGTGGAAGGGTTTGGAGCATTTAAAAGACTCAGGCTTCAAAAGGATCTCAAAATGGGAGATGCTAGGTGGATTTAAAGGACTTTTATTAGAGGAGAGGGGCAACAAAGAAAAAAAATAGAAACATTAGGAGGAATAGGAAACTTACCCAAGAAAATTGTGCTCTAGTTGGCCTATCAGAAGCATTTTTTTTCTCTCCGTCGTGTGGGTGAAATGCAACCTAGTGACCCTCCTATTTATGAATGGGTCGCACGTGCGAGAAATAAATGAGGTCACAGGGTCGAAAATATCCCGCGTTTGTGAGATATGAGACCTTGCGACCTTGCGACCTGGGAGGGTCGCGGGGTCACAAGGTCTCTAGGTCACGATTGTGAGACTTGAGTGAGAGTTATCACTTGGCGACCTAGCAACCTGATAGGTCACAAGGTCACAAGGTTGAAAATTTCAAGAAAAATACCTAACTGCGACTCAGCGACCTAAGGATTTTCCTGAAAAAATTCTTGAACATTAGATTTTGAGTTAGCATTTTTTATGCTTAGGGGCTCCAAAAAATCTTAGATGGTGAATTTTTTGGAGGGTGTTGTAGAGGCTACAAAAAATTGCGATATACTGGTAAGATCCAGAATCTCTACTGATGATTTATCATTGTGGGGGGGGAGGAGGGGGCCTTAGCAGTCTGTTCCTTTCACCCTTAGGTTTTCATGATTTTTCCTTTTGTACCTTGCAAGGTTGCTTCGCTTGCTACCTGTTTAGGTGCTGGTTGACCTAGCTTTTACTTTTGGATTCTAGACCGAAATGGTTGGAGCACTTCATGGATTTCCCAGATCTGATATAGTTATTTCATCCTCGTTGTGTTGCTCCATTGCTTGCAAACCTTGTGGTCCCAGCGGAGTCACTGCCTAGGAGTCACAGACATTTCTTCGCAGTCGGCGAGCCTAGTCAGAACCCTGGCGGAGTCATCACATCGCCTCTCTACACAAGAAGCCTTTCTCAATCCTTTACTCTTTATTGGTGTGCTAATGCAATTATTTTAAATGTGCTCATGGAACTTATTTAGATGTGCTCAAGGCACTTATTTCATAGAGGTAATTTTTCCTGGGCGGATGAGGGATCCTGGCTTATTTTACTTGCAAGAGAGGTTTCTCCTAGTATGTATGAGGACTTTAGGTTTTCCCAGATATCCTTGCGTCACCCGAAGTTAGCTCTGTTCCCTTTTAGTCTATTTTTCCGCTTTAACCAACTTTATTTTCACAGACACCCTTCAAGCTTGCTAGGTGAGCTATCTACGCTTAGTAGCCTGGACTAGGTCATGTTTCACCTTTGGGTGTCAATCTCAGACAAGCTCCTGCCACCTTTTGTGATGTTCAGGAAAAAATTGTCATCAGCACAGATCACGGTGCAACTTGCCAATTGCGTGACTTCTACAATGCCTTCTACCTTTTGAAGTTCTTAGAAGGACACTCTTACTAAGGCGCTGATTGAATAAGCACTTTTATTGCGGGAAATGAAAAACCGAAAACTAAAATAAAAGAAAACAAAAAAATATGGTACAGGGGTGGTGACAACCCTCCTAGGGCCGCTAAGTGAAGTAGTGCTTGAGGTCATGCTCGTTTACCGAGAGGACCTTGATTCTTCCCTCCAGAGTTTGCAATCAGAAAGTGTGGGAAAATAGTTTCTCTTTAATCTAGAATCGACCTGTCCAAAGGGCTTGGAATTTGGAATGTTTCCCTTTCTCCTTGTGAGCTTTATCCCATTTAAGAACAAGGTCTCCTACTTCAAAAATTTTATTCCCGGAAGACCTTTTATCAAACCATCTCTTAATCCGACTTTGGTGGATGGCGATTTTTTCCTGGGTTTTTTTCCTTTCCTCCTCCAGTTTCAGTAACGTATCGATTCAGGCTTGCAAGGTGGGGCATGGGGTGCCATGGGTCTCTTGGGACAACTGAAGGGTAGGGAGAGATAGATGGGGAGGGAGGATGGCCTCTTTCCCATATACAAGAAAAAATGGGGAGGTTCCGATCGATGATTTGGGAATGACCCGATCAGCCCAAAGGGCGTTATGGAGGGCGTTATGCTAGTTTTGTTGGTGGGACAGCAGGGACTTCTTGATGATGCGGATAAGGTTCTTATTAGTCGAATCAGCTAACCCATTCCCTTGGGGGTAATATTTTGCAGAGTGTTTAAGTACAATACCATTTTCCAAAGAAAAATCATACAACTTGAAAGACGAAAAATAAGTTGCATTGTCAAAAACAAGGGAGGTTGGAACGCCAACCCTGGTCATGATGCAATGAGTGAAAAACTCTATTACCTCTTGATCGTTGATTTCATGTAGTGGTATCACTTCAACCCACCTAGTGAAATAGTCGGTAACGGTGAGGATATACCGATGTTTCTTGGAGGAGTGCAATAATATTTCTCCAATCACGTCCAACCCCCACTATTGAAAAGGTTCCTCTACTGCCACCGACTATAATGGAGCAGCCGGCCATGCTACCTAGTTGGCGAATTTTTGACATTGAACACACTTCCGGACATATGCATGAGCATCCTTGAAGAGAGTTGGGCAATAGTATCCAAAACACATGATTTTATGGGTAGTGGTATCACCTGCATAATGCCCTCCGGCTAGTCCATCGTGTAGTTCGGTCAGGATGCTTTGTGCTTCATTGCGTTCCAAGCAGTGTAGTAGGACTCCATTATAATGTTTCTTGAATATTTTTCCTTCTACTAACTAGTGGGATGCAGCTTTTAGCCTTATTGCCCGTTTCTACCGAGCGGTTAAAACAGGATCCATAACACCATGGGCCAAATATTTCAAAATGTTGGAGTACCAAGAAAGGTTTCCCTGCTGAGGCACGTTTTCAATATGATACATGTCTATTTCTTGCTCCCAGCATTCTTCTTCACATGCATGTGTATTTGCAGCCTCTGCAGCTATTTGGCAGAGTCCTTGACCTTTGATAGTATGCGCCGGTATGAACTCTAGGTCATACTCTTAGAGACATGTCATCCATTTTCATCGTCTTTCGCCCAGCTCTTATTGCACGAAAATTCAGAGAACAACTGGGTGGGAGAAGAACATCGTGACATGGTTCTTCAAGATGTATGGCCAAAAATGCCTGACCACTTTGTATACTGCATAAGCCTGCTTGTCAATTTCGAGGTAATTTAGTTCAACACCTTGCAAACTGGTACTCATGAATGAGAAGGGTTGTTCATCATTGTTAGCATCTTTCTGTGTGAGGACAGCCACGACTGATGAATCCAAGGCAAAGGTATATAATTTGAAACCTTTTCTGAAGTCTAGGCTTTCGAGGGATTGTGCCTCTGCAATGGCCTGCTTGATCTTGTCAAATGATTCCTTCTCGGGTGGATTCCATTTGAAACTTGCATTCTTTTTAATCATCCCTTGTAAAGGCCTGACTATTTGGGCAAAATATGATATGAATCTCCATACAAAGTTGATTTTCCCAAGAAAGGATTGCATGGCCTTTTTGCTACTGGGAGGTGGAATCTGGGCGATGACCTTTGCTCGCTTGGGATCTACAACAATACCATTCCTAGTTATGATATGACCCAAAAATTTCCCCTCGGACACAACGAAGACACTTTTCTTTGGGTTGAGTGAGATCCCATACTTTCTGCATCTTTCAAAAATCTGCCTGAGGTGACGTAGGTGATCGCCTCCCTGCTTTGAGAACATGATGACGTCATCTAATTATACTACCACGCTTTGTCCTATTACGCCTCAGAAATCTATTTTCATAGCCCGTAGAAATGTCGCCCCAACATTTATCAATCCGAAGGGCATGCTTCTAAAAGCGAAATTTCCCCATTTGGTTCGGAACGTCATTTTCAATCTGTCAGGTTCAGCTACCAATACTTGGTTATACCCGAAAAAACCTTCCAACAATGAGAACGTCTCTGATCTGGATACAGCTTGCAGTATCTATTCCATAGGGGGAACTAGGTAGTTATATTTGTATGAGGCTCTGTTTAGATTTCAGAAATCCACGCAGAAATGGATCTCACCGGATTTTTTTCGTACTGGAACCAGATTCGATACCCAAATGGAGTGTCAGACTTTGAAGATTATGCATGCATCCAAAATCTTCTTAAGTTATTTCTGAATCATTGGTTCCAGTGTAGGGTGCACTTTTCTTAGCTTTTTTTGGAAAGGCTTCAATCCTTCCTTCATATGGATCACATGCTGAATAATCCGACTGTCATAAGTACGTAGTTCATCATACGTCTAGGCGAACATGTCTCGGTACTTCCAGAACAGTTTAGTGAAAGCTTGCCTCTCCTGATCGTAAAAATATTTCCCGAGGCTGATGAACTTTGGGTCCTTATATGTCCCCAAGTTTACCTGTTGATGTGCCAGAGTGGAGCTCTATACTTTAGTGTTGGGGGGTCCACAGAAACGGTTCTGCAGATCAAACAAATTTTCAAGTGATATTATTCCCTTGGGCATGGGATTTTCCTTGCGTCTCTCTCATTCTTCCTGCAAGGCTTGATCATGGTCTGCTTCTTATATCATTGCGTCTTTTAACACTTCGATGTTGAGCATGAATTCAAGTACCTGTTGGTCATCATCAAAGACGCGTAAATTAGTGATGTTATCTGGCATATAGGGTTTATACACTATTTCAATAGAAAAACCATCCCTTAGAGGGGTGAACCTAACAGTGGCATTAGCCAGAGTATCCACTATCAAATTATGCATCCTAAGCACAGATTTAATACCAAATGCATCAAAAGTAGAAATTAGATGCCATACCTCTTGTTGGTAAGATTTCGAGTGCGGAGATAAGCAATGGATGGTATTGCGTACCTGGAGAGTGATGATTTCAAAATATCCGATAACCTTTAAGCATTTCACCTTTAGGTCCAACGCCTTTTTGAGTCTGAGGACTAAGGCCTCATATTTGGTGGTATTTTTGGTGCACTGAAATTCTAGCCGGCATGATATCAAAAACTTGTTCTTTTGGGGATCTAACAAGATGCAGCTTGCACCTGCTCCGTCATGCGTCTTAGAGCCATCATAATACAAGGTCCATACATCATCTTCCGGTTTCTCCGGAACCATGGGCTGGGGAGAGATTTCAGTTTGGCTTATGATGGGTATAGCTTGGTCTTCAATGATGAGCATTAGCTTAGATTGGACATTTGGGTTTACCGGGGACTGAGGGGGATGGTAACAACCGAAGATGGAATCTAAGAAACACATGCCTAGCTCTTCTTGGGCAAAGCTAATAGGTTCATTGGTCATGTCCAAATCGGTCACAGTGCCTTTCATATAAGGTTCACTATCAACTCTGATTTGGTTGTTTCGACCCTTGTAGGGAAGCCATAGGTGAGACCAATCGGTAGAAAAGTACCCTTGCATCTTACTGGACCATTCCTTGCTCAACAAGAGACCGTAGGCTTCCGGGATGTCTACGACTACTATGTCTATTCACTGGTGGACTCTAGAGTCAGAAGATAGGCAGATGATGACATTATTTAGTTCAGCTATAGCGGGTACTTGCGATTGTCAAGCTAAATAATCCTAGCATTAGTTCTCTCAGGGTGAATGTTTAGCTTCTTGCAAATGGACAGAGCCATGAAATTTGTGGATGCACCAGAGTTGACTAGGAAGTTATGAACGATTTCAAAAGAAAGGAGGAAGGGGGGAGTAGATCCCCTAGATTTTTCATTCACGGCATTCACAATAGATTGGAGGCTTGCACTAGCTTGGGCAGATGTGTTGCTCATGGGTTTGGTCATCGAGGCATTAGCGAAGGCTTTAAGAATAAGCTCACGTTGGTTGGTGATGTGGGCGAGCTCATAAAGAGAGATATTGGCTCTATTTTTCTTCATGTCCTCAACAATGTTGTAACCAGAATCAGAGTGTGGAATAGTCTCGGCGGGGGTTTTGGGTGACCATACCAGCAGTTTTCTCTTTTGGTTTGTTCGGGTGTTGCTAGGAGCAGACTTTTCGGGAATAGCAGCTTGGTGCTCATTCCCTGGGGGTAATATTTTCCTCAAGAAGGCCCTCCTCTTCTCTTCGAAGGATTGTTTAGGAACTGGTCCTTCGCTTCTTAGGCCAGAGTTTCACACATGTTTGGCTTTAGGATCATCGGCCACATTAATTTCGATGATGGTATGGGTGCCTTCCCTGCGGATCACATGAAACGCAAGGACGGTAGATCCTGGTTCTTCATCTAGGGAAGGTTTTCTTCATTTTTAGAGACATTTTCTTCACCTACATCCCCTAGGGTTTGATCATCTAAGAGCTAATTTACTACCGCAGTCATGCTGCCAATCCATTGGGAGCATGTCTTCTTGGAGTGGGTAGCCTGGTGGAAAGAACAAAAATTATCTTTTCCAATTTCTTCCACGTTAAGAAAAACATTTGTATTTGATGGGGGTCGGCTGGTTGTGGGGGTATTCTTTCTGAAAAAAGGCTTTTGTGTCTTGGTGCTAGTAGTGTGTTCAATGCCTTTTCTCTTCAGATCATAGACTTCATTGGTTAATAGTTTGAGGGAATTTGCTATGCCTTCAAAGTCAAAAATATCTTTGTCTTTATCCTCGGTTTTGAATGTGGAAGACTGGTTCCTTTTCAGGGCAGGTTTATGATCGTCTCGACCTTCATGGTCGATGACCCGTATGGAAATCATGTCCTTTTCTATGGCAAGGGCAGTGGCATAATTTTCTGCAAGGTTAGCCGTAGCCTCGCGCTTTACGAAAATGGTGATGTCTCTAGGAAGAGCCTTTGTGTAGTAGTCTATAATGATGCAGTTATCCAATGCCAAGTTAGGGGGGAATTTGTTCAATATGGTAGCAAAACGTTGATTAAAGTCTCTAACCTTCTCTTTCTTTTGGAATTTGAGCGAACTCCACTCCGTGAGGAGCATGGAGGGGGTCTTGTCCTCTGAAAATTTTTGAAGGAAAGTACGACGAAATTGATCCCACGAAGTTATGGAAGCACTTGGGAGAGACCAATACCAGGTGGTTTCTTTTTTCCCAAGGATATGGGGAAAAATATGACAGGCGACATCATCTGCTTGGACTCTCATAATTTGCAGTGAAATGTAGAAGTTGCTTATGTGGTCTTCGGGCAACGTGCCTTTCTCAGGGTCAAACTTGGGAAGGTTTTTTTCAAGGTGTCTAGGCATGTCATGAAGAGGGCCCTACAGATCTAATGGAGACTGGGTACCCTCCTAGCATGCTCATGTCCTATTTCTGACTCAGATTCACTTCCTACCCCTGACGCAGATGCTTCTCCTTCA
The DNA here is from genome assembly GCA_034641835.2 of Pinus albicaulis. Lineage (NCBI taxonomy): Eukaryota > Viridiplantae > Streptophyta > Pinopsida > Pinales > Pinaceae > Pinus > Pinus albicaulis. The sequence goes on from CM076581.1 coordinate 336,531,708, forward strand.
TGGTGGGAGTGCTCATCTTGATGTCCCCCGCGGTTTTCCATATTTCTAATGTTTCTCTGATTGTGGATGGGGCCTCTATTTTGGTTTTGATGGTGGTGGGAGGTATTGTGACCTTGGACACGACCTCTGTTTCCCCAACCTCTATTCCTTTGGCCTCTATTTCCCTCGCCCCCACTGGTGGAATGTGGACTTGAGTGTTGTCATTTTGGGCTTGGTCAGGCTAAGGGCCATCATGGGGTCCATTCATGTCAGGACCTTCCTCTTCTGCTCCTTGGGGCCCAGTAATAGGTTCATTATTCTCAACTGCCATTACGAGGTCCTCGACCATCACATTTATCAACTGGGGCATGGAATTTACGAGGGAACCGTTGCCAGTGAGGTTAGCTGCAGGGGTCCTGGTGTGGGTTAGAAAAATCATGACTAGAGTGATTTGAAAATATTTGATGAGGTTGTGGGTAATCAGGCGCAAAACTCTTCACTGATCCCTAGTAACCTCATAATAAGGAGCTTCCTCCCCCTGGGCATCTTCTAAAGGGGGAGTACTGGTGTCATCATGTATGGCCTCCCTTTGGGGAGTTTGTAACGGAATATTATTTGTGTGCTGGGAGGCTGCCATCAAGCCCTCCTTCTAGTGCCAATTCTGTTGACAGGGAAATCTAACCGGCCAATAGTAGGGGATCTCCCTGCTAAAAAGTCCCAACTAGACTCTAAACTGTTTGGAATAGGGATCCCGTCCTGGGTGTGGGTCCGCCTACCGCTTAATCCTCCTTTCCTTGGCTCTCAGTAGGAATCTATAAACTTGCGGAAACACGCTTATTCGGGTGATACAATACACATGATTGATGAATTAAATGAACATACAACACTATGTGTAGCAAGCTGAATTAAAAAGCATTGGGCCAAAGGAAATGATGTCAACAACATATCATTAGGGTCATGCTTATATGTTGTTCGAACCACATAAGAAACAATTCTTTATGGCAGAACACCCTTCACTTCCTTAAATGGTTTTGGTGATAATATAAATGTCAGTAAACAAAGCTATTAACATTCATGAAGAAAGCGAAATAAACTTAGCACCATTAACACATGTTTAGAAAACTATAATGCATAAATGATGAAATTGGAGACACAGTTTCATTAATCAAAAGATGTTAGAAACTGAAAAAAGAATACGCATAGTTTTCACGCATTTACCAACATCAAATCTAAAAATGGATTCTAACAAATTCTTGTATTCATACTCAAAAATCTGTAGTCCTTCTATGCAATGCTCTATATCTCTTTTGAGTCCCAAACAAAAGGTCCTTACAATTTTCCCGAAGGAAGTTTTTATAGGAAAAAACTTGCCCTTTGGGCTTTTCGAATTTCCGCCTTCCTAACCGTTGGGCTGCCTTGCGACCTGAATGGAGGATGCGACCTGCGACCCAGTTGGACAGTGCGACCTGCGACCTAGTTGGAGAGCGCAACCTGCGACTTGGCTGGGTAGTGCGACCTGCAACCTCTTCTGTGGGTTTGCACCTTGCAATCTAATCATGGGAGTGTGCGCATGATTTCGAGGTCAGGGACATCAACTTGTTGCTCCTTGAGGAAATTATTCCATGCACGATAATCAGCAGTGACTAGGGAGATTAGAGGAGCTTCTTCCCTTAACTGGTGGAGGCATTCTAAGGCATTCAGAATCAGATTTTCTCTCTTGAGTCTGACCTGGTTGGCTAAAGAAGCCATTTTAGTGTAGATCCAAATTGGTGTTGTGATGAACTTAACCAAGTTCTCTTATGATGCGGGAAGATAAGGTGTAGTGGTAGCTTGTCTGATAGGTTGTAGAAATGCTTGAATCTCCTGATCTATCTATCCCCACATCTTCTCCTCGCTCAGTGCACCCAAAGATGGAATGTGGTGTAGTTCATGCATTGAGTCGATGCCACTGATCAAATGCTTGTATGTGTTCATTACCTTTTCTAGATCTTTAAATAACTTCTCCTTGGATTGCATCTTGATATGGATTTGGACCTTGGCATCCTGGGTGTGAATCCAGTCTTTCTTGGGAAATTTTTCCAGAGCCTGTGGGTATCTTCCTGTCCACTCTATCATTCTGTCCAAAGTGGCAGAGGCCTCTTTTAGTTTCTCATTTCTCTGTTTGGTATCTACTTGGGCTCTTAGTAGATGTGTGAATGTTCGTTTTATAGTGAACATCTCCCCATAAACCTGCCTCATGGTGACCTCTAGCGTTGCCAACTCTCTCTGGATGGTGAGCGGTACTTCGTTAATAAGAATATTTTTGTCCTAGAGTTGTCGGATTTATTCCCTTAATGCTCTCTTTTCTTGCTCTACCCTTGCTTCCCTTTGTTTAGTGTCCTGTAGTCTATTTTGTAGGGAAAGGATTTCTCTACTCATCCGGCTCACATTTTCTTCTGTGGCTACAGAAAAAGTAGTGCCAACCGATGCTATCATCACTATGTTTGTCTTAGTGTCTAGGACTATATCTTTCTCTGTCATGGCTGTGAGTGGGGTGGAAGGGTTCCGTGCTAGACATCTCCTTTTTTCCTGTCGGATTTTGAAGGTGAACTGATCATAAGTGAGTTTTGTTAGGTTGAGCACCTCCTCTTCCTGTCCTTCAGAGGAGCCTGGCTCAGAGAGTGCAAAATGTGTATTAATTATAGGTACTTCGATGGGCTGCAACTCATTTTTTACTCTTATTACTGGAAGAGGTGTCTCGGTGTCTTTTGACCTTTGATCCTCCTCTTCTTTTCTCTTTTGTTCTTCTTTCTCTTTCCGAAGCTACTCCGCCTCTGCCTTGTCCTGTTCTGCTTTATGCTTGTGCTCTCCTTCTGCTTTTGCTTCCTGCTCTTCCTTCCTCCTGCGTTCGGTCTCCACCTGATCCAATTCTTTCTTGAGCTGCCATTCCACTTGTGCTTCCACTTCCCGCTCTTTCTTCCTCTTCCAAGCATCCTCCACCTGTTTCTTTCTCTGTTCTGCCTTCAGGTTTTTTCTCCGCTTATCTTCATCTTCTTTTGCCTTTTTTTCAGCTTCTAGCTCAGCTTCCGGTTCTTTTTCTTTCTGTTGGGTGGTAGAGTTGTAGCCCATGCTGGTTTGAGGCTTCTTAGCCTGGAAAGAAGAGGAACCTCCCAACTCGCAGATTCTTTCCTCCAAAGTATGATTATGTTGATCTTCCTGATCAGACCATGCTCCTGGGGCAAGTTCCCTATCCGTGTTATACCAGTTTCTTTTCTCATCCTCATATGGGTGTTCAGTATGCTGGTAGCTCCATTTGAACTTGGCCTATTTGTAGTGGTCAGGGACTATCCTCTCAGGATCGTATGTCCAGTGATCCAAAGGCCCCAGGTAGAAACCTTTGATTTTTTCCGCTTCTGCCTCTACCTCCCTGAAATCCTTGACCGTGTAGGCACCAATGGTGAGCGGCAGTGTAGGCCACAACTTTTTCTTCCCTTTATCAGGACCTTTGAGAAACCGAAAGTCATCTGATAAAATACTTCCTGAAGAAGCATCTTGTCCATATTGAATCAGGGCAGAGCATGAGGAGTCTTAAATGAACCAAAGACTTGAAAATAGGTATATTCTGCAAGTGGAAACTAATGTGCCACCTTGTCTAACGTTTCCATGGCTCGCCAGGACATGCATGGGGTATCCTGACCAAAACATTTCTTGTAGAGCACAGGGATGAAAAGTTGTGAGATTGAATCTATATCCTACTTGTACTTAGAGTCCTAGAATACCTGCACTTCTATGTGAACTGGGTGTGCCCACTCCTTGTCCCAGTTGTGCGCCCATCCCTCAAAGTGGCACCTGGAACAAACTACATCCAATAGGTAGGAGGAAATGTAAAATTCGGACGAGTATACCTCCTCTAGTGCTAGTGCCAGGGATATTTTTGTTTTGAGAGATGCCACTAGCATGCTGGCCCAATTGAAACGAGTGCCATATACAGTGACATAGTTCATCAGGTATACCCAAGTGCCACTAAAACTGGTGGCATCGAGACGACCATATATCCTACAAAGCAGAGCTGCCACCAGCTTGTATACCTTTCTGAGGCCCGCCAATGGATACTCCTGATCCTTATTAATCTTGAACTTCTCAGGTTCCTCCCACCATCCTCTGAGGATGTCTACTATGGCGACCACATGGGTGGTAGCCCATTCTTCTATGAAAGTCTTTTCTCATTCCGGAAACATGTTAGGTCCCTATATTACTAGTATAGTCCCTTATTGTTGTTAGTGTAACCCCCTTATTTTTATTATTGTACCCTTGTAACCCACATTTTTTTATTATTGTGCCCTTAACTTATTATTGTTAGGTCGACTAGGATTACATGGTGGCCCACTAGGATTACATTATGGCCCCACGGACTCCTATATATAGAAAGGAGGTTTTGTAAATTGTATCATCCAAGAATTGTTCATTTATGTAATGTATTAGAGGTTGTCCCCTCGAAGTGGCTCATTTCTAAGGCGTTGATATCTCTTTTCTTCTCTTTTTGGAGCTGGTTACACAACATTTGGTATCAGAGCTTTGGATTCTAGGGTTTCGCTGCTCCAAACAGGTCATCGTGGAATTTTAGCTATAATTTTTTTTCTACGACGTTTCAGAAGCTGAAATTGTTAGGGTGCAAAGCCGAAATCCTAAGGAATATTTTCTAAAAATTTCAGAGCTTGGTTCACAATATTTTCAGAGATATGATCTGTGGAATTTAGGTCTTTTTTCAGGCTCCTAAACAGGTCATCGTGGCATTTGCGCTATAACATTTTTTCTACGAAGGTTCAGAATCTGAAATTCCTATGGTGTGAATTTGAAATCCTGAATAAATTGGTCAAAAAATTTCAGAGCTTGGTTCACAATATTTTTGGAGATATGATCTATGGAAGGTAGTGCTTTTTCAAGCTCCTGAATTTCATCTCAAAGAGGTGATCGTGGGAAAATTTCAATAACTCTCTCTCTGGGCATCGAATTGGAGTGCCGTAAAAAGTGGTCACAAGTAAAAATAATTTAGTTTCTTGGATATCAATTTTAGAGATGAAGTATGAAACAGTGACACGTGGAAAGTCGTAAAATTTCGCTCTACTAAACCAGTCCATAATTAGGTCATTGTGGGAGATTGGACACAAATTTGTCTTGGAGAATCCAAATCAAGTCAAACCTGTGGCATTCAAAAGATAATTCAGAGGGAAACGTTGGTACTGAAAATCAAATATTGAAGTGCTGCAATCACAAATACAATCCAATTTCAATATCGAGCTCCTCAAAAGCAAGAAAAAGGTGTGTATTGTTTTTTCCGAATTGCATAAGTCTTGTTGAAAGAATCAATTTGAATTGATTCCAAGGGCATATTTTAGAATATATATTAGTATTGGGTTCTAAAATATTCCCCGTAAAAATAATTCAACACCCATTAAGCCTTCAGAAGGCTCTACTATGACTCATGAAGATGAAGAATTGCATCATGATCTATCAAAATTACAAGAGCAAGTGCACCAAATTTCACTCTCGCAAAGAGCAACAAAAAATTAAATGGAAGTTTTGAAGAAAGGCGTGGAAGCTAAGATGGATGGCGTGGAAGCTAATATGGATGGCATGGAAGCTGGCATGGAAGCTAAGATGGATGACATGAAATACAACATGGAAAACATGAAGAATGATCTAAAAACGGACATCGAAGGTTTGACAAAGTTGATACAAGAAATGTTTCCTAATGGTGAAAATATAGTAGAAGAACCTCATGATGAGAAAAAAATCAATGTTAATCGTGATTTCATAAACTCTAATGTTTGCGGGAAGAACCACCATATTCCAAAAATGGATATGAGGAAGTTTGATGGAAAGGATCCTGTAACATGGATACTACGGATGGAGCAATATTTTGATCTCCATAATGTGCAAAACACACAAAAGGTACGCATTGCAACTTTACATTTAGAACAAAATACATTTGTATGGTATCGATGGCTTTGCTCTAGTAAAAAAATTGTCACTTGGTCAATTTTTACGGAGGAAATGATAGCACATTATGAGGATACAAAGAGCAACACCTTCTTTAGCCAATTGATAAATCTCAAACAAAGGGGTTTAGTGGGGCAGCACATTGAGGACTTCCAAAAATTGAATATAAGGGTAACTGATATTCCAGAGGAACACAGGATCGATCTCTTCATAGGCACTTTAAAGGATAACATCCAACATGAAGTTCGCGTTTTGGAACCAAATTCATTGGAGAAGGCATTCAGGTTGGCAAGAAAAGTTGAATGTAAAATAATGGCGACAAGGAAGCCTACCACTCAATTCTATAAAGAAGTAAGTGTTGCTACGCCTAGATTTCCACAACCTACAAGGTTGAAACCACAATAATTGGAAGAAAAAAGAGCAAAAGGGCTTTGCTACAGTTGTGATAGAAAATACACTAAAGGTCATAAGTGTGCTGAGAAGAAATTATTTTACATAGATTGTGAAGAGGAAGAAGAAAATGAATAAGGAGAGGATATACACTAGGAACCATCCCTAGAAGAGGAAGAAATGAATCTGACCATATTGTGTAATGCACTGGCAGGAATTACCACTCCTCAAACTCTCAAGATAGAAGGACAAATCAAGAAGAAAAAGGAAATAATGTTGATTGATTCAAGTAGCACCCATAATTTTATTCATTGTAAGGTAGCCAAGGAATTAAATTGTTTCCTATACCCAGCACCAGAATGTCAAATGATGGTTGCAAATGGAGGAACTATAAATTGCTCTGGAAAATGCAATAATATCAAGCTAACCATGGGGGAACATGTTTTGACTAATCCAATGCTTTCCATTCCTATGGGAGGTGTTGATGTTGTACTAGGAGTACAATGGTTACAATCTTTGGGGATGGTAGCTTTTAATTTTCAAGAACTTTTCTTGAATTTTTTTTCAGAAGGAAAGGAATTCGAATTACGGGGTATTGAAGGGAAGCCAGGAAGGATAATAAGCTCTAATGTCATGACAAAGCTTCTAAAGAAAGAACAACGAGGCGTAATTGCACAATTATGCTCACTAGAAGTTCCGACATCAAAATCATCTATTTCTGCAGATCTCCAGCAAGTCTTGGACAATCATTCCAAGGTGTTTGAAACTCCCAAAGGACTCCCACCTATTCGTGATCATGATCATGCTATTCATTTGATTCCACGAAGTGTTCCTCCAAACATCAGGCCTTATAGATATCCTTACTTCCAAAAGAGCGAAATTGAACGTATGATTGCAGAAATGTTAGAGGCGGGTATAATTCAGCCTAGTCAAAGTTCTTTCTCTGCTCCTGTAGTATTGGTACACAAGAAGGATGGATCATGGCGAATGTGTCCGGATTATAGGGAGCTCAATAAACTCACCATTAAAGATAAATTTCCCATTCCTGTGATTGATGAATTATTGGATGAATTACATGGAGCAATTTATTTTACCAAGTTGGATCTTCGTTCAGGATATCATCGAATTAGAATGAAGACTGAAGATATTCCAAAAACAACATTTCGAACTCATGAGGGTCATTATGAATTTTTGGTCATGCCTTTTGGCCTTACCAATGCACCTTCTACATTTTAAGGGTTGATGAATTCCATTTTCAAACCCTTCCTTAGAAAATTTGTGCTAGTAATTTTTGATGATATACTAATCTACAGTAGGTCTTGGAAGGATCATGTTGAACATGTTGACAGGGTACTCAAACTATTGCAAGAGAAACAATTATATACAAAAACATCCAAATGTTTTTTTGGAGTACAAGAGGTGGAATATATGGGTCATATTATATCTTACGAGGGTGTTAAAGTAGACCCTAATTAAAGCCATTAAGGAATGGAAGGTCCCCACGACCATAAAGCAGTTGCAAGGATTTCTCGGGTTAACAGGGTATTATCGCAAGTTTGTTAAGAATTATGGGAGAATAGCAGCACCTCTAACAACATTATTGAAGAAAGATGCATTTTCATGGACTCCTGAAGCAACTAAGGCCTTTGAACATCTTAAGGAGGCAATGTGCCATGCACCAGTCTTAGCTACGCCAGACTTCACAAAAACCTTTATTGTGGAATGTGATGCCTCAGGAAATGGAATTGGTGCAGTTTTAATGCAGGAAGGAAGACCCATTGCTTTTGAAAGTCATCCAATTAAAGGAAAGTATTTACAGAAACCTATTTATGAGAAGGAAATGTTAGCAATACTACATGCACTAAAGAAATGGCGAACTTACCTAATGGGAAGACACTTCAAGGTAAAAACTGATCATGATAGTCTTAAACACTTTTGGAACAAAGACTATCTTCAGAAGAGCAGCAAAAATGGGTCACAAAGATGTTGGGTTATGACTTTGAAATAATCTATAAAAAAGGAAAGCTTAATGTTGTTGCAGATGCACTCTCAAGAAAGAATGAAGAGGTGGAAGCATTGCTTTGTGCCATTTCTATTATCCAACCAGATTGGATAACCGAAGCAAGAGATGAATAGAAGAAGGAAAAAGATGTATGGACACTCATTCAAAAGTTGCAGCAAGATCCTAGTACATCTGATACATTTAGTTGGAAAAATGATTCCTTATGGTACAAAGATCGCTTATATCTTTGTAAGAATTCCCAACTAAAACAAAAGATTCTTCTGGAATTGCACACTTCCCCTTTAGGAGGACACTCAGGATTTTTAAAAACTTACCACAGGGTGAAGAAAGAATTTTTTTGGGATGGCCTTAAATCTGATATTCAAAAGTTTGTGGCGGAATGTTTGGTTTGCCAACAGAATAAAGTGGAAACAATTAAGACCACAGGACTTCTACAACCTTTATCCATTCCAGGTCAACGTTGGGAGGAGATTTCAATGGATTTTATCACAGGTTTACCTAAGTCCGAAGGAAAGAGTGTCATCATGGTGGTAGTTGATAGACTTACCAAGTATGCACACTTTTGTGCATTATCTCATCCATTTAAAGCAAGTACCGTTGCTACTACATTTATGGACAGAATTCAAAAGCTACATGGAAGCCCAAGGGTTATTGTGAGCGACAGAGATCCCATTTTTACTGGAAATTTTTGGACGGAGTTATTTGCTTGTTTGGGTACTCAATTAGCTCATAGCTCATCTTATCATCCTCAATCTGATGGTCAAACTGAGATAGTAAATAAATGTTTGGAAGGATATCTTCGTTGTTTTGTATCTGATAAACAAACACAATGGGTCAAGTGGCTACCTCTTGCTGAATGGTGGTATAACACTTCCTTCCATACTGCAGCAAAAATGACCCCATTTATGGCACTTTATGGATATCATCCACCATCCATCACATCATATTTAAGGGGAAATTCGAAGGTTCAAGCAGTGGAAGATCACATCGAGCATCAGCAAGAAGTTCTCCAACTCTTAAAGGATAACCTGAATTTGGCACAAAACCAAATGAAACAACAGGGAGATCAACATCGCAGCGAGAGAAGTTTTGATGTAGGAGATTGGGTATTTTTATGACTACAACCATACAAACAAATGTCCCTCAAGCAAGCTAAGAAGGATAATAAATTATCGCCAAAGTACTATGGTCCTTACAAGGTGTTGCAAAAGATTGGTACTATGGCATACAAATTGGAGCTTCCTGCTTCTTCGCGAGTACATCCGGTTTTCCATGTTTCATGCTTAAAGAAGGTTATAGGTGAAGATCTTCCAGTTCAAACAGTATTGCCAGAACTTGATGGGGAAGGGAAAATCATATTGGAACCTGAAGCAGTCATGGAAAAAAGAACTCGACAACTACGGAATCGATCAATTTCAGAGTATCTCATCAAGTGGAAGAACTTACCCAATGAAGATTCTACATGGGAGGATGAGAATTTTATACAGAAGCACCCAGAGCTACTCAAGCGTTGAGGACAACACTTTTTTGAAGGAGAGGGGCATGTTAGGTCCCTATATTACTAGTATAGTCCCTTATTGTTGTTAGTGGAACCCCCTTATTGTTATTATTGTACCCTTGTAACCCCCATTTTGTTATTATTGTGCCCTTAAATTATTATTGTTAGGTCGACTAGGATTACATTATGGCCCACTAGGATTACATTATGGCCCCATGGACTCCTATATATAGAAAGGAGTTTTTTTAAATTGTATCATCCAAGAATTGTTCATTTATGTAATGTATTGGAGGTTTCCCCCTCGAAGTGGTTCATTTCTAAGGCGTTGATATCTTTTTTCTTCTCCTTTTGGAGCTGGTTACACAACACAACCTGTAATAAAACTCGGCATCCAAGCCCTTTAGAGTTGCAAATGCTTTTCCCTCGTAGTCTCGAATTACCCACTTCTTGGGGTTGATATTTTGTATGATCCATTCAATGACTTCTGCACATGGGAATATAGTAGGGTGGGTGCCTGCGTAGTGAATCTTCGACCTTTTAACTTTTACATATATTTGTCGGTCGGGGAGGTCCTCTGGAAATTCCGGTCATGCGAATTCTTGGTATACTTGATACCAACTCATGCTGTCTCCTTTGGAAAATGTACATGTGGTGTCCCCATAGATCGGGGGAGGAGACATTGGTATTTCCATTTCTGTGTCTTCTATCTCTGGGCTCTTGTTTTTCTTGCGAATTTCTAGAGGTCCCATGTCACTTGAGTCTGAAGAGATGGAGACGCACTCTAACTCTACTTCGAAATCACCTAGCATGTTCATAAAACAGTTCCAGGATAAGATAGATGCCATAATAATAAAAGCCTAGGTACTGCTTCTTTCTTTTTTAACTTTTCCCAACTGAGACCCAGGAAAGGGAGAACTAGAGACTTGCGACCAGGTCGCTAGGTAGTTGAGTCACAGAGGCTCAAACTTCTCAAAGGGTGTGATCTTGCGACCTAGTGACTTGCGACGGGGTCGCTGGGTCGTTGAGTCGCAGATGCTCAAACTTCTCGAAGAGTGCGACCTTGTGACCTAGCGACTTGTGACTGAGTCACTGGGTCACTGAGTCGCAAGGTCACAGACGTCAAGTTTTGAATGAGGTGCGACTCAGTGACTCAGAGACTAGGGGTCGCAAGGTCACAGGGTCGGAAGTCGCGTTAGGGCTGAGTGGAAGATTCGTCAGCAGCATGGCCCTTTTGTTCCATTTTAACATAAAAAACACTAGGATTAGGTGAGGAAAACCAAAAATGAATATGAAGAGGTCATGAGGGAAAAAGACAAACATATGAGTGGCTGGTTGGCTCCATCTACAATTCTGTGTTAGGAGTGGCAGGGTTTGGATCATTTAAAAGACTCACGCTTCAAAAGGATCTCAAAATGGGAGATGCTAGGTGGCTTTAAAGGACTTTTATTAGAGGACAAGGGCAACAAAGAAAAAAAATGAAAACATCAGGAGGAATAGGCAACTTACCCAAGAAAATCGCGCTCCAGTTGGCTTGTCAGAATCCTTTTTTACTCTTTGTCATGTGGGTGAAATGCGACCTAACGACCCTCCTATTTATAAAGGGGTCATGCATGCGAGAAATAAATGAGGTCGCAGGGTCACAAATATCCTGCCCTTGTGAGATATGCGACCTTGCGACCTTGTGACCTTGTGACCTGGGAGGGTCGTAGGGTCGCAAGGTTGCTAGGTCGCGATTGTGAGACTTGAGTGAGAGTTGTTACCTAGCGACCTGGTGACCTGATAGGTTGCAAGGTCGCAAGGCCACAAATTTGAAGAAAAATAGCTAACTGTGACTCAGCGACTTAAGGATCTTCCTGAAAAAGACTTGAACCTTAGATTTTTGACTTAGCATTTTTGATGCTCAGGGGCTCAAAAAAATCTTAGATGGTGAATTTTTTGGAGGGTTTTGTGGAGGCTACAACAAGGTCATAATGCTTTCTTTTTACAAGGACTAAATGGAGAAGAACTATTTGGAGGTCCTCTCAATGGCAAGATGCTTAAACATTATTTATATCAAGAATCGTAGATTTAAAGTTTTCACTAATTATACATAACATAGCATGAGAAAAATCAAAGAAAATACAAAAAAAATAAAAGAAAAGGAAAAAGAGGGAAAAACAGAAGAGGTACAACCCCATATCCAAAAAATAGTACTACTGCAAGTGTGCAAGTCTAAATGCCATTGCTGATTTAGAATGATATCTTGTTCAGTCATCTAGCCTAATCATGGCTGAACATGCTTTAAATTTATGTTGATAAGTTAATAGAAAAAATATTAACAAGATTATATCAGACTTGACTTATCAAGAATGATAGATTAGGGAAATGTAAAGATCCTGGTTCCACATGCTCAAAAAAGAACCAAAGAGATAGGTGAGGATATATTCCAAATGAGAAATCACAACCTTATCTTTCTAAATTTTCTTTTTATACAAATAATGTTTGTGTGCAGCTTGTTTCAATGCGACAAAAATGGTTAATCAGACTGCCTAATCCTGATTTGAACCATGTTTTAAATTTCATGTCAATAGATAGAAAATCAAGTCTGCCAAACAGCTTAATCTTGGCAGTCAAGTAGCTTAGGTAGAAAATAAAAGAGTTCAACAGTTTAATCTGAAATCTTGGAAGAAATAAGGATAGGCATAGGTAGTTTATTTCTATTTTCAAAAAATAAAACATCAAATATTTTGCCAATCCAAATGCACTCAGAAAAGAAAAAAATGTTAGGACAAGTAGGATTAGGTAGGTATAAATGTTGTCAAAGGAAATCACATATTACATGTTTTTAAGACTTATCGCTTCAAAGGAATATCAGCAAGTAGGAAAGAAGGGAAATCTACCCAATGGATAAGGCACTAATCTGCTCAAACTTAGAGATTTGATAAACTGAGGTTCTGGACACCTTGAAAATAAAGTTGCCCTCCCCAAGTGGAGCCACTGTTAGTCATCAATAATTCTACTAATATCAAAGGATGACTAAGTTGTAAAGCCTAGATTTCTAGAAACAATTATTCAAAGAAACATTGTGAGTTCTAGAAATCTCACTGCCTGCATCATCCTAAACCTAGCTATTCTTATAAAAATTTGCCTATCTTTTGCCCTCCAAAGTTCACCCTGTTGCAAAGAAAACTCCATTTTTTAGGCATGTTTCCCTCATTTCATCACCTCACTTACACCCTCATTCATTCTCTTCTTCCCCTTTAAAAACCCCTCATAACCTCCATTATTCATCATTTTCTTCTAAAAAACCCTTAAACAATGTAAAAACCCTTTTTACATTGTTTAAAACTAAATTCTAAGCCTATCAGACCCTTTAGATTTTCATAAAAACTTTGTTTTTATGTTAAAATCACATTTTTTATAACTTGGGCCTTTAGCCCCTTCTTGTCTCAGCCCCAGTCCCCTTTGCTCCCATAAGACCAAGGCCTCCGCCTGCTTTCCCAGTCCCTTCTCCATTTAAAATAATCTTCGTCCCTTTTATTTTTTTTAAACCCCCAAAAACCTTAAAAACCAACCCAAACCTTTGAAAATTAAGGCACCCCCCTGCCCCCCTTCTACTTCACCCCACCTCTTCTTTTCCTCCCAGATCATCTTGACCATTGATCCTGAGCCCTGGGCCCTAATATTACGGTTATCATTTCACTGCCCTTCATCCCGTCTCCTAACTCAACCCCGCAACACGACAAAGCTGCCATGTCACCCAGTGAGGCCCCACCTTCCACTACCCCCTGTCGACCACCGTAGCCTGACACCTGTCCTGGGCCCTACTCCTTAGATCTGTACCTCGGTCCCCTGACCTTTCCACACTGTCTATCTCACCCATTGAGATCTAACAGTCCAGACCAAGTATCGCATGGATTATTGCACTGAGATTTAACACTCCAAACCCACACGAAAAAGGCGACATTATCTGGGACACGCATCCAACACTAAGTGGAATAGCACAACCTCTGCTCAAAACCACTTACCGCTCTTAACCCATGCGATAAACCACCGTTGTTTTCCAAAAACCACCTTTTTCCCCTTCACGCTAAAAATTTGAATTCCTTCGCCTCTCCACCATGTTCCACCTCTATAACCCTTCCCTCTGCACATTCTCCTTCTCTGTGGATTTCCCCCGATAGCTCCAAAACCCCGAAAAATGAAGCTTTTACCCCTCCCACAGGTTTTCAAGTTAATGTTTGTTTGTGTGTTTACAGGTTTTTTATAGGTGGTGGTGCCCACAGAAGCATTCCAATGAGAAAAATATCCTCTAGATGGCGATCCAAAGGTAAAATCACACAAGAAGGCCAGGAGGGTTTCATAAAGGTTTAACCTTCGATGAATCATGATCATCAATGGGTTACAGAACCCTCCAGCACATGAAGACCGCATCCCTGCACACAAAAAGCACAAAAATATCAGAGAACCAACAAACCAAGAAGAACAAAAAGATTAAAGGGCCAAATCAAGATCAAAGGATAAAACAAGAGGATTATCCCTTCAAGAAAGTGATTAAAGATAAAAAGCCAAAGGACTAAGGATGTAGGACAAGTCAATAAAATAGTCATACGCCAGAACAAAGGATAAAGGCAGTATGACACATTATCAAAGAAAAATCAAGGCTCAAAGGCCTAATTACTGAGTTTATGATTAAAACAAAGACAGATACCCAAAGACAACCTCGAATAAACTTGACAAGGAAGCATTTACTCCTCCAAAAGATCAAACTGCCATCTATAGCATGTTTCCTTTCCGTAAAGGCATTTGGGCAGTTATTACACAGTCAGAAGATATTTTTATCTATCAAGGTAGTTATTTTAAAAGTTATTATAATCCTTAAAAGTCAAAATTTTTACCTCTTCTTCTTTAGAAGTTAAAATAGAGTTATTAAAACAGAGAAGTAGCTACTGATATTCCTGCCTTATGCCTTGCATGGTTTTCAAGGTTAGGAATGCATTTACTCTGTAATTAATTGCACTCAAGCCCCATCTTGAACTCCACCTTCTCATTTGCAGAATAAATACTGCATTTGAACTCATTGTATTGTTGGCATTTGATGACTCTTTGAAGTAATACATAGTCTCTAGGAAGTTGAAGGAAAATTGATGTCTTGGATCTTGTGGATGCCCTGATTTGTTTGTTGATGGAGGAGGCTAGGTAATTAGATCCCTGAGCTTGGATGTTGGTGAAGTGTTTCTATTTGTTATTATTATTTCCTGTTTTCATTATGTTCTCATATTTCTTTTTTACAGTAGAGTAAAGGTTTTAGGCTAAGAAATGTCTTTTGAAAGCACCTTAACTTTGTTTTCTCTTCACTGTTTTAATGTTTTCTTCTGCAAGATCTGATTGGAGGATTATTAATTGTCCTCTAGTTCCATCTAGCTTGTTATTTTAGAGATAATTTAATAGAGTATAACCAAGAATTTTCCCTTTTGGTAAGTCGATGTTACTTTGAGTATGGCTTGAGAGGTTATTTTTAAGGAATGATTTCAATAGAGTGAAACCAGGAAATTTAGTGGTGAGTCCATGCTCCTTTGAGTACAAATTGAGAATTGTTTCTGAAACCTCTTTAAAGTATGCTTAGTAGAGTCTAAACCAGGGAAGTCTATGGTGTGCCCTATCCTCTGGTTCGCCTCAAAAGGTTGCTTTAAAGATCCCTAGAGAGTTAGTCAAAAGTATATTAGATTATTTATGTTTGATCTTAGACTACTCTTACTGTTATTTTATATGTTTTCTTTATCTGAAATTAGTCGTTTGATTGTTGGATTATTGTCTGAAAGGTTTTCTTATTAAATGTTTGTCCAAAGAAGTGTATGGTTAGCCCTGTCCTTTGGCTTATTAAATGTTTATCCAAAGAAGTGTATGGTTAGCCCTATCCTTTGGCTTACTTCAGAACAGATGCCTTGAAATATTTATCTTGTTAAAGTAGATGATAAATAAATCTTAGCTGCCCTTTGTCCTACTTTTCATTCTTATCCTTAATGTTCATCTCATTATTCCAAAAACTTTGAACATCCACTGGCCAAGTTAGATTTTCCCTATGATACTCCCCGATCCTTTTATAAACTTATTATGAATTCCATTTGACTCCATTTCCCAATGAATTAGAGATTTCCCATTCTATATATGATGTTTGATCATTATGTCCAACCAAAACAATCAAAAAATATTTTCACTTAATAACTAGCCTAAAATCAACCCTCAAAAGAAAATAAGCACATATCCTTTGCAAACAACCTGAGAGATCCCACTCTGAGTCTAGGAAGGCTAGGGCCTAGAACTCTAAAGACTAGTTCCATGTTGCCTTGTCATTTGGTAAGCCAATCTGCCAAATCACAGGACCCCAACACCTTCACTCTAGCATCTCCTCTTTGCGATCCAACAGAGCTTCCCCACTAGATGTGATAGATGACTATGAATAACACTCACATAGAAACTAAGACCTCACAAGCTCTCAATGTGTTAGCAAGATAGCGCAAAATGATCAATATCTCAGTGTGATAGCAGTATGGCTCTTAAGCTCTCTACCAAGGATCTATAGACTATCCCAACCCTTTGAAACGATATAGTATAAATAGGTAAATGAGAGGTCTTAGGAGGATGAATGTGGGCGCTAAAGAAAAATATAATTTAGAGAAAATTCTAATGGATGAGTCATAGCTAACTCGAAATAACTCGAATCATTGAGTAATCGAGGTGATCTCTTAGTGACTGAGTCATTTATGAATATTCCCTTGATAGCATGCTCAAAAAGAGAGGATGAGGGCCTTAGCTCCGGGCACAAGAGGCCCAGGTTGACGCTAACGGCCTTTGGCCACATGTAAAAGCCTGGTATCCCATGGTTAAGGGTAAAAATGGAAAAATAACTCACATAAAGTTAGGAAAAAGGAAATTTATCATGAGGGCTAAGAGCTAGTGATGTAGGTGTATAAAAATAGCATGACAACACTCTCCCATGTCATATTTTTTTGGAATACCTTATGGTATTTATTTTATGAGTGCTACATAATACGATTATTCTTCCTCCATACTAACGAACAATTTAGCAACAATATGGATCATATGTGTTATGTCCCGTAGTTTTGGAAAATTGACAATGACCAAAAAGAGAAAGGTAACATCAAACGAATCTTTGGAGTCCTAGGACCTGACCTTCCTAGACTTAGAGAGGGCTCTCTCTATGCTTATGTAAAGGATTTAACTTGTTTGATTTTAGAGTTTGATTTTAGGCTAGTTATAGGGATTAGGGTTTTCTTGTTTGCTTTTTTGGTTGGATAGGTTGTTAATAAGAATAGGTAGAGTAAAAGAGGATAAATCCATTGGGCTATGGAGTCTGCAAATATTTCGAAGAGTGCAAAAATAGTTCAAGGTTGTTTCATAGGGTAAGTAAACAGGGCCAAATCGATCTAAGTAGGTTTTGAGTGAGTGAAATGAACACAAAGGAGTGAATATAGTAGTTAAGGGGAAATCAAGGATCCTTTAACAAACTAATATAAAGGAAAATCTTTCAGCATGATTAGCATAGTAAAAACTTGAAGAGAAATGAAGGATTCTTCAACCAAACAATACTAAGTAGATCTTAGAGCAACAGATGAGTAAACTTAGAGAGTAGTTAAGGATTCTCTGAAACTTACTTTCAAATAATTATATTTTAAACATAACATCTTAGTAAAACTAAAGAGCACTTAAGAATTCATTAGTTAAACTTCAAGGAAGAAAACATAAAGATCAAAGGATGCAGACAGAGCAGGGTGCCAAAAGACATATCCTACTCTAAGATTTCTATCCCATGATAAAATAAACATAATGAGAACTGAAGAAAACATGTACAAGAGGTGGAATACATCACCATTCAACAAAGCTTTATGAATCCTGAGAATGAGCTTAATCCACAGCTGCTTAGTCCAAAGCCAATTTCACAAATAAACTCAGAGTCTATATCATATTGTGCTTAGAAACCAACCAAAAAAATACAATAAGACCTCCATTTTCTATTTATCTAGCAAAGGAGGGCCAAAACCCTAATTAGGGTTTTTGAAACCACAAATACACCATAAATGTCATTTATGTCCAAAGAGGCCATGCAAGGCCCAAGGCACATAATATCTATTACAATAAATGAAAGATAAATAAAAATTAACTCCTCAACCAACTTTGGAGTGATTTTCCCTAAAAAAACATTAAAATATCCTTCAGTGTGCTTTGTTGATTTTTTTGCAAAAATGCAGCACATAGGTCCAAGGGTGCAACGCCTGCACTAGAGAAATGGGTCACCTTGCAGCTGAATTTTGATGGCCTTCCCGATGTCCGAATGGGCTCTGTGATGGCTCGTTGGAAATAATATTGAGTCTAATTTCCAAAACGGCCCTTTATTTTCTGATTGGGTCTCATTTTAGTTTCCAAAAATAAAAAATCCCAAGACTAGTAAAGGTGCAGTGCCAACCTTGAAAACATGGTAGAGAGGTGAAAGTTTAGGTGTTTTTGACCCTTTTGGAGGACCAAATCAACTCCAAATGACCTAAAATTGGTTATGCATGTTGTAATTGACCTGAAAAATATATAAATGTAAACCATTTCTCCTGAGGATGCATGTAGAAAAGCTCAGTGCCAAGGGCGGTGCGCCTTTGGCCCTTCAAAGCAGCAGAAATTCAAAATTTCCAAAAAGCGCCGAAATTTTAGATTTTCCTTGATTCTTATGTCTGGGATGCTTGCATGGAAGCGTAAAGAAGAAGATTAAGTTTTTCTTGACCTTTTTCCTCCTTTAGAGCTTGAACTTTGGCAAGGGCTCTTTTGAGCTTGCCCTTTGCAATTTGATTTCTCAAGGCATAGTGCCTTGCCATCTTTTTCTATAGCCCAAGGTCCATTTTTGTCTTCTTTAGCTGCTTGTTTTAAACTTTATAATAATTAATGACATGCTTTTACATGCCAAGATTTCTTTGTAGGTATCTTATCTGAGCATCCTTGCTTTGGAGAAAGATGCTTGTAACCCTCACCTCATCTTCATTTTCACTGTTAAGGTCAATGAATTCAAATTTTTGTTTAGTTCCATGCTTAAATTTCATATCTCCAAAAATGAACTTTTCCTTGCCTTTGTCAAGCTTCTTTGTTGATGTGGAAGGCATGGCCCCTTGCCTTTTAGAGGCAGCAAACACATGCCTTTCTCCTCTTTGGTATGTCAAAGGAAGAAGTGCAATATTGTTTACCTCAGTGCCAGATGTCTTGCTTCTATCTTTGTGATCATATTTGTTTGGCTCACTGACTTATTGGCTCACTTCTTCATTTGTATCCTTCATGCTGACATAACTGCCTTCTTTGTTGCCTTCAACACTGCCATGAAACCGAATTTTTTCCATATCATTGCTACCTTTGTCAACACTGTGAGCCTGACTGTCTTTTGCACTGCTCTTTGCACCATCATCATTTCCACTGTGAGCCTCATTATTTTTACTTTCCTCATGGCCATCATGACTATTGTCATGACTGTCATTGCCTCCCTCATTACTGTCACTTGCCTTATTGCTATGATGTTCAATGTTATCATCAGCTTCTTCATTCTCTTCAATGTTATTATCAGCCTCACTGACATTGTGGTCCTTGGTATCACTGTTGTCATTAGGATCATTTGTATCAGCCTCACTGATTTCTTGGTTCTATGAGCCATTGCCAACCTCATCATCATCATTACCTTGGCTTCTTTCTTCATTTGTGTCTTCATTTCCTTTTTCCTCCTCATTTTTCTCCTCATTACTACTTGGAGCCCCATTGTTTTCACTATCATGATTGTCACCATCACTCTTAGTTTGACTTTCATGCTCTTTGTTGTGTTCCTCCTCACTGCTGCTTGCCTCATCATTACTAACATCCTCATTTTCTTCTGTTTCCATGCTTTCTGCACTTCCTTCATAATTTGTTTCTTCCATGCTGACATCACTGCCCTATGCCTCTTCATTTATTCCTCTTTATTGTCCTCTTCTTCATCATTGCTTGATTTATCATTGTCATCTCCTTCATTCTCGTTTGAATGCTCATGATCACTTCCTTCATTGTCTGTTGCACTAGGAGAGAGTGAGGAAGGAATATTATCCTGAGGTGAAGGGATATGTGTAGATGGTGAAGCATTCTCATCAGGAGATGATGGAGGAGTAAGTACAGGGGGATGAGATGATGAAGTCATGTTTTGCTTAGGATGGTGTTGTGGGTTTGTGAACACCTCGTGGGAAATGAAAACCTCCCATGGAATACCCTTTTTCTCTAATTGATGAATCACAACCATCTTAATCAAGGAGTGATAAAATAAACTTTGCATCTGCTGTGAAAGGTCTCACTTTTGCACAATTTAAGACATCTTGCCAATACTCCTATAGAGGTAGTCGGGAAAATGTAGCATATTAACCTTATTAAAGAGCATGAGAAATCTGATATGATAGGAATACAACCTAGAAAACCTCCCCTCACATGTAAAATATTTCGTGATGACCTTCATCAAGGGTGCATACCTCTCCAGCGAATGTGAGAAAGGGAAGATAAATTTGCAGTTTTCTTTGTATCTAGGTTTAAGGAATGACTCATAGTGGCTTATGTCTAAGCTGGTCTGTTTGAACCATTTTTCACCAACACTAGGTATCCCAGTGGAAATAGTAATGGCATCTGATGATAGCTCAAAGTCTACCCCTGCAAGATTTACTTGTTTCTCATGCAAGTTGAGGATGAACATCCTAGTGAGCTCAGGGTGACTTTGTACCTGTTGTACTTTCTCACATAAATGAAAAAAACCCACACTTTGGAAACATGTCACAGTCATGGGAGAGGCATTAAGTTCCGTTGTGTTTTGAGGTTCAAAGCTATTAATCCTCCCCCCTCTGTGTTGATGCCTCCTTGGCACTTGGCCTTATTCACCACTACCATTTCCTCCTTCTCTTGAAATTTTGATACCTACTGCTTTGAAACCCTTATGAAACTGATATGTAAAAAGGTGATGGAATGGTGGTAAAAGGTAGCCTTTGGAAGTGGATGATATGGATGATTGAGGGTAGGGTGTATGATCGTGAGTGAGAGGAAAAATCAATAAATACCCTTGGTAAGTTGTAAATAAAAACCCTACTTGGAAACACTTCGCTTTTATGTCAAATTTTGAAATGGAAAAGGATAGGGAAAATTTAGTCTGCTTTTAGTGTAAGGGATAGAGCTTTCAAGATTTGATGGATGACTAATCCCAAATCATTTCAACCACTTTAATCTACCCCTGTCTTAAATGTTCTTTCTTTGTTTGTAGATGAAGGAGTTTTTAATGACAATTAGCTCATATCCTTAGGATTTATTTCTTTAACCAAATGTCAAAAGAAAACTTTGAAGAAGAGGCTTGAACTTACCCCTCAAACATCTTTAGAAAACCCTTGGAGGCTGTTTGAGGAGGTCCTGAGTTGATTTTAGGGTTTGAAACGGTGCAGAGGCCCTCCTAGCCAAATGCGTAGCACGTGCACATGCTTTCGTGTCTGTTGGGTATCCGACCGCACAACGCTGGCCGGTGAATGAAGTGTCAGGTCTCCTTGTGCTGGGCGCGTAGCATCTAAGTGTTTCTACCTTGGCCTGTCGGGTCTCCTGGTAAAACACGGAGTGCACTTTGGAATGCGCAGAACGTGATTAGAAATGCGCAATGCAGAACAATTTTACACGGCAAAAACCTCCATGGGTGTAGCGCTCGACTCTGAAGGCACAACGCCACCTTGAATGCGCAGCGACGGGTAAATTTGCCCAGATTTCCGTAGAAACTTCATAGTTTTCCTCCTGGATGCCTTTGATGATTTTTGAAAGTGAGGAAAGAGTTTTTGAAGTGTTAGAAGAGTTTATATAGCCCTTGGAACTTTGATTTTAACCATGAAACCCAATTTTCTAATGTTTTTACTCTCTTTCCCTTTTTACTGATATTTCTTTTATTTCTTGCTTGCAGGTGATAAAAACACTGAAACAACTTTCTTTCTACAGCTTGATAGTTGACACCTTCACTTTTGGCAATTTTTTAAAGAGGGATGCACACAGTGGCATTTTCAAATATTTCTATGCTTTTTATTATAATATCCACTTGTTTTTCTCACATTTTATCACTAACAACCTTTTACACTGTTTGCTCTGCAGGCTTGGTAAGTTGA
This sequence comes from Pinus albicaulis, assembly GCA_034641835.2. NCBI lineage: Eukaryota > Viridiplantae > Streptophyta > Pinopsida > Pinales > Pinaceae > Pinus > Pinus albicaulis. The sequence continues at coordinate 336,553,744 of CM076581.1, forward strand.
TGAGCCTGACCTCTTCCTAGCTTCTTCTGGCATAAAACACTCATTAAATCACCTATGAGAATATGTGTTATGGATATTTACACATAGTGACATCTTCATAATTTATTTTGTCCTTCCCTTGAAACTCAAAGTGTCTTGTGCTTGGTAGGTTACTGAAAAATTTGGCTTCACCTTTCTTACTGATACTCTTCACATCCTTGTTTCTTTGAGACAGTGAGGCATTTCACCTTGGAAACTTTGGGATGATATACACAGTATCGCTTTCAAATATTCCTTCTACTGTCATCATGGAGGTCCAACATACCCCTTCACCTTCTCTGATCATCTCACCAAAACCCTAGATTTCATGGATGTTGGAGAACAATTATCAGTGTTGTCTTCTAATTTCTCTATAGCCCTTTCAAGTTCATTCATTTTTGTTTAGTTCACCTCACCTTTTTCCCTATTTCAATTATAATTTTTGAAAAACTTCTCTTTATGTTTGGTTTTCTTGATGTGCCTTCTTTATGTGATTTGTTGCATTGGACTCCTGCTTGGTACACTGTAGGCCCTATCAGGCTTAGAAACCCTGATTATTTTGAACCCAAACTACTTCCTCTCTCTTTGTTGTGAATGTCTTTACTGAGGAGCATGCATATTACCTTACCAATTCTCTGCTGATAGTCACTTTAACACTCCTGCAGAAATGTCAAAATTCACAGTTGCCCTTTGTAGAACTTGAAATTGGTAGAGTGGTCTTCGTAGGAATTTTTTTGATCTTCCTTGGACAATCATGTGTTGATCTTGTTTAATATTTGAACCAGCTTCTAGCACAGTAAAAATAGAGCTTAAAACACCAAGGATGATCCTACAACCTATGAACCCTAATGACCTAGTGGGAGGATCCTTTGACCTGGTTTTTGACAAATTGATTTATTGAAGATCCAAAATCCAATGTACTTGATTTATCTAAAGAGCCTAGAGAGATAGTTTTTAGACCATCAATGCTTGAGGAACCTAGTGAACATGGAAGGAAAGGTTGATTGGTAACCCTAGATGGAAAGTGGAGGGATGAGGCAAATCAAAATAGAGTGCCGAGGTTATAGGTGGGAAAATAGGATATAGATGAGTGGCACAAGCCCATGAGGGGTTTTTTAGGAGTGGTAGGTTAACCATGGAAAGGAAAAAGAGTATAATAGTGAAAATTTTGGTATAAGGATAATGAAGCAGTGATATTTCTAAGACTCACAATATTCAGGAATCTTGTTTTTAGAAATCTAGAACTGATATTTAGTCATCTATAAATAGTAAAAATTACTGATGAATTATAGTGGCTCCACTTGGGGAGGGAAGCTCCTTTTTAGTAGGTGTCTAGGACCTCATAGCTCAAATCTCTGAGTTTTGAAGACTAGTGCCTTACTTGCACTTTTCAGATTTCTTTCCTTCATTTGCTGATGTTCTCTTGACGGTATGATCTCAAAAAATCTGAAAACATGATTGCTTCAATCTCATATCTACCTACCCATCCTACTTTTCCTAACATTTTTTCTTCTTTTGGGTGCACTTGGACTGGCAAACCCTCAACATTCTTTTCTTTTGAAAGCATAAAAAACTATCTACTTGTACCCTTATCACTTCCAAGAGTTCAGATTAGTCTAATGAACTCTCTTATTCTCTACCTAGTATAATCATTTGTCAAGATTAAGATGTTTGACAAACTTTATTCTCTAACTTACTAACATGAAATTGAAAACGTGACTAAACCAGGATTAAACAAACTGATTTTCCATAGGTTGTGGCATTTGGAAAAGCTGCACACAGACATTAATTTTGTACAATAAAAAACTATGAAACATGAGGGTTGTGATTCAAAATTTGTTATCTACCCCTCTCATTTCCTTTGGTTCAGATTTATGCTTTGGGAACTAGCAATATTTTCCTAATCTAATCTACTAACAAGCCAAGTTTACATGTTTTGGAAAAATCTTCTTTCACTAACCTATCAACAAAAATTTAGAACATGTTTAGTCATGATTAGGTTAGATGACTGAAAAATATTCTTCCTTTTCAACTAATAGTGGCATCCAGGCTTGCACACTTTCAGTAGTACTCTTCTTTTGGTATGGGGTTGTACCTCTTCTTTAAATCTGCCCTCTTTTTCTTCCTTTCTCTGTTTTTGTGTTTTATTTTTTCAAAATAATATAAAACTAAAAGACGCACAAAGGGCTGAGATTATTTTCACCTATCTATCCTAATCTAACTTTACATATGATGTTCATTCATTTGGTGAACTCTCTCTTCCAGTATAACCAATCAAGTAGATGATTCCATGAGTGATCTTGGTTCAACGCTTTGTGCTGAAAAAATCAAAAAGCCACTCCCACCTCACTTGTGTTTGAACAGTAGTGCCTAAAATTTTTTGTAAACCTTCCATCAAATTGCTTCTGACATACTTTACTCTTTCTCCACATGTCTCTAAGAAAGAAACAAACAGATCTTGGAATAATACCTGACTTAGAGGATTTGAGAAATGGAATTCATTCAGGACTACTCCTTCTTTCACTTGGCTATGCTTGGGATTCTTTTGAACAAGAAACTCCACCTCTTCCTCATGATCATTTGTACTGGCAGCGTCATCATATATTGAAATATTATCCTCCAACAAACCCTATGTATTCTGATTGAGTGGGCTGAAATTTGTGTGAAGGTCATCATGTTGATGAGCATGATCACTCTTTGGCAGAAAATCTTCTTGAGAAGGTAGTGAAACAATTTTTATGTGATTATCAATTTTCAAGCCTTCATCTGCAATTTGAAATTCAATGGGACTTGGTGGCTGCAAATCTGGAGCTGAGGAGAGTTCTATGTCACAAATGCTTTCCTCAACCATTTCAAGAAAAGGCTTCTCATTAACAAATTGCTCAAGAAGTTCATTGTCTTCCCCAACCTCAACATCAAAACTGAAAGACTACTAATTTCCAATCACATGAAAGTTATTTCTGGTTGACTGAAACGAAGTAGAACAAAGAGTTAGAGATCCTTTACTTACCTCCATGTTTTCTACATTGTCCTCATCAGTGTCATAGCTGGCATGTATTAGCTTATTACTGTTTTGATGAAACTGAACTTCCTCCCACAAACCAGCTGCTGATTGCTCTGCAATATTGGCTTCTGTTTGGAGAACATGACCATCATCGTACTAATCAAACTTTGGACTTTCATAAAAATAAGTAATTTCACCAATCAAACATATTGGATTATCATATTGTTCCTCTTTAAATTGATCTACAAGTCCATTTTCTGATCTATGGTGGCTAGGATTAGCATGAGGAAAAATAGAAATGTTCTACTCACATGAAGTTTTAGAGGCTGGATGTATGCTTATAATTTGATCTATTTCCTCTTCAGTTAAAAGAGGAGGCATCTTTCTCTTTCATTGGATATCACTACAGTAGTTTTATTCTTTATGTGAAGGCTGATTTTGAGGCTGAATGTCTTCTTGAGCCTCACCTATAAGAGATGGTGAATCATCACTTGTGCCTTCAGATATATCCTTTGGGTTTAACTTTGTTTCCGGATTGATTTTATCCTCAACAAACTCCACCTGACTGTCATGATAGATGATTTGAGAATGAAAATAATGAACTATTTCTAATAGGCTTTCAAGATTCCAATTTCCCAAGTCTTCATCAATGTTTACAAGGTATTGTATGAGTGTAATGTCCCTTTTTCAGGAACTTGCTACTCAATTGAGAACATCTTAGATGTTCTATTTTCCTTCTTCAGTGAGACACTGAAAGTCCATTTCAAAGATTGAATGATGGGGAATTTATAGGATATGAATCCTTCTAAATAAGGGAGAAATCCTAAGGCTAGCTGGCCCTTCTCAGACTCTGCCTATGGATATGCAATATTCCACCTCGGGAAATCCTGCTACAGGGTCCTTGAGGACGCTATATAAGGAAGATGTTGCATAAATAAGGAAAACCAGTGTTGGGATGCCCTAGAAAAACTATAATCCAACTCCCCTGCAGAAAATGAGCTCAAAGAAATAACTCTAGATGGGTTATTCATATCTCCCCAATCTAGGTCTCTAAAACAATGTTCAATGAGAGAGCTTACAACAACATAAGAACATAAGCATGAAATCTGAAAATCTAAATAAATCATGAGAGGGAAATGTTAAAACCATCATTATATTATGATACATCATCAGAAATATACAAGAAATAGTTGAGGGAGAAGCCACTCAAACTCTAAGAGAAAACCTCCAATGAATAAACAATGTAATACATGAATTGCTGAAACTCCATAAAATGCTGGAGTAGCTACAACTGCGCTGAGTACATGAAGGCATAGCTACTGGATATGAATTAAATACATAAATGGTTGAAGGAATACAAGAAATAATCCCAATAGAAGAGAAATGGGCTGAAATACATGATTTCTAGCCAATCTAGGAAGATTGCTAGATATGCTGGAGAAACCCAAAAATGTGACAACCAAGTTGTCACTGCAACTAATAAAAAATAATAATGAGGCTATCGCAGATCTGAAATGGGAATTACCTCCTCTGATAATTCATCCAATACAAAGGGCTGATCCCTTTGTCTCAAAAACAACTCCTGATGAGCTCTATGAAACCCTCTCTCACGGCCTCCATAAAATAATGCAGTTTCCTCCATGGACTATGTAGTGGGAGATGATGGAATGTTTTCCCATGCCAAATGATCTGAAATAATGCCCTGGAATCCTCCTTGCAGCTCCTCCAATGAATATACCACTCCTCCACTGAAGAAAACCAACAAGAATGACTCCATGAGTTCCTCTCTAGCTGCACCCAGCTACACAACGTCCTCTCTGCTGCAGAAATAGTGCTATAGGAGATGAATGAAGTTGTGGCCAATGCCAAATTGAGGGAATGTAGATCAATCCTCATCCTTCCTTGAGGAAGAGGTAGGGATTCCCGACCTGGAACACCCTAGTGCCCGAGGGCACCATCACCCTGTTAAACAGCCTGGGGATGCAAGTTTTTGTAGACCCAAGTCTGATAATCTAAAACATAGCATAATGAAAATGAGCTACCATATCCTCCATATAAAGTGAGAGAACTCCTCTCCATCATGGTCCCACCAATTAGGGTTTCCACCCTATCATGAATGTCTTCCCTCCAAAACTACGCAACTTCTCTAGGAAGCCTCTTCCTCCTTGGGCAGCGCTGTTGACTTTAGTCAATGGTGACTAATCAAGTGAGCTGGGTTCCATTCACACCCTTGGTGTTTATTTCAGCTGCTTTATTCACTCCCATTTCACATTAGGAGTGTTATTTCTTCATCTAAAAGGGCTAAGGTGTTTCCTTGCCCATTTTATTAAATAAAAATAAAATGTGCAACTATAATGTTCCATTTTAGCTTGAGGCTAAAATTGGGAACATTACAGTCATCCCCTCACACATGTTGCTTGCCCTCAAGCAACTGCATGAAGAGAACAAAATTTTCTCCCCCTTCTTCTCCTGTGGCCTCCTCATCAATGGTCCTAGCACTGCTCAAATATGCTACAATGAATCTGTCCTCCAATGCTCTCTCCCAATTATGCAAGCTGACACAATGCTCCTCATGGAAAGATAGAAGGTGTAGTGGAATCCTTCTTGCTGTGCTAAGGCATCCTTAAGGTAGGAGTGATGATATGCATGGGAAAAATTTTCTCCCAATGATGATTCTCTCATCCACGCAATCATCCAAATAAAATCTCAACCCTGATTTCTGCAATGTGTTGGGGCTGAATGGAGAGTTGTGCTTGTGCTCCTCATGATGGCCCTCTCTCCATATGTTGCTCATATGGGGCTGCCTTTGTCTTTGGGATAAAAAGTATGGCCTCCAAGAATGGCCCAAGCTACCCCATCAAGAATAATCATCCATGAAATGCATCCTCAAATCCTCCAAGTGGTTTCTCCCATAAGAAGAGACAAGTAGTAATGTGGAAATCATGGTTTGCCCAAAGTATCTCCTACAAAATGAAACATGTATAATGGGGAGAATCATGCTCCCAATGGGTTGTACATATAATTCTCTCCAAATAATTCTCCTCATGAGTGTACAACATCTGAAATACAATGGAGCAATATGCAATGAAAAACAAGTTGTCATAGGACAACTGGAGAGTGGTTCATAGTTCCACTCATGGAACTGTGCAGTGCCTCCTTGGAGTGCCTCAAAATCATCATTAACAAGAGTTTAACTAGCCACTTGTTTGCTGCCACATCATCTCCTCATAAGATGAAAACATGAGAATACAAATTGGTGCCAATGGTGCACATCGAGAAATATGTGGCTTCCCCCACAACCATCACATAATTAGCCAATGATCAAGGCTACAAGTAGCTACAAGTACATCCTCATGAAAAATGCAAGAAGGAACAAGCCTCCTTGATACATCATGCTCCTCAATCAATGAAAAGAAGTACAACACCAAACATTAAATTATACCTCCTCCATCACGCACTAGAGCTCTTGAGCTGAAATGGCTCAACATGAATGCTCTCCCTCTCCTCCAATGAGTAAGAGAATGGTTGTGCCAAACTCACCAAAAAAACTAGGCTCTACATCTATCCATATGCTGATGTATATCATGCTGAATGCCCTCCAAAGTGAACTCCTCTAGCCAATCAAAGTATGCATCCAAGTGCATAGCTAGGAAGCCCTTATATGTTGCATGAAAAAGTTTCTCCTTGAGACTAGAAACTCTAGCCAGGAAGATTCTGCCATGATGATAGATGCTCATATCATCCACTAAGTGTCCTCCATCTCCATCAAGGTCATCCAACAATAATGCATGCATCAAGATCCTGGGACCTGTCAACCAGAAGCTGAGTCCTCCAACATGGATCAATCCTCCACATAGATAGCACTGGTAATCTGCAATAAATTGCTCCATCACACTGTTTCCTGCTACCTTGACAGCCCCTCATGTCAAAGTCATCCTCCAATGTTGCTTCCATTCCATCATGTAGCTACTCATGCTCAAAAGAAATGAGATCTTTGAAAATAAGCCTCCCTTGAGAGACTATCACCTCCAAAGAATCTCCTGATCCTGGGAAATGTAAGCATGAGTGGCCTCCCTCTACTTCAAATCACGGAAAGAGTCCTCCCTCAAAGGAAGTAACCTCTCTGTCACCAAATCCATGGAGCAGCCATCCTGCATCATGAATATGCTATCCTCCATCCATGCGAAAACTCTATCTGCGTAGTCAAACTGATGAGAATGGGTGGTACTGAAAATGAGAGGGTGCATCCCTCCTCCTTATGCTTATCCCCAAACTCTATGTGTTGTAATGGAATCCTAAAATATCTCCACCCCTCTGGAATCCAATGAGTGGTGAATCGGATAGCATGATTCCTCTCATCATTTTTAGATCATATGGCCTCCTAGATGGAAAGCCATCAAAAGTGAGACATCAAGATCTGAAAATAGACTGCATGTATGAGCGGACTGATTTGTCCCTCTCTCCTCTACATAGTGCAGTTTCTTTTCTTGTGCAGAAAATATTTGAAATAGATAAGGGAGAATGCTCTTCATCCCTCCATGTTGATCCTACTATTCTTCACTATCCATCTCACAATCCCCAACAAATGATACATATGACTCCGGAATTGTGTCTTGGTACCCACATGCAAAACATTTGGAACTCCTTGTAAAGACACAAGGACTCCTCTAATGGAAGCAATGGCTCCCCTTTCACCTCCATGTGGTGATGGATCTCCTCAAAAAGTGACAGTGTTGTTGGTTCCCTCCAATGCATGCAAAGTGTTTGTATTTATGCCTCAGTGAGTTTCCACTAAGTTTTCCCATCAAACCCTTAGTGAAGGCATCACATGTTTTTGCATTTTCATGTCACTGAAAAATGAAACCCTCAAACCAACAATCATGAGCCATACCTTGAGTTGCATTGTTGCTCCTCCCATGGCCTCCTTCTTCCTCCATTCCTTTGCAAAGAAAGTGAATGAAGGACTTCGTTGTGGATCTGCATGTGTGGCTGAATTCTCACACCCTTCATGAAGTAGCTAGGATTTGTCTCATCAACAAACGTTTCTCAGAAAATTTCTCCAAATTTCCCTTTCATCAAGATCTTCAATAATCTCCTGGAAAAGAAGAAGGGAAACCTCCTCTTCCTTCAGTTTTCTTTCCTTGTCTCCCTGTAAATCTCCTCTCCTTGGAGAGAAGCTCCTGTTCTAATAGAAAATGGATCTTGGGCACAGGCTGAGCCAAGATCATGCTCTGATACCACTGTAATGTCCCTTTTTCAAGAACTTGCTGCTCAATTGGGAACATCTTAGATGTTCCATTTTCCTTCTTCAGTGAGACACTACAAGTCCATTTCAGACATTGAATGATGGGGAATTTATAGGATATGACTCCTTCTAAAGAAGAAATAAATCTTGAGGCTAGCTGGCCCTTCTCAGACTTTTCCTATGGATATGCAATATTCCACCTCGGGAAATCCTGCTACAGGGTCCTTGAGGACGGTGTATAAGGAAGCTACTACATAAATAAGGAAAATAAATGCTGTGATACCCTAGAATAACTCTAATCCAACTCCCCTAAAGAAAATGAGCTCAAAGAAATAACTCTATATGGGTTGTTCAGATCTCCCCAATCTAGGTCTCTAAAACAATGCTCATTAAGAGAGCTTACAACAACATAAGAACATAAGCATGAACTCTGCAACTCTGAATACATCATGAGAGGGAAATGTTACTGCCATAATTATATTATGATATATCAGCAGAAATATACAAGAAATAGTTGAGGGACAAGCCACTCAAACTCTAAGAGCAAACCTCCAATGAATAAACAATGTAATACATGAATTGCTGAAACTCCATAAAATGCCAGAGTAGCTGCAACTGCGCTGATTACATGGAGGAATAGCTATTGAATATGAATTAAATACATAAATGGCTGAAGGAATACAAGAAATAAGCCCAATAGAAGAGAAATGGGCTGAAATACATGATTTCTAGCCAATCTAGGAAGATTGCTAGAAATGCCGGAGAAACCCAAAAATGTGATAACCAAGTTGTCACTGCAACTAATACAAAATGAGAATGAGGCTATGGCATATATGAAATGTAAATGCCCTCATCTGATAATGCCTCCAATACAAAGGGCTGATCCCTTTTTCTCAAAAGCAACTCCTGATGAGCTGTATGAAACCCTCTCTCACTGCCTCCATAAAATAACGCAGTTTTCTCCATGGACTGCGCAGTGGGAGATGATGGAATGTTGGCCCATGCCAATTGATCTAAAATAATGCCTGGGAATCCTCCTTGCAGCTCCTCCAATAAATAGACCGCTCCTCCACTGAAGAAAACCAATAAGAATGACTCCATGAGTTCCTCTCTAGCTACGCCCAGCTACACAACGTCCTCTCTGCTGCAGAAATAATGCTGTAGGAGATGAATGAAGCTGTGGCCAATGCCGGATTGAGGAAATTTAGATCAATCCTCATCCTTCCTTGAGGAAGAGGTATGGATTCCCGACCGAGAACAACCTAGTGCCCGAGGGCACCATCACCCTTCTAAATAGCCCGGGGATGCAAGCTTTTGCAGACCCAAGTCTGACAATATAAAACATAGCATAATGAAAATGGGTTGCCATCTCCTCCATATAAATTGAGAGAACTCCTCTCCATCATGGTCCCACCAATTAGGGTTTCCACCCTATCATGAATGTCTTCCCTCCAAAACTACGCATCTTCTCTAGGAATCCTCTTCCTCCTTGGGCAGCGCTGTTGACTTTAGTCAATGGTGACTAATCAAGTGAGCTGGGTTCCATTCACACCCTTGGTGTTTATTTCAGTTGCTTTATTCACTCCCCTTTCACATTAGGAGTGTTATTTCTTCATCTAAAAGGGCTAAGGTGTTTCCTTGCCCATTTTATTAAATAAAAATAAAATGTGCAACTATAATGTTCCATTTTAGCTTGAGGCTAAAATTGGGAACATTACAATGAGGTATTCAGATTCATCACAACAATGTTTAGCTAGTGATAGAGATGGAAATTATTCTTTATAGTGTTCATAAAATATTTTGTGGAAATCCTTCAAAGAAAACAAGGTGCCAGGGTTTAGGCCTTCATACCATTCTCTTGCCTTACCTTCTAATGTCCCCATGAACATTTTCATGAAGTAGTCTTCATGCCATTCAAATTTTCACCTCCATACATGTATATGAAATTTGATGAGATGTAACAAGGGGTCATCAACTTTTTCATCTTGAAACATAGGTAGGTTTGAAAACCAACCTATCTGAGGCATTTTGTGTGGGAACCCAGGGATGTGATCTTTGTTCATCAGAGCATATCTCCGTTGTATCCTTGGATCCATGTTTGTAAATCAGAAAGGGTCACTGCATCTTTTCAACCAGTCTAGATTTTTTTACTAGTCGAGTCTTTAAGTCTATTGAAAGTTGTGGAGTCACCAGGTGGATGATCTCAACTTTTCTATCCACCATCATCATGATTAATGCATTCCTAGGGGAGTCTTTGAGAACTAATGGGGTTAGTAGGCCTATTTGAGGCTAGTGGAGTCACCAGGTGGAGGATTTTTATTGTTTAAGGATGTACTTGGGTTCCACTATCAACAACTGAAAGCCAATCTAAGGATGTTTGTGGGTTTTCTGAGGTCCAAAGGAGTATTTATATTGTCACTAACCCAGAAGGTCCCACCATGATTGCCACTATGTTATGTCCCCATAGTTTTTGCAGATTGGAAATGACCAAAAATACAAGGGTAACATCAAACCAATCTTTGGAGTCCTAGGACCAAGCCTTCCTGGACTCAAAGAGGGCTCTCTCTATGCTTATGTAAAAGATTTAACTTGTTTTATTTTAGAGTTTGATTTTAGGCTAGTTATAGAGATTATGGTTTTCTTGTTTGTTTGTTTGGTTGGATAGGTTCTCATGAAGAATAGGTAGAGTAAGAGAGGATCAATCCATTGGGCTATGGAGTCTGCAAAGATTTCGAAGAGTGAAAAAATAGTTCAAGGGTGTTTCATAGGGTAATTAAACAGGGCCAAATGAACCTAAGTAGGTTTTGAGTGAGTGAAATGAACATGGAGGAGTGAGTATAGTAGTTAAGGGGAAATCAAGGATCCTTTAACAAACTAATAATGAGGAAAAGCTTTCAGCATGATTAGCATAGTAAAAACTTGAAGAGCAATGAAGGATTCTTCAACCAAACAATACTAAGTAGACCTTATAGCAATATATGAGTAAACTTAGAGAGTAGTTAAGGATTCTCTAAAAATTACTTGCAAACAATTAGATTTTTAACATAACATATCAGTAAAACTAAAGAGCACTTAAGAATTCAGTAGTTAAACTTCAAGGAAGAAAACATAAAGATCAAAGGATGCAGACAAAGCAGGGTGCCAAAAGACATATCCTACTCTAATAGTTCTATACCATGATCAAAGAAACATAATGAGAACTGAAGAAAACATGTACAAAAGGTGAAATACATCACCATTCAACAAAGCTTTATGAATCCTAAGAATGAGCTTAATCCACAGCTGCTCAGTCCAAAGCCATCACAAGACACCAAAGAAAATTTCACAAATAAACTTAGAGTCTATATCACATTATGCTTAGCAACCAACCAAAAAAATACAATAAGACCTCCATCCTCAATTTATCTAGCAAAGGAGGGTGAAAACCCTAATTAGGGTTTTGGAAACCATAAATACACCATAAATGTCATTTATGTCCAAAGAAGCCATGAAAGGCCCAAGGAACATAATATCTATTACAATAAATGAAAGATAACTCAAATTTAACTCCTCAACCAACTTTGGAGTGATTTTACCAAAAAAGCATTAAAATATCCTTCGGTGTGTTTTGTAGATTTTTTTGCAAAAATGCTTCACAAAGGTCCAAGGGCGCAGCGCCTGCACTGGAAAAATGGGTCACCTTGCAGTTAAATTTGGATGGCCTTCCCGATGTCGGAATGGGCTCCGTGATAGCTCATTGGAAAGCCTGTTGAGTCTATGTTTCAAAACGACCTTTTTTTTCTGATTAGATCTCATTTTCCTATCCAAAAATAAAAAATCCCAAGGTTGGTAAAGGCGCAATGCCAGCCCTGAAAACATGGCAAAGAGGTGAAATGTTATGCGTTTTTGACCCTTTTGGAGGACCAAATCAACTCCAAATGACCTGAAATTTGGTATGCATGTTATACTTGACCTGAAAAATCCAAAAATGTAAACCATTTCTCCTAAGGATTCCTGTACAGAAAGTGCAGCGGCAAGGGCGATGCGTCCTTGGCCCTTCAAATCAACAAAAAATCAAAATTTCCAAAAAGTTCCCAAATTTTAGATTTTCCTGGCTTCTTATGTCTAGGATTCTTGCATGGAAGCATCAAAAAGAAGGTTAAATTTTTCTTGACCTTTTTCCTCCTTGAGGGCTAGAACTTTGGCAAGGGCTCTTTTGAACTTGGCTGTTGCAATTTGATTTCTCAAGGCATAGTTCCTAGCCATATTTTTCTGAAGGCCAAAGTCCCTTTTTGTCTTCTTTAGCTGCCTGTTTTCAACCTTATAATAATTAATCACATACTTTGCCATGCCAAGCTTTATTTGTAGGTCTCTAATATGAGCATCCTTGCTTTGGAGCAAGATGCTTGTAACCCTATCCTCATATTCATTTTCACTGTCAAGGTCAATGAATTCAAATTTTTTCTTAGTTCCATGCATACCTTTCTTATCTCCAAAAGTGAACTTTTCCTTTCCTTTGTCAAGCTTATTTGTTGATGTGGAAGGCATGGCCCCTTGCCTTTTAGAGGCAACAAACACATGTCCTTCTCCTCTTTGGTATGTCAAAGGAAGAAGTGACATATTGTTTACCTTAGTGCCATATGTCTTTCTTCTATCTTTGTGATCATCTTTGTTTGGCTCACTGACTTCTTGGCTCACTTCTTCATTTGTATCCTTCATGCTAACATCATTGCCTTCTTTGTTTCCTTCAACACTACCATGAAACTCACTGTGTTCCATATCATTGCTTCCTTTTTCAACACTATGAGCCTCACTGTCTTTTGCACTGCTCTCTACACCATCATCATTTCCACTATGAGCCTCATTATTTTTACTGTCCTCATGGCCATCATGGCTGCTATCATGACTTTCACTGCCTCCCACATTACTGCTTCTTGCCTTATTGCTGTGATCTTCACTGTTATCATTAGCTTCTTCATTCTCTTCACTGTTATCATTAGCCTCACTGAAATTGTGGTCCTTGGTGTCAATGCTGTCATTAGCATCATTTATATTAGCCTCACTGCTTTCTTGGTTCTGTGAGCTATTTCCAACCTCATCATCATCATTACCTTGGATGATTTCTTCATTTGTGTCTTCATTACCTTTTGCCTCCTCATTTTTCTCCTCATTACTGCTTGGAGCCTCACTTTTTTCACTATCATGACTGTCAACATGGCTCTTTTTTTGACTTTCATGCTCTTTGTTGTGTTCCTCATCACTGCTGCTTGCCTCATCATTGCTAACATCCTCATTTTCTTCTATTTCCATGCTTTCTGCACTTCCTTCATCATTTTTTTCTTCCATGCTGACATCACTTCCCTATGCCTCTTCATTTTCTTCCTCTTTACTATCCTCTTCTTCATCATTACTTGATTTATCATTTCCCTCTCCTTTATTCTCATCTGACTACTCATGATCACTTTCTTCATTGTCTGTTGCACTGGGAGAGGGTGAGGAAGGAAGATTATCCTGAGGTGAAGGGATATGTGTGGATGGTGAAGCACGCTCATTAGGAGATGATGGAGGAGTAAGGATAGCGGGATGAGATGACGAAGGCATGTTTTGCTGAGGATGGGGTTGTGGGTTTGTGAAAATCTCATGGGCAATGAAAACCTCCCATGGAATACCCTTTTTCTCTAATTGATGCATCACAACTATCTTTATCAAGGAGTGATGAAATAAAATTTTCATCTGTTGTGAAGGGTCTCTCTTTTTCACAATATAAGACATCTTGCCAATACTCCTGTAGAGATAGTAGGGAAAATGTAGCATCTTAACCCTAGTAAAGTGTATGAGCAATATGATATGATAGGAATATAGCCTAGAGAACCTCCCCTCACATGTAAAATATTTCATGATGACTCTCATCAAGGGTGCATACCTCTCCAACAAATGTGAGAAAGGGAAGATATATTTGCAGTTTTCTTTGTATATGGGTTTAAGGAATGGCTCATAGTGGCTTGTGTCTAAGTCAGCCTGTGTGAACCACTTCTCAACAATACTAGGTATCCCAGTGGCAATAGCAATGGCATTTGATGACAACTCAAAGTCTACCCCTGCAAGATTTACTTTTTTCTCATGCAAGTTGAGGATGAACTGCCTAGTGAGCTCAGGGTGACTTTGTGCCTATTGTACTTTTTCACAGAAATGAAAACAACCCAAATTTTGGAAACATGTGACACTCATGGGAGAGGCATTAAGTTCCATTGTGTTTTGAGGCTCAAACCTATTAATCCTCCCCCCTCTGTGTTGATGCCTCCTTGGCACTTGGACTTCTTCACCACTACCAATTCCTCATTCTCTTGACATTTTGACACATGTTGCTTTGAAACCCTAGCTCTGCTTATGAAACTAATATGTAAAAAGGTGATGGAATGGTGGTAAAAGGCAACCTTTTCAAGTGGATGATATGGATGATTGAGGGTAGGGTCTATGAATGTGGGTGAGAGGAAAAATTAATAACTCACTTGTTGAGTTGTAAATAAAAACCCTTCTTGGACACACTTTGCTTTTATGTCAAATTTTGAAATGGAAAAGGATAGGGAAACGTCAGTCTACTTTTAGTGTAAGGGATAGAGCTTTCAAGATTTGATGGATGACTAATCCCAAATCATTTCAACCACTTTAATCTACCCCTCTCTTAACTATTATTTCCTTGTTTGCAGATGAAGGAGGTTTTAATGACAATGAGCTCATCTCCTTAGGGTTTATTTCTTTAACCAAATGACAAAAGAAAACTTTGAAGAAGAGGCTATGTCTTGAACTTACCCCACAGAGATGTTTAGAAAACCCTTGGAGGCAATTTGAGGTGGTCCTGAGTTGATTTTAGGGTTTGAAACAGTGCAGAGGCCCTCCTGGCCAAACGCGCAGCATGTGTATGTGTTGTCGGGTTAGTCGGGTCTCCGAACGCACAACGTTGACTGGTGAATGAGGTGTTGGGTCTCCTTGTGCCAGGCACACATCATTTGAGTGTTTCTGCTCGGGCTTGTCGGGTCTCCTGGTGAAATGCATAGTGTGCGTCTGAACACGGAGCGCATGCCTATAGGCACGCAACGCAGAACAATTTTACATGGAGAAAACCTCCAAGGGCGCATCGCCCGACTCTGAACACACAATGACGCCTTGAACACGCAATGCCGGGTAAATTTGCCCAGATTGCCTTAGAAACTTCACAGTTTTCCTCCTAGATGCCTTTGATGATTCTTGCAAGTGAGGAAAGAGTTTTTAAAGTGTTAGAAGAGTTTACATAGCCCTTGGAACTTTGATTTTAACCATGAAACCAAATTTTCTAAGGTTTTTACTCTATTTCCCATGGCTATTTTTCGTGTAATCGTTGGGATTTTTTTGCTGCTATTGGGTTCTAACTGTCCCTTTATGGGGAAAAGGATCCTGCATGACGACTGTCTACCGTGAGGATCCCCCTTGTCCACGGTTACCTTGAAGCTTCTTCAGCTCAGTGAGATCGAGACAATGGTGAGTGTAATGGCCATATTCACCACAAATTAAATAGGATTGGTTTGTCTGAAGATTCACCCTCTTGTTATGTCCTTGGGAGTTGTTTGGCTCCTGGTTTTGATTTCGGTTGGAGTTGCGTCCAACCTGAGATCACGGAGGGAGTTGTTGATTGTTTCCCCCTTGTCGAGGATTTCCCTTTGGTTTGTTTTTTCCTTTTTTCCTTGCCGCGTTAGGAGGATAGCTAGGATTCTCCTGATTGTATGATTGGCGCGGTTGTGCTTGGGAAGGTTGCACAAAGTTCACTTGTGCATTATTCTACATGGGTGGGTTTTGTGCTAGGGACTGGGTATATTGTGGTCCTTGTCCCTAGTTTGTGAATGGATATTGGGGGGAATCTCTTTCATCAGCATTTATTACTGTGTATTGGGTCCCCTGAGCCAGAGGATGCGGACCTCCTTGCTGATGGTGGTATGACTATGCCTTATTGGTCATGCTTTGCAAAGGTTCATGATGAATCTGGTAGCTGGATTGCGGGATGTTCTGGTTAGAATAATATGCGTAACCGAGGTACTAAACACTGCTGCTTAGGTGATTTTGGGTCAATGACCTAATCAAACCATCTGTGAAGTTCGACGCGATTAGAAATTCTTTGTAAGTTAGCAGGTGCGGGGCATTAGGCATAATATTGTAAATATATCCTCACTGTGTGTAAATCAGTTCTGTTGGGCCTTACTAATCGCATCCTCTTTGGATGTAGGTTTTTGAGTTGCTACGTCTTTTGAAATCTCTGCAGTGAGAGTTTTCAGGAACAGGTCTAGTAGAACTCGATCGTCAAGTTTGGATTTGCACAAACTACAACATTGTCGACATTCTTGGAGATGGTCCGAGATATGGACGGCAGGTGTCTGCTTAAAATAGGTCAGTAATTCCATCCTAGAATCGTAGTGGATGGGTAACTGAAAATAGGTAAGGAATGCAGTAGCGAGGGTGCTAAAAGTTCCATGTGTAGTAGATGGTTGCTCCACATACCATTTCGCATATGGTTTGGTTAGGGTGTGCTGAGATATAGTCTCAGTTGAATAGTATCGTCAATGATGCTGTTTGACGAACACCACAGGTAGAAATTCATAATGAGATTTCCTGGATCTTCAGCTTACTTCCCTTCAAACTTTAGAATGTCCGAAGGGAGCTTCGTGGGCATGGGGGACCATATTGTGTTGTCTGTAATAGGGTTGTTCGTTAACTTGGTCAGATCGGGAAAGTTCAACGATGCTAAGAATGGTGACTGCGAGTTGAAAGACATTGCACACTGTGAAGACACAATGTTCTGGTTAGGTATAGGGTTTCTTTGCGATGTACCTGGTTGTGAGTTCACTTGGATTCCCGAATGGGTAGCGCTCCTCTACCCCTTAGGGGTTGTGGGAGGAGTGGAATGTGGTGACCGTGTGGGGGTGTCTACTAGTGTGGCATTGGGTGACCGTCGAGGGTTCCCAAATAAAGATGCCCTAATAAAGGATGAGTTGATAAGGGTGGCAGTGTTCCGTCTTTGACACCTAAATGGTGAAAGACCTAGAACTCCTCCCAGAAATGGGGGGAGGTCCAAAATACGTCTAGATCGGTGAGGTCTTGTTGGGTCCATTATGGTGTCGACTGGGTATGGTTTTGGAGAAAATATTCAGTTCTATGAGAGGTGAATTATCAAAGAAAAAATGGTTACTACATACATAAAACAAAGTGAAAATAAAATTTAATTTCCCTTTAAATTATCTCTATGTGATCAAACAATCAAAACATGGTTTTCGTTGTCTTTGCGTGGCGTGATACTCAAAATTATAGAGACCTACATTTCCTTACACTCTCAATAGGAACTGGGCCTTGCGAAGATATATTCTGATGGGTATTGGGGCTAACATCCCAAAAGAACTGGTGACACCTTACAGCAGCAGAAGAATTGACCAAGGTAATGGCTAGAGGATATAGTGTTGCATGTACCATCACATATAGGGAAGGATGCCCTAGATTTGGCCACTAAGTACCATCGTCCCACGTAAGCGTTCGAGTCTTGAGATTCTTGGTAAACCAGCTACCAGTACTGAGTATTAGACAGGTAAGGTAGCCCCAAATAATACCACACACACTGGTCCTAATCTTAACCCCCTCTGAATCAGGTCTCTGTGGTGCTCGTGTTTTCTTTTCCGTGGGTGGATAGACGGATTTTAAAGTTCCCTAAAAAGTCAACTTCTATGTTTCAAGATCTAAACTGACCAAGGAAGATTATTGGATGCCTACCCCCTTGGTCCTAACCTAAACTATAATTTCTCTTGTGACCCCTGTGGGGATAGTTAATGAGTTTAGTTAGGTTAGTTTTAAGGTGGCTTTAATTTTCTTATGGTGTGAAAGTGTGTGAGCAAGAAGTGAACAATCACATAGTTTTAACATGTGGATATGTGGTGATCCTTTACACATCCCCTGTTAATCTACGTTTGGTTGTTCCTTGCTATAAGAAAATCATGTGAGAATAGGATATGGGCTGCTTACAATGTTTCCTAGTTAATCTAACTGATCAACTAAAGGGAGATGGAAAATTATCAGAAGAGAGATTTCATATGTTTTCCTAGGGTCACCAAAAGGTGCAAAGGTAGCAGATATTACTTGCTCTCTAAGGATAATTAAATCTTGGCCCCAACTCCTAGTGTCAGAAAATTAAACTAAAATTAATGACTTTAAACTAGGAAACATGAAAAACTTAACTAAGCATGTGTGGATTAGGGCCACTTACTCCAGCTAATTACCTATGTGTTTTTGGTGTCTATGTTTGCAAAAAATAAGTTATTTGAGATTGCAAGTAAATTTCCCCCTACTTAAACTATGTGGTTTTTTTGTGAAATTAAACTTTGAAATTTTAAAACTAGCACCTAACACTACTCAAATGCAACCAACAGTGAGTTTTAAACAGTCATGGGATACCTCACACAGTGCTGGAAGTTTTCTTTATGGGATTCCAATTACTTTAGAAAAAATAAATGAAGGAAAATAGCATAAATTTTTTGCCTCTGGTTTCTGCATGCAAATGTGTCACACATGCGTGAAATCTATCGCATAGGTCAGTGTTGAACGCGCGTAGTCGGGCACGTCTATCTGTGTAAAATATGCACGAATTTACTGCAATTTTTTTTCGGAGCTTTTGAACTTTGACCTCTCACTGAGGGTGAACGAGAAGAGAAGAGGATAAGAGGGGTTGTCCAAGCCAAACTCCAGAGAAGAGAAAAGGTCCCTGCAATAGGCGCAACCACATTAACTAGAAAAATTAAAATCAGTGGAGTCGCCAATCCCATGTTCGTGGATTTGGTGCACAAGTGTACCAATCCACACTTGCTTAAGAGGAGTGGTCGTTACCTCTAAAACTTCTAGTCACAGGCAGATAAAAAAAATAGATAGATGTTTCGGGGAAAATCACCCTAGAGGTTTGTTGGGTCTAAACCTCCACAGAGTAGGGCATGCTATTCAGAAGGACTCACTCACAACCATACTTCAATGAAAAAAACTAGTTAACAACGATAGCAGAACTCACCCGAAGTCCTATGTTCGATGTAGATCCCGCAGGGTCCAAACCCCCAACAACTCTCCTTCCTCCTTCAACCCGGAAAACAAGAAAGAACGTGCACGGAAACCTAGTTTTACAACATATACTTCTCCTAAACGTTAGTGCAATCCATGTGAAACATTATATAAACCATAATAAATTCTTAAATGATAATCTTTTCACATATATAAATAAACATTAACACACGAGTTCAGGAACAAGATGGTTCTTCATTATCATGAACAACATGTACAGTAGTAAAAGTGGAGAGATCACCTGAATCCTTCCACGATCTTCGAGCAGACCATCGTCCGGATTCGTCCCGCCCTTGCTCGCTAAGATTCTTCCAAGACTTGTGCACTTGAGATGGCATATAAATGGATGAACATCTCTAGGAAACAAGGGTTTCCTGATATAAATCTGGGAAAGTGCAGGAGGCAAGGGGAATCAGACTTGAACTGGGATTCCAACAGAGTATAATGTCTATAAAATTTCTCACTCACTTAGGCCATACACATGAGGGGCTTTTATACTCCCTCAAAGTAGTTTCAATCAGTTGGAAACAGTTGGCCACATGTTGGGGTGGTTGAACTACTAGAGTAACCATCAACCCAGCCCGAAAATAGGGATTTTATATATATATTTTTAATGATTTTATGGAATACATGGAAAAGTACATGTGGACTCGCGTATACATGCGGAAAAGTCTGGGAATATCCGTGTATGGGGATTTTAACACTGTTTTTTAGTGAATTTTGTTCAAGTCTGTAGGAATGGGTGCCCAAAGCCATAAAAGCAATCATGAATCATATGAAGGTGAAAAATGATGCTATAATAGATGCCCCCTAATATATGAGGTCAGAAGGGGTACATGATGGCTGAAATGTATTATGCACATAGAAAGAACTTCGCAAGGACAAGAGAGGACTTCACCAGATTTCAGCCTTCCAAAAACCAATGAAAGAAAACAGAGAGTCAACTCATGCTGAGGCGGGCATACCCATGATCAGTCAAAAATACATCATATAGAAAGTACTGAATAGATCCAACATGTATACAAGTATAGCTGAACTGAAAGTACACAATGAATCATCTGAGCATGGCCCGTGTTAGACTCCGTCTTATGTTAGTGTGAGATTGATTCTTCTTCAAAACCCTGTTTTGAAGAAGAATTCATTAAATGTGTTTTTTAGAATATGTAATGCTGCAAATTCTCCAGCTCTTCAAATGGCAGCCTTGTTTCAGCTTCAGCAGCTCCTGTCTCTGCAAAAGCACAAACAGAAGAAAACAAAACATCATCAGCAATCAGAGGCAAAGCAAGTTACAAGCTATTTGGAGAGGTCTCACTGGAAATCCCAAACAAAATTCATTGTCACAGCTATTGAATCAAATGATTGTGTTAGCGTTGGGAATGCCCTGCGTCTTATTGATCAGAGGAATGTGATCCGAGGTGATTTTGTGCTTGTTAGTAGTGACAGTGTGAGTAATATGTCTTTGAGGCAAGATTTCATTCTGAGCAGCATGCTTCTGCCAGATTTTAGGGCTGTTATGGTTGGGCCTCCAAATATTGTAGTTGCAACACCAGCTTGTATTGGGGCATGTATTTCTAAAAATATTCTTCAGTCTTCATCTCTTGAGGAGTCACTTCCTACGTTGGTTTTAGATGAGATCTTCTTCTATCATATGGGTATGAAGAGGACTTGAAATATCTGGTTCATTATATTCCACGTCGTTGTCAGTGCATCCTAATGTCTGCAACTTCAAGATGTCGAGAAAATATAAAAAAAACTTGTGTTGCATAATCCTGTAATTCTAACACTAACTGAAGTGGAAGGAAACGAGTATGATGGAGTAGTATCCAACAGTGTGATGTGATGTGCATGACAAACTACTTTACATTCTTGCTCTTCTCAAACTGGAATTGGTTCAAAAGAAAGCTTTAATCTTTGTTAATTCTATTGATACGGGTTTCAGGTTGAAACTCTTCCTTGAACAGTTTGGGATCAAATATGCTGTCTTGAATTCAGAGTTGCCACAAAACTCACGTCTCCACATGCTTGAGGAGTTCAACAACTTCCTCCTTTATATTTTGCATATGGCTTTTCTGAGGTTCATATCATCGCACTCTGTGGCATCCAAGGATCGTATATAATCTCTGTACCTGTGGCTTGCATCTATGATTATAACGGTTTGATTTGTTTCGAAGTTCATATGGTTTGAGGCTTGTATGATTCGTATGGTTCAACCCTGAATGGTCTCATTATATATGGATCTCAGCACAGCTGCAAGTATAAGAGTTGGTAATGAGCTAGGAGCCCGGCACCCGAAAATTGCCAGATTTTCAGTTGTAGTCGTGGTGATCACATGCTTCATCATAAGTGTCATTCTCGCGGCAGCAGTCATGTTACTGAAAAAGAAACTGGCTATGTTATTCCTGGCAAACCTTTGTGGTTGAGCGCTTGTTGTAGGTGATCTCTCTCTCCTTGCAATATACGTAATCTTGAATAGCCGCACCAAACCTATTCTCTCAGGGGTGGTGATGGCAAACTGTGGTAGCGTATGTGAATTTGGCAACATATTACGTCATTAGCCTACCTATTGGAATTGTTTTAGGGTTTAAGGTCAACATGGGAGTATCAGATAGAGTCGAGCATTCCCAATATGAGGAAAATGATTCCTCAGATATACTGCCCGCTTGACTAGGCTCTTTATGAAGCACAACTTGTCAGGGGTTTAGCTACAAAGTGTTGTGTCGGATTACAGAAGCAATATAGTTAAATGGAATTTGAATAACCAGATGGCCCCAAACTTAAAAGCCAAATCACCATCGTAAACAGTAAGAACAGGACAATTAAGCAATAATAGGGGGGCAGGATTTCCATTTTCTTTCTTTGGCAACTTGGCAATACAGAACGGTATGGCCACGTCAAAGATGTGGAGTTAAATTTCAAGCAAACCGTCCGTGAAGCGTCGAATCATACATTTTTCATGTCACTAGTTAAATACAAGAAACATTAAAATGAGTTGTGTTGTTGTTATCGCCTGGGCGTTAAGATATCCATCACAGCAAAAGAAATAGGATTCGGTTCCTATTTCAAGACTTCAGTCCTGATCCTAACGGGATCTGCACTCCAGTTTATCGGCCATCAGAGGGATTCTTGCAATTATAGTTGAACAACTCATCTTTTTTTTATCGACCTGTAGGGGAAAGGTTCTTGGTCCATTTACTGTATGTAAAAATGGTTTTGTTTTAAATAGTAACGTGGTTTGATTTTGCAATGCGCTTGTCAAAAAGGCGACCTCCACATTCCACATGCCATTTTGGTCTAACAGCAAGAGGAAATGGAAAGTATAACGTGGCAGTCCAGGTCGAAAACAAAATTGGAACGAAGGCATCAATCCTGAGCAGAAAAATAGGGACAGATTGCCTATCCTAGTCTTCAGTTATGATTTGGAGGGTTCACACTACAGCGTCCGCCTTTGTATTGGTCACAGATATGTATGCGCTGATCTTTAGGAACCGATGAGTGGCTTTTTACTATTTTTCATAGTGCTAGTCGAAACGGTTCCATCTTTTCATGGATCGGTTTTCTTCTGAGCTGTTTATGGTATTAAAAAACGTTTTGTAAAGGAGAGAGTTCTGAGAGCTAGTGTAGGAGAAAATTAGAGTTTTATTGTACAGTTTTAGACAGAGATTTTAATGAAGAGATACAACTCTGTTTTTTGAGATTCTTGTGGCTTGAAATTTAGCAAATGTTTTTCCTTTTGTTTCATATGTCATTGTTATGTTCGCATTTCATTAATCGCCATTTCAATATTGAATGTTTCTAAGTGAGAAAGGCAGAATTCAATTTAGTTGCTCTGTCTTGAGGAAGTATTCATAGTTAATGTTTTCTTCTGTTCGACAAGGATCCATCTTCTATGCCCTTGTCAACTTCTCAGCAGTCTTGTCATTCCGTTTATCTCAATTTAATTGCTAAACTTCATGCTTACCTTGCCTCAGGAGATAATCTGTGTTTTTCATTTGATCTCTGCTCTTGCTGTCTTTGCCCCACACAGCCCAGAAAACCCCGACATTTATTAAAAACCTCATTCATATCAGTTTACTAGCCTAAGATCAGCATTTCACTATAGGTCATCTCAGATCCTATTGGACATATTTCACTGAGTTTGACCCGGAGAGAGCCCTCTCCTGTCCTCGTAGGGCTAGCTACGAGGCTGAGCTTGGTTTGATGTTGCCTCGAGTTTTGCCTCTTTCAGCCTGTGGCAGATTCGAGCTCTAACATAGTGGCGACCATACTGGGGAAGATGGTTTTCTGTTGATGTGACAGTCGACTTGTAGATTGTCTTGCCCCGGTAAAGGAAATCAAGTTCAGATCTGATGCTGATGGTGAACAGCAGTCAGACACCGCAAGGCTGAAATCATTCACCCGGCGACTTCACACACTAAACAATCCAGACAATCAAATGCTTCATGGTGACTTCACTACAGGGAGATCAGTAGCTGTGAGATTTTCAAGATGGACCGGATCACAAGAAGATACGCTCCCATGAGCCGAGATCACATCCCAGGTTTTCCGAATAAGATGCCCAAGGTGGATTGGTCGAGGAATCTGCCTACGTTTAACGATGATGGTAAGAAAGATGCTGCTTTACATTTAGTCAGATTTCACATGCATATTCGCAAGTTGAGGGTGGATTTTCCTGAAGATTGCTTGATGAAGATATTTCTGGCCACTCTGGAAGGTGAAGCTCAGTCATGGTATGAAAATTTGCCGCTGGCCTGTATTTATTGTTTAGAGGATTTTCATGCCCTGTTCATTGAAAAATATCAAACATCTTATCCATCGTTAAATTTAGTTCATGAATGTTGCAAACATGCTTATTCTTTTATTGAAAGCCTGGAGAAATATTATGAAGATGATAATTTCATGAATGATGAAATCATGGAGGCCCTGTACGAGAATCCATTTCAGCAGAATGAAGAGAACCTAAAGGATACCTATCAAGGTGCTCAGGAGACTTTGCAGCAGGTTGATGGCCATATGGCTGAAAATGATGAAAGAGAGAATGTCATTTCAGATCTGCCCACGGAAGACAGCAGCATGCAAGTAAGTCCAGTTCCAATTGCAGATTGTGATAATGTCCAGACAGCTACTTCAGATTCAGATTCAGATCAGGATGACCAAGCATATCTTGTGCTGAAGCCCATCAAGGAGAACTCTGCTGTTGAAATCATCTGGGATGCAGAAGACACAGTAATGGATCCAAATGTTCTCAGTCATACTGTCAGCTCATCATTAGAAAACAACCTTCATGAAGAAGCAATCCAGTCAGTTCATGAAAGACAGAATGAGATCTTTGTGCAAGTAAGTGATAAATCTCCTTTCAATAACTCAGTAATGAATGATAGTTTGAATGCCCTGCCATATGAAGATAACTACTGTTTAAGCAGAAGAAAACAAAAAGCATTGTCTCCTTTGTCTGAGGATGAGATAGATCAGCTTTTGAAAGGTCCTATTTCAGCCGAAGCTACAGCAGATTTGCAGTACACAGAAAGTGTTGGTGAAACCTCTTCCTTTTTTGAAAAAGATAATTGTCTTGTAATCAGTTGTGTAGATCAGCAGACAGATAATTTTTTCCTTCACAAAGATGATAAGGCTGTCATGTTTGATAATCTTGAAGATTGTTTTTTGTTTAAAAATGATCTAGATCATGAAGTTGAAGAGTATATGTCAGAATTTCTCATGGTCAAGGAACCTACAGCTAACACTCAGATGGCAGATCTGTGCATTTCTATCCCTCAGAAATCAATTGTCCTTTCAGATCAGAGTGAGGTCATTACTAGTATTTTTGCAGCTGGATCTCCAGATAAGCCAGTGCTTCAGGATTTTCAAGATCCCTTCAGCATTCTTCTGCAAGCATTAGAAAGGATAAATGTTGCCTGGTTTATTATCATGAGCTTTGCTTTCAGTGATTGTGTTGAGTTGCCTACAGGTTCATCATTCTGCCTGCTCAAGGAGAATAAGAGCAGAAATTTGAGGTGTAGCCATCTGCTGGATTGGTTGCATTGGAAGGCCAATTATACATGATTGTACATATCACATCAATATGCAGGGGGTTGCCATCAGGGTTTTGAAATTTTGATGGACCGCTGACCTTTTCTGGAAGTTTTTGTTTAATTCAGTCATTTCAGTTTGCATTAAGTCAGTTTGAGTCGATTTTCCAGTTGAGTTATCAGTCTTTAGTTTGTTTGTCAGAATAATGATTCCATCGCCCAATGGATGGAGGCACTGTCTGCTCTCCCAAATCTCTGCGGTTCTTGGCACCTCCAAGAGGCGGCAACTGCCATCCCCATTGGAGCCAATGTTAGACTCCGTCTTGTTAGTCTGCTGCAATCTCCTTATTTGCAGTCATTAAAGAGTAATTTTAATTCTGGAGTTCAGGGTTTAGTCTTCAGAAGTAGGCCAGAGGAAGATTCAGTAGGTGTTTATTTCAGGAATGTCATCAATGTGAAATTGATTCTTCTTCAAAACCCTGTTTTGAAGAAGAATTCATTAAATGTGTTTTTTAGAATATGTAATGCTGCAAATTCTCCAGCTCTTCAAATGGCAGCCTTGTTTCAGCTTCAGCAGCTCCTGTCTCTGCAAAAGCACAAACAGAAGAAAACAAAACATCATCAGCAATCAGAGGCAAAGCAAGTTACAAGCTATTTGGAGAGGTCTCACTGGAAATCCCAAACAAACTTCATTGTCACAGCTATTGAATCAAATGATTGTGTTAGCGCTGGGAATGTCCTGCGTCTTATTGATCAGAGGAATGTGATCCGAGGTGATTTTGTGCTTGTTAGTAGTGACACTGTGAGTAATATGTCTTTGAGGCAAGAGTTCATTCTGAGCAGCATGCTTCTGCCAGATTTTAGGGCTGTTATGGTTGGGCCTCCAAATATTGTAGTTGCAACACCAGCTTGTATTGGGGCATGTATTTCTAAAAATATTCTTCAGTCTTCATCTCTTGAGGAGTCACTTGCTACGTTGGTTTTAGATGAGATCTTATTCTATCATATGGGTATGAAGAGGACTTGAAATCTCTGGTTAATTATATTCCACGTCGTTGTCAGTGCATCCTAATGTCTGCAACTTCAAGATGTCGAGAAAATATAAAAAAAAAAGCTTGTGCTGCATAATCCTGTAATTCTGACACTAACTGAAGTGGAAGGAAACGAGTATGATGGAGTAGTATCCAACATTGTGATGTGATGTGCATGACAAACTACTTTACATTCTTGCTCTTCTCAAACTGGAATTGGTTCAAAAGAAAGCTTTAATCTTTGTTAATTCTATTGATACGGGTTTCAGGTTGAAACTCTTCCTTGAACAGTTTGGGATCAAATCTGCTGTCTTGAATTCAGAGTTGCCACAAAACTCACGTCTCCACATGCTTGAGGAGTTCAACAGCTTCCTCCTTTATATTTTGCATATGGCTTTTCTGAGGTTCATATCATCGCACTCTGTGGCATCCAAGGATCGTATATAATCTCTATACCTGTGGCTTGCATCTATGATTATAATGGTTTGATTTGTTTTGAAGTTCATATGGTTTGAGGCTTGTATGATTCGTATGGTTCAACCCTGAATGGTCTCATTATATATGGATCTTAGCACAGCTGCAAGTATAAGAGTTGGTAATGAGCTAGGAGCCCGGCGCCCGAAAATTGCCAGATTTTCAGTTGTAGTTGTGGTGATCACATGCTTCATCATAAGTGTCATTCTCGCAGCAGCAGTCATGTTACTGAAAAATGAACTGGCTATGTTATTCACAAGCAGCACTGTGGTTATGAGCGCTGTTTATGCATTGATCTCTCTCCTTGCAATATCTGTAATCTTGAATGGCACTCAACCTATTCTCTCAGGGGTGGCGATGGCAAACTGTGGTAGCGTATGTGAATTTGGCAACATATTACGTCATTAGCCTACCTATTGGAATTGTTTCAGGGTTTAAGGTCAACATGGGAGTATCAGATAGAGTCGAGCATTCCCAATATGAGGAAAATGATTCCTCAGATATACTGCCCGCTTGACTAGGCTCTTTATGAAGCGCAACTTGTCGGGGGTTTTAGCTAAAGTGTTGTGTGGATCACAGCGGAAACAATATAGTTAAATGGCATTTGAATAACCCCGGATGGCCCCAAACCATAAATCACCATAAATGCTTGGTAAGAACAGGACAATTAAGCAATAATAGGGGGGGCAGGATTTCCATTTTCTTTCTTTGGCAACTTGGCAATACAGAACGGTATGGCCACGTCAAAGATGTGGAGTTAAATTTCAAGCAAACCGTTCGTGAAGCATCGAATCATACATTTGTCATGTCACTAGTTAAATACAAGAAACATTAAAATGAGTTGTGTTGTTGTTATCGCCTGGGCGTTAAGATATCCATCACAGCAGAAGAAATAGGATTCGGTTCCTATTTCAAGACTTCAGTCCTGATCCTAACGGGATCTGCACTCCAGTTTATCGGCCATCAGAGGGATTCTTGCAATTATAGTTGAACAACTCATCTTTTTTTTATCGACCTGTAGGGGAAAGGTTCTTGGTCCATTTACTGTATGTAAAAATGGTTTTGTTTTAAATAGTAACGTGGTTTGATTTTGCAATGCGCTTGTCAAAAAGGCGACCTCCACATTCCACATGCCATTTTGGTCTAACAGCAAGAGGAAATGGAAAGTATAACGTGGCAGTCCAGGTCGAAAACAAAATTGGAACGAAGGCATCAATCCTGAGCAGAAAAATAGGGACAGATTGCCTATCCTAGTCTTCAGTTATGATTTGGAGGGTTCACACTACAGCGTCCGCCTTTGTATTGGTCACAGATATGTATGCGCTGATCTTTAGGAACCGATGAGTGGATTTTTACTATTTTTCATAGTGCCAGTCGAAACAGTTCCATCTTTTCATGGATCGGTTTTCTTCTGAGCTGTTTATGGTATTAAAAAACATTTTGTAAAGAGGGGAGAATTCTGAGAGCTGATGTAGGAGAAAATTAGAGTTTTATTGTACAGTTTTAGACAGATATTTTAATGAAAAATACACCTCTGACCCCTGAGATTCCTGTGGTATGACATTTGACATATGTTTCTTCTCTGTCTCATATGTATCTTGTAATGTTTTTTCATTTCATTCCTAAATCATTTCTGTTGAATACTTTTAAGTGAGAAAGGAAGAATTCAATTTATTTGCTCTGTCTTGAGGAAGTATTCATAGTTAATGTTTTCTTCTGTTTGACAAGGATCCATCTTCTATGCCCTTGTCGACTTCTCAGCAGTCTTGTCATTCCGTTTATCTCAATTTAATTGCTAAACTTCATGCTTACCTTGCCTCAGGAGATAATCTGTGTTTTTCATTTGATCTCTGCTCTTGCTGTCTTTGCCCCACACAGCCCAGAAAACCCCGACATTTATTAAAAACCTCATTCATATCAGTTTACTAGCCTAAGATTAGTTTTCCTTATCGGTCATCTCAGCCCCATTGAAAATTTTCCGCCGAGATAGACCCAGAGAGAGCCCTCTCCTGTCCTCGTAGGGCTAGCTACGAGGCTAAGGTTGGTTTGATGTTGCCTCGAGTTTTGCCTTCTTCAGCCTGAGGCAGAATCGAGCGCTAACAAATACTTATACTGCATCAGATAATGGGAAAGATTTTATGATCATATCCATATCATATCAGCTTTTGAAAGCATTATGAACACAAGAAGGTTGACTTTGAAAGAAAAAACCATCCAACGCATCTGCTATTGGGTCACGTGGTGCTTTATGTGGTAGAGTTCGTTCTTCTGAGGCCTCATGTGCCTTCTTATGATTATCAGCCAGAACGTGATCCCAATTCCCCTTGATAGTTTGAAATGCATTAAAGCATAAGGGCAAAGAATCAATCTTGATCAATTCATCATCTATTTCAGACTCTGTTATTTCATCTGCTACTTGATACTCAAAAGGACTCTAGGGTTGATTCCCTAGATCTGAAATAAATTTTTTATCATCTATGATTTCCTCATCTGATTGATGAGAGAGTTCTCTTCTCCTGTGATTATCAACTAGAATGTGATCCATATTCCCTTTCACAATCTTAAATGAATTAAAGCATAAGGGTAGAGACTCTAAATTGTTGACTCCTCCTCTATTTCAAATTATGTGATTTCAATATGACTCGGGGGGAGAACTTCTAGATCTGAAACATGGGTGGTATCATCCATCTCTTCCTTGAGTGATTCATTAGAGCATTCCTCCTCCTTCCTATTTGTAACCTGCTTGTAATTCTCTCTTAAGAGTGAGGCACAAGATGGAGGAAGGCATTTTGCACTTACTTGAAAACTTCCTGCATTTTCCTCTTTGCAACCTTGCTCAGCATGCAGAGTTTGATTGTCATCCTTGCATGGTTATAACTGAGTTTTTTCTTCCAAAGAAAATAGTGTTGGTTGCTTTGAATAATCGGCCTCGACCTCAACCTTATAGTCTTCCTCTTGATAATCATATTCGAGATGGTTGAGGTCATCTATCATGTACATTGTTGTTGAGGATTTCCCTGCCTCCTGCTGGTTTTGGACTTCATCTTTGGCTATGTTGTGGATAGAATACATGAAATAATCATTTTCTATTTTAGGGTGTCCAGGACAGGCATAAAATTGCTTAGGTACCTTGATGTTTGTCTTTTCCGGAATTAATGGAACAGGCGGTATCTGAATAGCAATTTCCTCTTTCCTACTAATCATAAGCATCATTTTGCTGACTGTGTTTGTCAACATCTCTAGTTTTATATTTGAAGATATCAATTGTTCTTTATCTACTTTGTCCTTATTTATTGCTTTTAGCTTTGCCTCTTTGTTCAACATGTTGGCTTCCACATCAACTGTCATCTTTTGCATTTCTTCTAGGGTTGCAGGGTCCCTTTCTCTTAACTGGAATGCCATCTCTGGATCCAAGTCATTTGGGTAGTGCAAGAGAGCCCATCCTGGGGGTGGCTTTATCTTAGCAAGTATTGAATGATATACCTTATTGAACCTGGCTGAAAAGTGTTGTACTGTCTCCCCTGGCTGCCTTTTTAAATGGTTGTACTCCTCTATGATGAGAAAAATGTTTCCCATGACCACCCATCTATCTAGGAAACCTTGGGTGAATTGATGAAAATTTCTAATGCTTGTAGCTGGAAGACCTTTAAACCAAATTTTCACTTTTCCTTGCAATGATAGGGAAAACATTCTGATTCGTACATCATCTTCTCCCACCTCTAACCAATCAAGGAAATCCTCAAGATTTTGAATGTGCTTTTCAGTGGTGATATTTTCATTTTCTCCATCCAATCTGAGTAGATTATTGATAAAATTTGCGGGGAGGTCATGGAGGATAAGAGGAAAAACCAGAGGCTTGTATATGTCTAGGACTTTTACAGGTATAGGCAGTGCAAAAGGATGTGTATAACCATTTGAGATTTCAGCAAGAGCGGGATAGGTAGCATGAGGCTCATGTTTCACTAGGTTTTCCACAAATGCATCCAGGATGTGCACAAGTGTATAAGTATGTACATGGTTTGCAATTTGGGGCTTAGATTTTTGAGGCTCATGAACCTTCCAATTATCAATGTAAACCTTAGCAGTGTACCCTTGTTCAGGCTTAAATTAGGATAGAACATAGTTACAGATAAAAACAATAATTTCTTGAATCCAATTTGGGCTTGAATACTCTCTCTTTATAGGGTGACTGGTCATATTTCAGGTTCTTCCTCTAGTGGAGTCTTTTCATAGAACTGATATGAATTAGAGTTTCCAGGTGGATGATTTCGACTTTCTTAAGTCTGGCTATTGTCCACCATCAACAATTAGATACCAATCTTGGAAAATACTCGAATTATCCAATTTTTATTGGGGTTCCTGAGTTATGATGAAATATTAATCTTTTTCAATAACTCGTTCCCCAGTATGGTCGCCATTATGTTAACCCTCCATAATTTGTAAGATTGGAAAGAACAAATGATAAAGGACAACATCAAAACACTTTGGAGTCCAGGACCTAACATTTCTAGACTCAGAGAGGGCTCTCTCTGTTCTTTATGATTTATGATTTAACTTTATGATTATAATTACTGATATTAGGCTAGTTATAGAGATTATGAGAACTATTGGTTTTGATTGGTTGGGTGGTTGGGCAGACATAATTTGTGAAGCTTAATCCATTGGGATATGGAGTCATAAGAGGCTGAATTTTGCATCAACGTTTTCAAGGGGGATTCACAGGGCAAGCTAACAATGTAGACTAGATCTTACGGGCAGTGTAAATATGATATGACAGGAGGTAGTGAAAGCTAAAGAGAATTTAAGAACTCTTTAACTATACTTTCAAAGAAAAACACTTAAGATATTAGTTCCGTGAAGCTAAAGAGTAGTTAAGAATTATTTGTCTAAAATTCACAAGGGAAAATTTAAAGATATCAGCTTTGGTAAGGCTAAAGAGCAGTGAAGAATTCTTTAGCTAGAGTTCAGAGGAAAACCTTAAAGACAACAATTTCAGTATAGTAAAAGAGAAATTAAGAATTATTTAGTTATGCTTTAGAGGAAAACATTAAGATAACAAAAAAAGATAGACTTAAGGTGCTTTCTCAACATATCTTAATCTAAAACTTTTGTTTTCTAATCAGAGAAAGTGATGCACAATATGAAAAGACAGAAGAAAACATTAACACAGAGAAATGGACATCACCATTAACATAGCTCAAGGATCCTGTGAACAGTCTCTTATTATTGATGCCCAACTCAAAACAGTTACAGAACTCTGATAGTTCTTACAATTCCTGCTTCAACAGGGCTTATACTTTCCAACCCTTGATAATGAAAATACATGCAATATTTAAGTGCAACTGAGGCGGTTGCCCTAATCTTGGTCGGCATTCCGTATTTTCTACAAAGTAAGTGAAGGTTTGACAATTGCGACCATGCAAGGACCAAACTAAAACATCTCTGACAAACATAATGTATCATTAATTTCTAACTTAAATTATGAGGTAACATTAAAATATCTCTAGAAAACCACCTACAATATTAACTTCTATAATAACCTTTGAACTAACATTAAAATATCTTTGGCAAACCAACGGTAACATTGACTTCCGCAACTCTTCGCACATCAAGAAAGTAAGCCAAAGGTGGCTGAGGTAGTCATGAAGAAGTAAGGAACATGACTTTGACATCTGGCTCTCCTTTTGGACCGCTTTATCCGGATCATAAATTCTGATGTGGCACTGGTTACTCTCATTGATTAGTGGATGCGCTGTTTCTTCTTCGATTTCTTCTGTTATGTTGCAAATCAACCTTTTTGCCCGACTTGACCCTCCTGGCCCGTCCTCTGTTCATATGAGTCTTCACTCCTGGTGGCTTTCGTAGATTCTCAAAACATGGACCCTTTTTTCTTTTAGCAGGAATTCGCTTCCCTCGGACAAATGGCAGTGAGTGGTTTTGACGGAGTGTAAATGGAATTGATTTCTTCCAAGGGTAAGTGGAATAGGGGGGGCGAAGTGGATCTCCGTCGTAGATCTGAAGCAGGCTCCAAATCTGCCATAGATCTGAAGCGGGCTCCAAATCTGCCGTTGCAAGCTACTCGCACTTTACCAAACTGATTTTAATTACTTTGTCGTGTAGCGGCTTTATAATAAAACCATATGCGTGCTTTTGCATAGTTTTTATGTTAAAAATTCCTTTTCCTCCTTTGTTACGTTTTACCACAGAAATGGCCCCGCACACGTATTTGAAATATTTGAAATATGCCTTTGAAACCACATAGCGTCGAAGCCTCCATCGCACTTCGCACAACACAAAACTTAACTTTTCCTTAGCCCTTAAACTTTAAAACTTGCGATGCACGATTTGCGATTGGGTCCCATTGCATCGCACATCGCACTTCGACGAATTTAACATTTACCTTTGCAGCTAACTTGTAAAACCTACTATGTACAATATGCAGAATGTCGTCACGTCATTTTCCACGTTAGCCCATATTGCACTTCGACGATCATAACTCTTATCTTCGTGCTTATTCTTTAAACTTGCAATGTACGATGTGCGATTGGGTCCCACGCATCGCACATCGCAAGTCAACAACTTTAACATTTTCCTTTGGACTCGTTTTATAAAATCTGCGATTTGCGATTTGTGTTTTGGTTGCATCGCAAGTTAAATATTTTAACTTGTGGGCACTTACCAGTAATTCATAAATGTTGCGAAGTGTGCCATGCGCCACGTTAAGCGCTGAAGGGTGCGAACCGGCGGAAAATAAGGAAAACGGGAAAAACGAAGGCTTGCACGTGGTTTGGGGCAAATGTGGTAAAGGCATGGTGGGTGGAAAATAATAGAATTTCAGACTTTAGACATAAGTGGGTGTTACACAGTAAATAAGTCCAAAAAAAGTCCTTAGGGTGTCCAAAGGGGATTTCGAAGTATTGCAGTTCAGAATTTGGGAAAATGAGGGATAAAGAGAGTGAATGGAATAAATGAGGGCAGTATGGATTTTGCTCACCACCATACTTAATCAACAACCCTTTCCACTTTCAACTGAATTAAATGGCCGATAGACTCACTTGACCCTCCTAAAAACCATGATCTCCCTTTCTTTTCTGAAAATAAATGATAGTCATGGAATATTATTTTCAGTATGAAAAATATAAGGAATAGGCAGTCACCTTGTGAAATTGTAAAATACACGAGTCTAACAAAATCCATGATAACTAGTCTAAATAGTTTCAGTAAAAATTTATTCCGATAAGCCTCGAGGGGTGCAGCTTGTTGGCCAATGAACTTAAGGCTAATACATTCATGTCGTTGTGTAGATCAGAGGTTCAAACCTAGTCTTACCCATGCATTGTGCTTGGGAGAGGTGTAGTTGCACCAAGAGGTTATAATGGCAGTCATAAGGGATTGATCTTGTGTCACGCGAGTACAAGATCCGATGCATTACCGATTCCACTAGTAAAAAAAAGAAGAAAATTATCCAGATATGAAGGTCGTTCTTGTGATCTTAAATCAGTACCATAAATTTTGCAATCTCTTAATCAATAAATGTAAGCATGTACTACTTATATATGATTTGGAAATGCTCTTATGAATAATGAGACAAATATCAATCTATGATCAATGTTCCCTAAATCATTATCATAATTACCCCGGTAGACTGAAAAATATGAACAAAATCCTTGTATATGTATAACCACTAAACTCATCAGTCTTTACATACTACGATCTCATACAATTAATGTTGTTTCATTCTTGTTTTCGATCAGTTAACACATTAAAATGCAAGGATTTCCATTTCCTTTCCTAGGATAGATTAGGATTTATGATTTTTCATTTGAATTTTTCTTAATGTAATTTGAATCCATTCCCAATGCAAAAGCTCTAGGTCTGTATTTCTTGATGCTTCGCAGAGAGACATCATCCCTTGTAGGAGCAAAATGTTGGTACTAAATCAGACCCTAATCATAACTAGGCTATATCTATGGGTTTTTCCTTATGTTTCTCTCGTCATATGACTTCCTCTCATATTTTCTATGATCCAAATTGCATGCTCAAATATTTATAAAAAAATATTCATATATTTCGTACATTAGTTTGTTTTTATAATAGTCATTATAAACTTAAAATCTATTATTATATTAAATGAAAAATTAAAAGTCCTAATCTTAAATTAATAATTGAAAAAAAAAAACTTCGTAATTATAAGTTATAGTTATTATTATAATATTTTAAAAGTAAAACTTCAAAATAAAAATTAAATATAATAATTACAATATAAATCAAACCTCATAGAACAAAAATGAATTAATTAAATACTAAATTAAATAAAACATAATAAAAATAAAATATAATAGAAATAAAACAAAATTAAAAACAAACAAAATAAAATAAAAAATAAAATAAATAAAAGATGGAATAAATAAATATAAACGTAACTCACCCCCTCACCTCTCAGCGTATAGATCATGCTCAAATATATAGTTATTAAAACATAAAAGTGAAATGCAGGTTGTGTAACGAATTTTTAACCTCATAAAAGTATTTGCCCACCATTGGTTATTAAAATTGTTTTGACTTGTATGGAATTACCTTTGGGTCAAACAAACAACCAACAAATAACATTAACCACTAGCCATGTCTCCACCCGACCTTCATTCATAAAAAAATTCTCCAACGATCAAGATTTTATCGAGCCAAACTTGTTTTTTTCTCTCCTCGAATGGACCCTAAATGATATTAGCTTGGGCTTTGAACTTGGTTTAAGTTTATATATATATAAAATTGTGTTTTTATTACAATGAATTACCAAATAACATTTTATTAACAGTGGGTTGTTCCTTTGTAATGTTCTCAATCTGGACTACTCAACAAAACAAGTTTGAAAAATGCTTTTTTCAGGGATGTATGCTTCAGTAACTAGGACCATCCCTTGGATTCCTTAGATCAGAGTATATAAGACCAAAATCCGAGAGAAGGCTCAAAAGAAATCACTCTAGGTGGGTTAAACAGATCTCCCACACCTAGTTGTCTTCAGAAAGTTTCCCAATGAAGGGTTGCAGCAGTATAAAACACAATACTGGAGTATCAGTGAGCTAATAACTCTAAAATGTGTTTAGAAACACCTCACCAGCAATTTCATGTACAACAGCAAGAAGATTAATTCTCCTTACAAAGAATGGGGAAAAGTAGTGATTTATGCCCTAAAATGAGTGTATTCAGACATCCGCGTAAAAATAAGGGAGATGGAGAGAGGTTATTTTAGCTTAGGCCGTGAGGGACTCCCATACCAAATTTCAGGTCAAAAAAAGCATTCTAGCTAAGTTAAACAGTTCCTCCACTCCCGAAAGGGCTTAGAAAAGCTGATTTCCCATGACCTTGAGTATGCAGAAATTACTGAAGCTTGAGCAGTGTGATTTTATGAAGCTAATAGATGAAAATAAGTACGAATATCAGTAAATCAGATCTAAGGCAATACTTATGCATTTACAAGATGAAAACAAAGATTTTACATGGATAAACCCTCAAGATTGAGGTGCTACAGCACATGAGATTAACCATAAAACTCTTCAACGTAATTTTCAGGAGGCTGAAGCTTCATTTTATTATGAATCATATCTACAACAGATCCTTGCATGAAAACAGAGATCTACAACAGATCTGGAAGCCAAGAGGCTCTTTGTTACACTCCCCTTGAGAATCTCAGCAAATGATGGACAACAGTGAGTAGATCTGAGATCTAAGTCACAGTTATGCAGCAATATTCAGAAATTCTGCAGTAAATACAACAGTAATAGATCAGATCTGAAGGTTACATGGATTGGTTGGCCAATCCATGGATCACCATAGTGAAAGGTAGGAATCCTTTCCACTAGAGATCTCTCCTCCAGTAGAACTCCAAAACACCTGCAACTCTGCTCTTCAGAAATTACGTAGATCAGGGAGAGAAACTGCGCTGTTTTCTTCAATACTGAATAGGCCTAATGCCTAGATCTGAAAATGCAGCACCAATGATCCAATACACTCTTCCAGGTGGTTAAAAGACACACTCACTGAGAAAAGGCACTAGATTTGCCTAGATCTAATAGATCTAGCTTCCACTTGCTGCAACTCACTTAGACTATGAAATCCTCACTAGATTTACGCTGCCAAAGAGAGATGGAGCTTGGCCATATGCTAGATAGTGGACAAGAAGCACAAAACCCTCCAAGAGCTACTCAATGGAAGGATGGAGAACCCCCAACAGGAGATCCTCACTAGTCTCTTGCTAAAAAGCCCAGAGAACTAGAATTTGTCTAAGGAGACAAATTCTCCAAAATCATAATACATTCAACAACCTTTCTCTTGAGCCTTCTCCTTCCTTTTATGAGATGAGGATGTGCAAAACCCTAAAACCCTAAACCACCTTGAATCACTTAACCCCTTTCACATGAGGTCCTCTTTCTAGAATTGCGCTGTCCCTTTATGAGATACACTGAATCTAGACAGCGCTGTAGATTTGGTCAAGGTTGACCCAGTATCACAGCTTAACCCCTTTCACACCTGCAAGTGGATTTTATGTAAATGGCTCATATATAACTTTGTTTACATTGAGCATTGATTTATTCACTGATCTAAGGAGTTTTACATGTCCTCCATTAGTCATTTATTCATAAACATGAAAAACAAAACAAAGCAAGGCAAAATTGAATATCTCCCCTTAGCTTGGGCTAAGTGGGAATATTACAGTCCTCCCCTCCAAAATGTTGCTTGTCCTTAAGCAACTCAAAGGGACTTTTGCAAAATCTCCAATGGAATTGTCTCCTCCCAGGAATATAAGTATGCTTTTGGTGAATAACCCAAATAGCTGTCACTATGAAAAAGTGGGAGATACATAGAAATAATCATGTGTTGTCCATTGGTCTTCTCAAGGCATGGAAGATGCTGAATAGTGGGTGCTTCAACCCTCATGATAAACTTCAATCTCCATGCTATCATCCAAACAAAGTGAGCCATCCTTGGTAGCTCAAGGAAATAGTCACCAATCCCCACCATATGCAATGTGTAGGGGCTCCATGGTTGGAAATGAGAGATAAGAATGCTCAACTCACGTTGTCTCTCCTTCCATTTATGATAAATATGGAGCTGATGATCCCAGGCTGCATTAATATAGTCCTCATGAAGCCAAAAGAGACTTGGAACTTCATGATTCCCTTCAAGGATTCTAGTGAGCCTCCTTGCCCAATCTTCCATACATATAGTGACTAAAGGATCTTCACCATGTGTGCTCCAAAAGAAACATAGACTAAGTGTCATATGACATATTTGATGGTGACAATAGTCCCTCCCTTGAGACCAGCGTTGTCCTTCATCTTGCTGCCTCAAATCATAGTACAATAAGTGGTCATCCCACCATCTTCTTGCTGCAAAAAGCTTCTTCAAATCTTGGAAATAGTAGAGGATTATAGGTGTTGGTGAATATGATTCAAGCAACACATGTCTTGCTGCAAATTCTCCCAAGTGAGAGACTTCTTCCAATGACATAAGCCCAACATATGGCCCCTTGCATAAGAAAACAAAGGATATGATGTAGCAGTCATACAATGTGCTATCCTCCTCTTGAAGCATGAATGAATATGGGAGATTTCATTCCCAAAGGACACACTCAACCAGTGTGCCATCCCTCCTCTCATGTTCCCAACAAATATCAAAGCATGATCATCATCACCATAAGATAAACAAGCTCCCTTATGCCATCCCATGAGAGAGTTAGAATTTCTCCCAAACCCAAGTACATACATGATCATGAGATACATTCCAAAAAGAAATACATGTACATACATGAGACTCATCCCAATCACAAGCAAATATATGGACATGAAATTTGACATGGGATGTCCGAACTCTCTTCTTATCAACCAAAGCAACCATGCCTTCTTCTTCTTATGCATCCTCTCATTGAGATACAAGGCATGAGACAAGAAAATATCAAACCTTGGGTAGTACCCATACTCACCCAATAGCAACCAGCGTAGGACATCTCCTACTTGCATAAAATTTAGATGTGGTAAGTGGTTTCCCCACCACTTACTTGCTGCCCATAACATACCTTTATGGCTAAAAGTGGAAGATATATTTGGTGCCTTAGGAAAGCACTCATTATGCTACAAAATATCCCTTAGTCCATCAAGGGAGTGGCCGTGTTCAGAAATAGTTTTGGCCCAAAGTTGGCCATGAAGTTTATAAGATATGACACTCCTCCTTGGAGTCATGGCCTGCATATATAATGTAAAAGAATGCATACAATCAGAAAATATAACATGATTTTCATAAGTATGCTCTTCACCAATAGTCCTCCTCCAACAAGTGGAGAGGTGCACAGATCTATTTCTTTCCTCAAGAGGAGAAAGAGAGGGCTGAACTAACTCTTTCATAGAGTTATATTGCTGCTCCATCTTCATATGATACATGCATCTTTGATAATGCTGATCTTGTGCAAGACAAAATTGAATAATAGGAAGATCAATCTTCTTTGGAAAGATATCTCTCTTCCAAAATTTCCATAGTTTAGCCCATGCACACAAGAGTGTTGGTACCCTCTTGCCTTCTTCAGAAATATTTTTTGTATGGAGGGATATCATTTGCTGCCCCAAATCTATGGAGTGGCCTTTTGAAATCCTGCTAATGTCATCATAGATCTCTGACTTCTTCTTTATCAGTGCAAATAGATGAGTGAGGAATAGCAAAATAAATTTCAGGAAATTGTTCAGCTCTCCCTGAAATCTATCAATAGATCTTAGTGTTGTGGTAGCTCCCCTCAAGGCTCCCTCCTTAGCTAATTTTGTCATTGATGCACAAAGTTGAGAGAACACTTTATTCTTCTTCTCATCAGGGGGTCTCCCTGGTGGAATGCCTCCATGTTCTTCCTCCTCATCAATATTTGAGAACACCTCACTATCAACAAGAGACCTTGGATGTTGGTCTTCTTTTGAAAGAGGAATTTCCATGAATTCTTTTTGAGAAGAAATCTCTTCATGCAATGGTGGTCTTGCCCTTGGAAAGGTATCACACAAGTTTTCATCCCCTCCAATAGAAATCTGAAGTGGAGTTTTCATAGTAGGTCTTTCCAACTCATGCAAGGGTTTTGCATGCTCTTTCACAGATGTTTTAGCTTGCCTCTCATCAAATTTCTTCACCATTCTCCTAATGAACTTAGCATAAGTGGAAATATTTGCATTCTTCAAAGAAAAAGTTTCAAATAGCCACCAAGCATAAGATTTATATTTAAGGTGCAGCACTGCTACATTAAGGGCTTCTTCTTTTGAAACTTGATGTAGATCCAGATATGAGTCTAGCTGATCTATCCATTCTTTAGCTATGCATGTGGAGGATCCATCACAGTTAGGCAGAAAGAATCTACCTCTTCTTCTTCTATTATTGGCTCTTCTCTCCTCCTTGAGCTGGCAGAACTCTTGGAAGCTCAAGTGCTCCTTTATTTCCCAAGATTTGGATTTATACTCCTGAAGATAATCACTCAAAGTCTCCTCCTTTGGTGCATCTTCCTCCATCTTCCTTGCAGTCTTCTTGACCTGCTTGGAGAGGTTCTCTCTGGATCTAAATTCTAATGAGAGTAATCTCATATTCTTCATCATTCTGATCTCTTGGGCTTAGACTCATAGGCTGAGCCAAGACTATGCTCTGATACCACTGTAATGTTCCCAATCTGGACTACTCAGCAAAACAAGCATGAAAAATGCATTTTTCAGGGATGTGTTCTTCAGCAACCAGGACCAACCCTTGGATCCCTTAGATCAGAGTATCTAAGACCGAAATCCAAGAGGAGGCTCAAAATAAATCACTCTAGGTGGGTTAAACAGATCTCCCACACCTAGTTGTCTTCAGAAAGTTGCCCAATGAAGGGCTGCAACAGTATAAAACACAATACTGGAGTATCAGCGAGCTAATAAATCTGAAATGTGTTTATAAACACCTCAGCAGAAATTTCATGTGTAGCAACAAGAAGAATATTAATTCACCCTATAAAGGATGGGGAAAAGTAGTGATTTATGCCTTAAAATGAGTTTATTCAGATATCCGCATAGAAATAAGGGAAACGGCAAGAGGTTATTTTATCTTAGGCCATGAGGGACTACCATACCAAATTTCAGGTCAAAAAAATCATTCTATCTAAGTTAAACAGTTCCTCCACTCTAGAAAGGGCTTAGAAAGGTTGATTTCCCATGACCTTGAGTATGCAGAAATTACTGAAGCTTGAGCAGCATGATTTTCTGAAGATAATACATGAAAATAAGTAAATCAGACCTAGGGCAAGAATTATGCATTTACAAGATGAAAACAAAGATTTTACATGGATAAACCCTCAAGATTGAGGTGCTGCAACACATGAGATTAACCAGAAAAATCTTCAGCGTAATTTTCAGGAGGCTGAAGCTTAATTTTATTATGAATCAGATCTACAATATATCCTTGCATTAAAACAGAGATCTACAACAGATCTGGAAGCCAAAGAGGCTCTTTATTACACTCCCCTTGGGGATCTTAGCAAATGATGGACAATAGTGAGTAGATCTAAGATCTAAGTCATAGTTATGCAGCAGTATTTAGAAATTTTGCAGTAAATATAGCAGTAATAGATAAGATCTGAAGGTTACATGGATTGGTTGGTCAATCCATGGATCACCATAGTGAAAGGTAGGAATCCTTTCCACTAGAGATCTCTCCTCCAGGAGAACTCTAAAACACATGCAACTCTGCTTTTCAGAAATTACGCAGATCAGGGAGAGAAACTGCGCTGTTTTCTTCAGTACTGAATAGTCCTAATGCCTAGATCTGAAAATGCAGCACCAATGATCCAATACACTCTTCCAGGAGGTTAAAAGACACACTCACTGAGAAGAGACACTAGATTTGCCTAGATCTGAATAGATCTAGCTTCCACTTGCTACAAATCACTTAGACAATGAAACCCTCACTTGATTTACGCTGCCAAAGAGAGATGGAGCTTGGACATATGTCAGATAGTGGACAAGAAGCACAAAACCCTCCAAGAGCTACTCAATAGAAGGATGGAGAACCCCCAACAAGAGATCTCCATTAGTCTCTTGCTAAACAACCCAAAGAACTAGAATTTTTCTAAGCAGACAAATTCTCCAAAATCATAATACATTCAACAACCTTTCTCTTGATCATTTTCCTTCCTTTTATAAGATGAGGATGTGAAAAACCCTAAACCACCTTGAATCACTTAACCCCTTTCACATGAGGTCCTCCTTCTAGAACTGCGCTGTCCCTTTATGAGATACACTGAATCTAGACAACGCTGTAGATTGGTCAAGGTTGACCCAGTCTCACAGCTTAACCCCTTTCACACCTGCAAGTGGATTTTATGTAAATGGCTCATATATAGCTTTGTTTACATTGAGCATTGATTTATTCACTGATCTAAGGAGTTTTACATGTCCTCTATTAGTCATTTATTCATAAACATGAAAAAAAAAACAAAGCAAGGCAAAATTGAATATCTCCCCTTAGCTTGGGCTAAGTGGGAATATTACATCCTTGCAAAGGATCACAAAGATAATTGGTGATATTAGTGAACACACTTAAACAAAAAAAATCATAACTAGTAATGGAAGCAATGCATGAAGAAACATAATATTAAAAAAAAAGATATATATAACATAATACTCAATGGGGAAAGCATGTAAATGCAACAATGGAGAAAGACTACCTTTATTGACTGCTAGTGGTAGAAGAATACACTAGAATGCTAAAACACTTGAAGAGAGTCCTTTGAGCTATGGTGCTCAAATATCCTCAGCAAGGAGGTCCCTTTTCTCAGTTTGTTAGCAAGCTTCTCCTCTCTCTCAAAATAAGTGTGAAGACTCTCTAATGGTGGACTCTTATGCTCTCACTAAGATGTTGGATTGCTTAGAAGAAATATGGCCAACATTCTATCACTCTCACATCCTTTGATTCAACAATGAAATGTGGTGTTTCTATGATAGAAATTGACTAGCATAACAATGTATCATGTTTTTCTCTTCCCATGGATTGTTTATATAGATTTTATGAACCC
Organism: Pinus albicaulis; assembly: GCA_034641835.2. Lineage (NCBI taxonomy): Eukaryota > Viridiplantae > Streptophyta > Pinopsida > Pinales > Pinaceae > Pinus > Pinus albicaulis. The sequence goes on from CM076581.1 coordinate 336,596,696, forward strand.
ATCTTCCCTCCCTTGGTTCAAGAGTGATAGTGACCCAAGAGTAGGACAAGATGATTCCATTGAGGGTTGCAGATATTTAGGGTGACCTCAAGTCGGCTATCCTTGACCGACCATGTAAGGGAATCTCCTCCTCAAGTGTGGGAAGTGGTCCCAGAATGCTAAGTTTTCCCTTCCTTTGACCATGTAGATTTTGAAGGAAAATTTACGCAGTCACACATTTTTTCCTTTATCTTTGTGCGCGGTCAAAATTTTTCCCTTATAACCTTAGCAAAAGTTAAAATTTATAATTTCCATGATGTCTTCTATTGGAAAATCTTGATTTGTACCCTTTTCTAGACAATTTCTAACGTCCTTTGCAGTGTACGATTTTTTAGTGTTAACGATTTCCCCCTGATGTATGAGATATAGGAGCAAGCGTATAGCTGAAATACATCACGTTTTATGTTTAGACTGAGATTCTGCATAGCATCTTTGAGAGAGAGAGAGAGTAACTTTCTGCGAAGATGAGTAGAGGGACCCATTGACTGAAGAGAGAGGGTGACCATGCTCTGTAGGAAACCTAAGCGATAAAATAAGAAAACTTCTATGAGGTGGGCATGTCCCATGCTCGTTATGATGACTAGTTAATACAATCTGACAAATATTGGTTCTTTCAAGTCACATTGTGGGAAGTGAAAAGCTATTGGTTGGTGATGATAACTGTTGACGCCCTCAAGGGTGTTTTTACTTTGAACAAATACATTAAATTTGGTGCCCCCATGCATTGTCTAGGTGAATCACTATTTTGAGTGAGGCGCTAATGTATGAATGGGTCTTTGACTTTTGGGAACCTCCCATGCATTGTGGCTTAAGAATTGTTGAAAGAGATGATTAGCAATGTAGGGGTCTTCGAATAAATGGCAGAGATGTAGCGGTTATGAAGTACAATACCACCTTGACATGAAAATTGGCGCTAATTTCAAATTTAAAGGGGATTTATGACATTAATGGGAAATGTTGATTCTTATTGTGCCACCCAAGGATGTTCCTTAAAAGGGGGAATCCATCCAAGGTACTACCTCAATTCTTGAATATGATTGGTGAAGTCGATAGGAAAGAAGCATCAACTGTCCAAAAAGTGTTGATACAAGGAATCGAGTTTTCTGGTGAATCAGATTGTAATATGGTGGGTTAACAAGGCATGATAACGAGAGTTGGCTATAATTAATGGTTATGGACAACTAACCCGATGTCAGAACTGTAATGCAAGTGGTGAAAATTAAAACAATTTATGATAGGGGTAGCCTTGGAGTAGATAGGATATCAAGGGTGTGTGTTAGTATGCTCTAACTGACGTGATAGGCTTTGGTAAAAAATTTGCAAGCCCCGACCAAGGGTGACTAGCAACTGCTGTCAAGTATGAAACGTAAAAATATGGGTGGGAGTATTTTTCCTAAAAAATATTTGTACACTTTCCAAAAGAATTAAAAGTGGTTTGGATTTAAAATCACGGAGATGGGTGCCCCATTAACATGTCTAGGTCATGCATGATGATGCGAGGATGGTATTTGTTTGCATAGGGTGGGGGCCCCATTGGTTGGTCTCAGTGTGGGGATGATGAGGAGGATGAAGTGACACAGATGGGATATATTAATGGGGGTGTGATATGCAAAATGTGAAACGTAGTAATGCGTCTTGCTGATTCGTAATAAAATATTAGTGGTAGCCCGAGAGTGGGTTTTAGTGTGCGATGACTGAAGCAGAATGAGTTTTATCATCAAGGCGTATAAATGAGGTGGTTTCCCAGGTCAGAATGGGTTGTCATAGATCCTGATAATGGATGGGGGTCTATGAACATGAAAGGAGCCATGAGTAGGGAGGCTCTATCGACCGACGTGGGTGCTTATCATGTGCAAGATGGAGTGATGATAAACATGGTCGAGATGATTGACCTTATGGTGCATTTTGATAAATGGTGTTAGGATACACAAATATTAAAAGGAATCATATCATGATGAGTGTTGAATGATACCTACTCTTGTATTTTTCAGTCGGGATGTTGGTCAAAGCATGGTGTTTCTAATGTACCTGCAATATATGCAGCCAATACCCCAAGTGAAAAAATATGAATACTTTGTGATGACATGAAATAAAAAACAAGAGAAGGCATACCTGAGATGAAGTTTGGCGCATGTGACGGGCCCAAAAATGAGTTTTGGTAATAACTGGAATAAATAGTTCCTTATTGAAGATGATGTGGTACTGATCCTTCTGTCTCTCACAATTTTGAGAACAGAGGTCCCAAGCTCTAGTTATGGGCTCCAAAAAAATGAAAAAAGGGTGATATATAGGCCAAAAGGGGCCCATTTCAATTCATTTGCACTGATGAGCTTAAGAGGCCAGAGGCTATTTTCGAAGCGTTTCTTGCCGTTGCGGTCAGCCAGAGTACCCGGGATGCACGTGCTGTGGGGCAAGTAGGAGACAACACCCTACTCTTTTCATTTTTATTAGTTGTAGGGTAGGTAGGTCATACAGGGGTCCCTTGAAAGGATTTTTAGGGTTATAATTGAGGGATCGTGTGGGCGACTCGAGGAGAGTCGCACGATTGATGCATGAAGCCATGAGCTTCACGTGTCGACAACACATAAAAGCTTTACATGGATGTGTTGTCAACATGTATGTGTGAAGATTAGGCATGTTTAATGACCATGGCGGTTGATGAAACTTTTGGCCAAACAAATTTCTGAATCACGCGTCTGTTCATCACACAGTTGCATGCCTATGTAGGTTAAATACTGCGCGGTTGAGAGAAAAAAATTGATTTTCTTATTTTCTAGCTTACGGGGCCAAAAACAGATTTTTTGATGTTTTTGGACGGTAGGATGATGTGGAGGGAGAGGGATTGGAATACCCTACAGGATGAGGTGGCCCAAGATCCAAAAGCATGCCATAATCTGGCTCAGTGGCGGTTGTTAAAGTTCCTTCAGAACCCCATCCTGAGGTCGCATGTTTATTTTTTGCGATTCTTAGTTCACTTTTGGGACGATGCCCGGCATATCATGGTTGTGAGGCAAGATGATTTACTGATATCATCTTAGTTGGATGTCTATTTTGTGATCGGATTGCTATCTCATGGGGAGGTGCTACCTTATCCACTGCCACTCGGGCGTGTGGACATCCGTTGTTGGATGGAGCATGAGGGACACTATGGGACCAATGCTATTAAGGAGGGCTAAATCAATGTAGCCTCCATTCTAATTTTGACAAAGAGTGTGACTCTATTTATTATTGTGTGGCTGGTGGGGTCGTCTTCACCCCCAAGAGTATTAGGGCCACACATAATGGTGCTTTAACAGTGGTAGGCAAGCTATTTCTTTGATTGGGCTCACTTTTTGTACAAAGGTATGATGTACCAGCTGACGCAGGTGAAGCTAGGGGGGATTCAATGTTTTTTATGCACAATTATTTTGCGTAGCATTATGTATGAGAGGGTGGTCATGCTACGACCATTTCTTGTGGTGTTAGCTGGGCCTTCATGTGACCCTAGGATATGGAGGTGGGAGGCTGTCATGCCCAAAGATGGAGGTGGAGTTGCAGGGAGGTACTGGAACAACGTCGTGGAGAGTTGGTTTAAATAAAAGCCTCAGTTGATTTTGGAGTACCCTTATTATGGTGTAGACTTCCGGGGTGATCCAGACATGGGTATCCCTCCTGGTTATGCATGGGGAGAAGCAGGTATGATATATGTTTTTTCTGCATTTCAATAAGTTTTACATGTATATATGTATGTGTTTTTTATGAAAACATTGATACCATGTTCGTTTACTTGCAGATGTGGGGCCTAGAGGGCGACCGTTGGCCTACTTGGTAGGAAATAAACCTTGACATATGGGTGTACCAGGGGCGACATTTTAGTTCCCTATAATACTAGTGTAGCCCCTTATTTTTATTAATGTAGCCCCATTATTGTTATTATTGTGCCCATGTAGTCCCTAGATTGTTATTATTGTGCCCCATATGTGTAGCCCCATTATTGTTATTATTGTGCCCATGTGGTCCCCATATTGTTATATTGTGACCCCTTATACTCCTTTATATAGAAGGTAGGTTTTGTCATTTGTATCATCCAAGAACTGTTCATTTATGTAATGCAAAGGAGGTTTCCCCCTCGAAGAGGATGATTTCTAAGTCGTTGATCTAACTCTTCTTCTATTTTGTGAGATGGTTTCATAACATTTGGTATCAGAGCTTTGGATACTATGGTTTGGTTATTGTAAACATGTCATCTTGGAATTTTCGCTATAATATTTTTTCTACGAGGCTTAAAACGCTGAAATTTTTACCGTTTGGATCTTAAATCTTGATGAACTTCGTGTAAACATTTCAGACCTTGGTTCATAATATTTTCAGAGATATGATCTATGGAACTTATTATTTTTGCAGGCTCTATAAGTTCACGAAATTTAGTTTCTTGTGTATCAATTTTAGAGCTGAATGTCGAAACAGTGACACGTTGCACACCATACGAGTTCGTTATACTGAAACAATCCATAATTAGGTAATTGTGGGAGATCAGACATAAATTTTTCTTGAAAATTTCAAATTAATTTTGACCTATGGCATTGGAAATGAGGCTTAGCGGGCTACTACAGGACTGAATTTCAGATATTTAAGATCTGAAATCACAGAGATACATCAGGTTCAATATCGGCCTCCTAACAAGCAAGAAAAATGTGTGTATTTATTTTTTAAAAATTGCATAACTTTTGTTTGAAAAATAGTTTGAAGTGATTCCACAGGCATATTTAAGGATAGATATAAGTATTGGATTCTAAATTTCCTCCAAAAAATAATTCCATACCCATTAAGTTCTCAGAAAACTATACTATTCCACATGAAGAAGAAGAATTGTAGCACGATATATCAAAATTATGAGACCAAGTGCAACAAATTTTTCTCTCAAAAAGAGAAACCAAATATGAACTAAAAGGTGACATGGATGGTTTAAAAGCAGGCATGGAAGTTAAGATCGATGGTATAGAAAAACTTGAAGGTTTGAAGGAAGGTTTGACAAAGTTGCTACAAGAAAAGCTTCCTAATGATGAAAAGGTAGTAGAGGAAACTCATGATGAGAACAAAATAAATGTTAATCATTATTTCATAGACTCTAAAATTGTATTGAAAACCCACCATATTCCAAAGATCGATATGAGGAAGTTTGATGGCAAGGATCTAGTAACATGGATACTACAGATGGATCAATATTTTGATCTCCATAATGTGAAAAACATACAAAAGGTACACATTGCAACTTTATATTTAGAACCCAATCAATATGTATGGTATCAATGGATTTTTTCTTGTAAACCACTTGTGACTTTGTCAATTTTTATGGAGGAAATGATAACACATTATGTGGATACAAAGAGAAACACCTTCTTTAGCCAATTGATAAATCTCAAAAAAGATGGTTCAATGATGGAGCACATTGAGGACTTCCAAAAATTAAATATCAGAGTAGCAGATATTTGATAGGAGCATAATATTGATGTCTTGATAGGGAATTTAAAGGATAACATCCAACATGAGGTTCACCTTTGGGAACCTGATTCATTGGAGAAGGCATTCAGGGTGACAAGAAAAGTTAATGCAAAATTATGGCAACAAGGAAGTCTACCAATCACAAATATAAAGATGGAAATATTGTTGCTCCTAGCCTTCCACAACCTACAAGGTTGACACCACAACAATTGGAGGAAAAAAGAGAAAAAGGGATATGTTACAGTTGTGATAGAAAATACACTAAAATTCATAAGTGTGCCGAGAAGAAATTAATTTACATAGATTGTGAAGAGGAGAAGAAAAGGAACAAGAAAATTCACAAGAAAAGGATATACACCATGAACCAACCCTAGAGAAAGAAGAAATGAATCAGACGATATCTTGTAATGCATTGGCAGGGATTACCACTCCTCAAAATGTCAAGATAGAAGAACATATCGAGAAGAAAAAGGTAATAGTTTTGATTGATTCGGGTAGTACCATAATTGTATTCATTATAAGATATCCAAGGAATTGAATTGATTCCTATATCCATCACCAGAGTGTCAAGTGATGGTTTCAAATGGAGGAATTATAAATTTCTCTGGAAAGTGTCATAATATCAAGCTAACCATGGGGGAATATGTACTGAATAGTGCAATGCTTTCTATTCCAATGGGTGTTGCTGATGTTGTACTAGGATTCCAATGGTTAAAATCCTTGGGGACTATACATTTTAATTTTCAAGAACTTTTCTTGAATTTTTTTTGGGAAGGAAATGAAGTTGAATTACGGGGTATTCAAAGGGAAACGAGGAAATATAATTAGTTCTAATGTCATGACAAAGCTTATGAAGAAAGAACAAGGGGTAATTGCAAAATTATTCTCACTACAAGTTCAGGCAGCGAGCATCAACAACAAGTTCTCCAAATCTTAAAGGATAACCTCACTTGGCCGTAGAATAAAATGAAATGATAGGAAAATCAACATCATAGCGAAAGAAATTTTGATGTAGGGGACTGGGTATTTTTACGTCTACAACCATACAAAGAAATTTTCCTCAAGCAAGCTAAGAAGGATAATAAATTATCAAAAAAGTATTATGGTCCTTACAAGGTGTTGCAAAATATTGGTACTATGGCAGACAAATTGGAGCTTTCGGCATCTTCCCGAGTGCACCTAGGTTTTCATGTTTCATGCTTAAAGAAGGTTATAGCTGATAAGCTCCTAGCTCAAAAAATATTTCCAGAACTTGATGAGGAAGGAAAAATCATATTGGAACCTGAAGCAGTCACAGAAACAAGAACTCGAGAACTACGATATTGATCAATTTCAAAGTATCTCATCAAGTGGAAGAACTTACCAACTGAAGATTCCTCATGGGAGGATGAGAATTTTATATAGAATTATCCATGACTACTCAAGCATTGAGGACAACACTTGTTTAAAGGAGAGGGGCATGTTAGGTCCCTATAATAATACTGTATCCCCTTATTGTTATTACTGTAGCTCCATTATTGTTATTATTGTGCCTATGTGGTCCTCATATTGTTATATTATGACCTTATACTCCTATATATAGAAGGTAGGTTTTTTCATTTGTATCATCCAAGAGTTGTTCACTTATGTAATGTAAAGGAGGTTTCCCCACTCGAAGAGGTTGATTTCTAAGTCGTTGATCTATCTTTTCTTCTATTTTGTGAGATGCTTTCATAACACGACACCCCCTCCTCAGAGATCGAGAGATGAGAGGCCTCCTCCTAGGCCCAGACAACCGATGCCGTAGCACCGGTTAGAGATTGGTGGACCCTCCAGGTAGGGTAGTAGTGTCGCGAGAGCTAGGGATGTCGAGGGATGGTGCAAGCATGCTAAGGTAGCAGAGGCTTAGTTGGTTGTAGTGGAGGCCCAGATACGAGTATATCATGATACTTGGGATAGGGTGGAGGTCCTGACCTGGGGGATTCCCACACGGGGTTATGATGACTTGGCAGAGATGGCCATGGAGACAGTGATGGCTCGTGAATGGGCGCAGCATCTGGTGTTGCACCATGTAGCCTTTCCAGTGGCAAAAATTGGCCCTCTTCTGGCTCTTGGTGCCGATATTGGTCCATGAGACCCAAATAGAGGGGACCAACCCTAGACTTTGCTTATGTACCAGGGGAAGCACCCATTATGAGGATGCTCCCCTGTCTTTTTGATGAAATATTTTTTTGCCTGGCAAGGAGCCAATAGACTCATTTTTTGTATACTAGGACATACAAATATTTTTGATATATGTATGCAAGATGTATTTTGATGGGTCCCACGATGTGTACGTGGATACTTCTATGATGTTTTTATGTCTTTTTTTAATGCATATGATGGATTTTATGTTGTTTATGGTCGATGATATATATGTGATGCATTCCAGTCTAGGATATGGTTAGCTATGCGATCAACTACATGATTTTGATCTCTTGGTATATGTGTAAATGTGATGTGATCAAAACTGTGGGCTAATCTTTGTGAATGTAGGTATTTCATAAAGAGGCGTGGATCACAAACTTGAAAGGCTTGGTTTAACTGTGATACAACTAGTTGGGAATCAAGGAAGACATGTATATGGTGGATACCTTATAGGGAGGTGTCAGTTAAATTTCCTATGATGACATCATATTTGGCTTGATTTTTGGTGACAGACGTGACACAAATTCTGTTAGTGAGGTACTGTGACTCATCAAGAGAGTTTATTTGGCCAGGCGGCAATAGTTAGGTTTTGCAACCATCTAGAGGCACCATCAACAAATCTGAAATAATAGATTGGCGAACGATTCATCTATGACACAAGATGAGAGAGCGTGTTTTTAGAATAATTCCATGATGAGGTGATCATCATAAAAAATTATGGTGCATACATATTTATTCTGGGGTACTGAGGACCTTATTTATGGGTGAAATTTTTTGAGTTAGAGTCTATTGACGGGGTTTTTTAAGCATGTACTATTGGGCTATAATAAAATGTATGCTCCCTTACGGAGGAAATGTTTAACATTCTATGGACCCTTCCATAACGTATCGAACTTCCCAGGTCCTAAATCTTCTTGTGCAACATCATAGCGTAGGACTAGAGCTCCCTCGGTAAATGACCAAGGGGTGATGTTCTAGTCAAATGACGGTTTGACCCTTTTCTTGTGGGCTTCATTATGTTGGAGATATTCTCGTCGAATTTCATTGATGAGTTATAATTGTACCAAAATTTTCACTAGGTGTTTAGTATCATGAGAAGTTAGATGAACGAATGTAGGGTGTGGATTTTGTGTTCTATGGGAAGCAGGACCTTCACCCCGTAGACTGATTGAAAGGGTTTGAACCCTGTTGACGCTTTGACCACTATGCAATATGCACATAGGGTTGAGAACACCATGTGTTACCAATTTTTTTTGTGCTTGTTCACCTTATGATGAAACATCGTTTTCAGGAAATTGTTGACAACTTCTAACTCATCGTTAGACTGGGGGTAGTACGGTGAAGCAAACTTGTGAGAAAATCCAAGGTGTTGGGAAAATTCCTGGAATATTTTTTTTTCGAAATACTTCCTGTGATCTGACACTAATTCCTTGGGGAAAGTGAGCTGTGTGATGAGATGGTTGAAGAAAAATTGTGCAACATTTTTCGCGGTGTTGTTGTATGTGGCATGGATTTTTCCCATTTGGTGAAATAATTGATGGCCACAAATATTTATTTGTGGTTGCCGGATGATGTGGGGTTGCTTGTCATGAAGTATATGTCCAATTTACAAAAGGGTCCTTCTATTATGAAGGGGTGCAGGGGAGTTCGAGGGGATCGCGCCTTTTGAGTGTAGCGTTGGCATCACTCACATATTTTGACTGCTTCGATGCAGTCGTGAAAAAGGTGGTCCAAAAGTAACCAACACATAGGAATTTTTGAGCAGTGGCCATCCATGAGAGGTGGTCGTCGCAAGCCCCACTATGATAATCGTTCAGGACTTCCTTGGATTGGTCATGAATGAGGCACCACCGAAGGATGGTGTCGACACCTCGTCGGTACAGGACATCCCCAAAAAGATGGTGTTATCACTCAAAAAAAATTCAAAACATCATTCTGACAAGATTACTTAGGTTCGTGGGTCAAAATAAGGTCTTGAGAGTCATTTCTTGAGTTTGACCAAGGGAAGTATTAATTTTTTTATAGTTTGAGCCTACCCTGGTGTTTAAATAAACTCGTTTTTAAGGTCTTCATGTCAAGTCTTTCATCATTTTAGGATTCATTTCATTTCCCAAAGTTTTTGTATCAAAACCACCTAATTAGCCAAGAAACCGCAGTTTCGTAGCGCAACACGTTGAAAAAAATCACTTTGCACTACGAAAGCGCCGATACTTTCATAACGCAAACAAAAAAAATTACACTACAGGCACTGCGAAAGCGCGGTTTTGTAACTATCTTGTCAGTTGAGTTGTCAAATGTCAGAAACTATTGGGAAAGGGTAAGATAGAGGCTTTTTGAGTCATGTAATGATGAAATTGAAGTACACACCCACGTTTGCAGTCATCATGGTCAGTATAGGTTATGAGTGGGCCATCATTTTTAGTTATGAAAGGACACTTGAAATTCAAATTCTTTCCTAATTGGTCATTCTCATCCCTTTTGCCTTCAGTTGTAATGTCTGAGCTCTGAGTATCGAGCCAAACATGTGGCTAGTTCTTACAAAGGTTTATTACATCTATATCAAGTAAGGCTGATACATTTATTCAAGCGAGGCTGATACATCCATATCAAGTGAGGCTGAAAGATTTATATCAAGAAAGGCTGAGGGTTCTCTGAAGAATATGGCAGAGGAAATAAAAAAGCATAGAGGAGGACAATGCTTAGGGCGTGAACTTAAAGACATGAAGGCAATAACTAAAGACCCAGTAGTGATGGAAGCATTCAGAAGAGCAGGTTGCCTACAGTTTTGTGAGAAATTGTAGGGCTGTCACACTCAGGTATCCAAGGAATTTGCTATGAATTTAAATGGAACAACCAATAAAGTGAGGATGCTAAGTTTGTCTATCACACCAGAGGTCATTTTTGCCGTTACAAAGATTCCAAGAGGTCAAGAAACCTGGTTCAAAGGGTTCAAATTTAATATGGAGCAGTGTAAAGAGTTCATGAAGCTTGAGCACATTGAGATCGATCTCAACAATGCTATCCCAAGAAGTTTCATCAAAGATAATTATTCAAAACTGCTGCTCAACATTCAGAAATATTTTACCTGTGAAGGCAGGTATCACAAGGTTTATTCATACCATTTCAAATTACTTCTACACATCACTGGTAAGATTTCACTTGACTTACCTTTTTATCTGCATAGAAGTCTTGCAAAGATGGCTGATAAGGTGCAAGAAAAGTCTGAGGGGAGTGAGCCATCATTATTTCATCATGGCTTAATGAAATTATTAATTTTAGATGAACTTCAAAAGATAGGCAGAGATTGGTCCTCATTATTGTTTGTTAATGGTTTTGAGTTGGAAACCCTAACTCCTGCAAGAAAACCTAAAGCTAAAGGAGTTCCATCACCACTAGCAGTAGAACCAAGCCAACCTATGGTTGCAAAACCAAAAGAACCTGCAAGAGTAAAGCCAAGGAAGCAAACTGAGAAAAGGCCAGAGAAAATTCAAATGCTTGATACATCAACTCTCCCACCTGAAAAACAAAAATCAAAGGTTTTCAAAGATACAAAACAGGAACAAGCTGTCAGAAAAAAAGGGACCAAAAGAATAACTAGAAGCCAAGCAGTGGTTTTGAAAGGAAAGGCAGATGCTATAGAAGATAGTTTAGTAAAAAAGGGGAATCTAGAGGATATTATTCATGCCATTGACATAGAGGAAACACCTATTGTGCAAGATGAATTCATAAGGGAAGATGAGTAGAAGTTGAAAAAGGCCAAGTCTGCAAAGAGATTAGAGTTTGAGGGGGAAGATGCAGGTTTCATTTTTCAAGCAAGAAAGACTATGACAAGGCATGCTAGGAAATTCATGGAAGGCAGCAAAGAAGTTCAAAAAACCACTGAGACAGCTAAATCACCTAAAGATATTATTGATCTCTAATCACCCATAGTGAAGGATACAATCAACAAATTAAAAAGGGGAAAAGAGAAAGTGATAGAGAAAACCGAGTTTCAGTGCCTTGAGGAAAAGTTAAAGCTGGAAAATCAGGAAATTGCTGTCATGAAAAAGAAATCTAGAAAACACAGTGTCGAGAAAGTACAGTTTAAAAGGATGAAGGCAATTTGGGAAGGACAAGTTGATTCTGTTTCTGAAACTTTAGACAATACAGAGCAACTTGTCAAGTGGACAATTCCAACAATAAAAGAAGCTAAGTTTGTCAGAATAATGAACACCCATCTGAGAGCTACTAACAAAATACTTACAGACCAGGTGAAGGATTTACAAGAGCAACTAGAGTTAATTCATGATGAGCTATAGATCAAAGGCATTAAATGACAGTCATAGAAGAACCAATAGGTCAACCAATTGTAAATGAAGAAGGAATGCCTCAAGGAAGCTAAAATGAAGTTGGTTTATGGTTTGTATGGTTTGTAGATGATGAGGGCAGGTTATATTTTGAGTTTTTGGGCAACCACAATTTTCATTTGACAAATCTATGAAAAAATCTACATACTCAACAGTTTCGTAGTGCCTCCAGGCTTAAAAATCAGAAAAGCGCTACGAAACTGCTGTAGCTGCCTTTTTTGCTTCTTTTGATTAGTATTTAAGGTGTTAAAATCTGATTTAAGAGTTGAAATTGCTATGAAAGATGTGTTGAAGGGTGATTAAAATGATGTAAGAGGAAAGAGTCAAGTTTTTGTAGGAAAAATGCTTGTAATGGCAGTGCTATAGAAAGCACTACAAAACTGCTGTGTTTTCGTAGTGCAATACATTACATCCTTTTGAGCAGTTTTTGAAGCGGTTTTAGATAGCTGGAGGCTAGGAAAGATTTATGGGACATGTTAAGCCAACTTTCGACAGCCAAGGACCATGAAATGAAGATTAAATGATAGTTAGAATGTTCAAAGAAGGAAAAAGATCCTATGCCTAACAAACAAGGTACTGTTTCCTATTTTTGTGGAGATCAGCTAAGTGGTCATGAAGAACTGAATTCCATTATCCAAATTTAACCATGTGATGATACACTTTTCAATGATGTAATTTCAAATAGATAAGGTTGTTATAGATAGTAATAATGAGTTTGAGTCCTTTTTGAAATAGGACTGTCAAATAGGATAGGTGTCTTTTGTAATAAATTTCATGTTTAGGTTGGGTCTATTTCATCATCAGATAACATAATCATATTACAAATGAAAATGGAAAAGGTAAACATAGAGTTTCGAGTCCAAGTTGAAGTAGATATTTGAGTTTGGTCGAGCAGACAGAAATTTGATGTATCTAGCTTAGAGGCAGATCATTATAGGATGTAACAAGTCTATTAAAGGCCATTGGGTCGAATTTGTCAAAGGTTGGAAATTTTTGGCAAAATTGAGCTTGTTGTGAATTGACTGTTTTCAGCTAATACAAAGATCTTCTACTTGACCAACTTGAGATTCTTAAGGGGTTTTTAGTGTTTTCCTATTCTATTTGTATTCTTATATATCTCATTTAAAGTGGTGTTCATCTATATTACTTAGAATTCATCTATAAGATGCTCTGACTTCCTTTATAAGTGAATTGACTGTGTTTTTACATGTTTCATGTGTGTGCGCCTTATCACTAAAAACTCTAATATGCCTCAACTTACATGTTAAGTAAACTCACTGAATTACTGAATTGCTTGGACTCCATAAGCCCAATGTATACATGCTGATGTTATTTTCAACCTACATCTATCATTATCAGTTTATTTCCTAAATAGAGTTAGCCATCTATATCTTTATCCATATCATTAACCCTTGAGAGAGCACTCTCAGGCTGAGGAGGCTAAGCCTCAGTCACAAGATTAGGTTTGAAATAGTTACATGAGATTGTCTGATCAAGCAGCCTATCAGGTCCAACTTTGTGATAACATTTTGGTGCGTCTGCTGGGAGCCTGAAGATTATACTTTCCTGAAATTTTGAAGCTGAACTTCTGAAGGTAGTAGGAGCTCAGGAAGTTGTTCGAGGCTGGATCTACCTTGGTGACTCCATTCAAAATTTATATGATAAAAGGTGGCTTCGAGAAGGTGATACACAAGGAGTAATCTTGACCTAGATCCACCTACCATTGTGGACAATCCAAACACCATTTCCAGAGGTATTCAAGGCATTTCTGAAATATCAGGTACTCCATCACATACAAAAATCCTTGTCCTCTGAAATATTAAGAAGTCCTGAAGATAAAAGAGTTGATGATAAAATATAGGAAGTCTTGTTTAGATCTGAAAGTGAAAAAGAATTAACTGAAATTATCTTAGACTTTCATAAGAGAGGTATTGATACCTCATCCCTAGTAACACAGGAAGATAAATAAGAGTTTTGGGAAGCTGTTACTTCTGAGATGTTGTTGGAAAGAGAGTCTTTAGAGAAGTTGAAAGAGCTGGACCCTTTTGAAATCTTGTTGAAAAGTAAAGTTGGTTTTCCTCTTCCTGATTGGAGTTAAATTGTTAGTGGACAACAAAGACCAAACAGTCCTCCTCATAACAGTTCTTCATCCTCTATTGCTGCTATCCTTAAAGCTACCACAGTCCCTTTCACCATGGCTAGAAATGTACCTCCTCCACCTGCTGCACCTGCTAGATATGCCCCTCTTGTTATTCCAGTTGTTTTACATGACCTCCCTAGAAAATATGCTGCTAGAATCCAAACTTGGGGAATTGATGAAGAGATTACAACAAAAGAACATGTAGATCAATTTAATGTTTTTATAAACAGGGAGGAGGTTGATCATGAAGATGTCAAGTTGAAATTGTTTGCTCAGAACTTTACTGGTGAAGTTAGAAAGTGTTTCAAAGCCCTTACTCCTGGACGTATTCATAATTGGAATGAGTTTGAAGATACCTTTTTGAGAAAATGGGGAAATAGAACTAATCCAATACAAGCCCTCACTAAGTATAACAGTTTAAGAAGAGCTGTTGATGAAACTATTCAAAAATTTTCAAAAAGGTTTAATAAGGTTTATGACTCTATTCTTGCCCATTTAAAACCTCCACAAGCCTTAGCTCAAATGAGATATGCCGAAGCTTTTGATTATGAATTTTCTATACTGCTGAGAGAGAGAGAATCCCCTTCACTTGCTGAAATGAAAAATGATGCAATGAAGGTGGAGGTTAATATGATAGCAGCCAAAAAGTAAAAAATGGATAAGACTAAGTTAAAAGAAGAAGAGAAGCCTTCCTCCTCTACCTCTGATGATAAATTTGATTCAATGATGAAAACAATGGAAAAGTTGATGGATAGGCTGGCCCTTGGGAATACCTCTGCTCCTCATGCACCACATGAAACTTAGCTTAGAAACCCTCAGTTCAAGAGACCTCAGAATCAACAAAGACAAAGAGAAAACATAAATCAACAACCTGATCCTCCAGTGAGACCTCCTTTCCAACATAACTTAATTGATGAAGAAGATGAACCTGAAATTCCTGAAGAGTCTATTCACTATTTAGATGAAGAAATGTCTGTAATTTTCTTGACTAAAGAGGAACATGATGAATCAGACCAAGGTAATCATGGAGAGGAACCATCAGATTATTTTAAAGGGTATCAACATGCTATTTTTGAGATGCAAAAACAATACAATCTCATAAATAGAAATGTGCCGATCATTGCAAATAAAACACAACCTAAGAAAGATACACCTAAGGCTGCTGATGGCAAGAAAGATACTCCTAAGGTTGCTGAAGGTAAGAAAGATACACCACCTATTCCTCCTATCAAAGAAGCTGAAAAATATGTTTCTGTTTTCAGTTTGGAAAATGAAATCTCTAAGATCAAAATACCAGTACCTTTTGGTGAGATTCTCAAGGTAAATGAGTCTAGAAGCAAGATTGTTAAAATGTTGAATTCACAACCAGGAGCTGCTGATATCTTGAATGTACAAGAGGATCATCCAACCATATACTTGGGTCCAAGATTAGAAGATGAACAGAATGAGGAGGTGCCTCCTTTTTATGTGAGCCTTAGCATTCATGACATGACATTACATAATGCTATGTTGGATTTAGGGGCCTCTTACAATATTATGCCCAAAGTAATCATGGAAAGGATGGGGTTAGAAATAACTAGACCATATAAGGACTTGTTTTCTTTTGATTCAAAAAGAGTTCAATGCATTGGTTTAATTAAGGATGTTGTTGTTGGTCTTACACAAGTCCCTGCCAAGATAGTGGTCATGGATATCTTGGTAGAAGACATTCCACTGAAGTTTGGCATGCTATTATCAAGGTCATGGGTAGAAAAAATCAAAGGTACAATGCAGATGGACCTTACTTATGCCACCATTCTTGTTTTTGGTGAGCAAAGGAGATTGTATCGAGAGACAAGAATGGCTTACATGGTGAGTAGTAAAGATAAACCTCAAAATTTTCCAATTTATGCTCTTGATACTGAACTTGGATCTGCTATTCTTTTCAATGAATTTATTGATTAAGAAGAGGATGAGAAGAAAGTAGAAAATCAACAATCTGAAATTCAGTAGTCCGAAAATCAACAAACAGAAGATTAGCAAGTCAGTGATAAGAAGGCTGAAGGTTAGTGGTCATTGCATTTTGATGGATCAACAAGAAGAGAAGGGGCAGGAGCATGGATTTGGATCACAATTCCAAGTGATGAAAGTAAGTAAAGTAAGATATTTTCCTACAAATTGAACTTTGATTGCACAAATAACATGGATGAGTATTAATCCTTGATTTTGGGCATAGAACTTTTGAAAATAATGAATGCTCAAAAGATTTATGTTTTTGGAGATTCGAAATTAGTCATTAAATAAGTTGAAGTTGTTTATCAAACAAAGGATATAAGGATGAGGGAATATAGAAACTTAGTTTTGGACATGTTGGAAAATTTCCAAGCTTACTCATTCATTGTCAAAACTAGAGACCAAAACTCCATTGTTGATTCTCTAGCTGTCTCTGTAAGTATTTTCATTATTCCCATACATTCCACTGAAAAATATGAGGTTGAAGTTCACCATAGACCAGCTATCCTTGATAATATTACTCATTGGCAAGTTTTTGAGGATGAACAACAAGTGAAGAAATTTATTGAGCTGAAAGAAGAGTTTGAAAATATACAAGTAGATCAGCAAAATATGCTTGCTGAATCTAAAGGAAATTCTGAAGTTTTGCAGCTAAAGAATAATTCCATACCAAAGGGTCTCATATCTCTTGAATTTTTTTTTGATCATAATGATTTTTTCAAATATCCTAAGATACAAGCTAATGATGAAGAGGTAGAGAGTTGTAACCTTGGTACAGTAGCTATGCCCAAAATGATTAAACTTTCAAAGTTTCTTTCAATTGATATGAAGTAAAAGTATATTGAGATTATGAAGAGATTCATAGATGTTTTTGCTTGGAATTATGTTGATTTGAAAGAGTATGACCCCACTGTTATTCAGCATACTATTCCCATCAAAGAAAATGAAAGGCCTTCCAAGCAGAAGTTGAGGAGGATTAATCCACTTCTCATGCCATTGATTGAGAAGGAAATCAAGAAAATATTTGATGCCAAAATCATTGTCCCAATCATATTCTCAAATTGGCTTGCAAACTTGGTTCAAGTTAGGAAAACGAGTGGAGAAATCAGAATATGTATTGACTTCAGAAACTTGAATAAAGCCTCTCTGAAGGACAACTATCCTCTCCCAAATATGGAACAAATTTTGCAAAATATCGTTGGTTCTCAAAGGATGTCTATGCTTGATGGTTTTTTAGGATACAATCAGATCCTTGTACATCCGGATGATCAGGAAAAAACAACCTTTACTACACCATGGGGCACTTTCATGTATGCCAAGATGCCATTTGGTCTCATGAATGTAGGAGCTACCTTTCAGAGGGAAATGGATATTGATTTTTCTAAAGAGAAGGAAAAGATGGTGGTTGTTTATCTTGATGACATAACAGTCTTCTCAAGGAGGGAAGAAGATCACTTGAAACACCTAGAAATAATTCTTCTCAAGTGTAGAAGGTTTGGCATCTCTCTAAATCCCACCAAAAGTATTTTTGATTTAAATTCAAGTAAATTAATTGGACACATTATTTCCAAAGATGGGATTAAGATTGATCCAAACAGGGTCAATGCAATTCAAAAAGTGGATTTGCCTAGAAGCAGGAAGGAGATTCAATCTTTCCTTGGAAAGGTAAATTTTGTAAGGAGATTTATTCCTAATTTTGCTGAGATTGTGAAGGACATAACAAGGATGCTGAAGAAGGGAGTTGATATTGAGTGGAAAACAGAGGCAAAGCACTCATTTGAGGAGATCAAAAAGGCACTCACTCAAGCACCGATATTGATCAGTTTGGATTTCTCAAAATAATTTTTGGTTTTCACTTTTGCATCAGAAAATACTATTGCTGGAGTTTTGTTGCAAAAGGGACAACAAGGTATTGAGCAGCCCATTTCATTTTTTAGTAGGACATTAGCTAAATTTGAGCTGAAGTACAATCTCTTAGAGAAGAAGGCTTATGCCTTGGTTAAGGCTATCAAAGATTTCAGAATTTATATTCTGCATTCTCATATTGTGGCTTTTGTTCCTAATATTTTTGTGAAAGACATCTTAACTCAAGCTAATATTGATGGTAAGAGGGAAAAATGGATTGCTAACTTGCTAGAATATGATATAGAGATCAAGCCAACAAAATTGGTCAAAGGATAAGGCTTAGAAAAGCTGATGGCATAGTCAAACTTTGACTGTCTTGACATGAATTTAATTGCAGAAATATCAGAAATTTCAGATGAGGAAGAAGAACTAGTCCCTACTGAAGAAAAGTACATCACTTAAGATTGGTATAAGGATATTATTTTTGTCCTACATCATCATAAAGCACCTGATGAGCTAACAAAGTCTAGGGAAATATTTGTGAAGATAAAATCCTCGAGGTATTTCATTTTTTTATAAAAATCTGTTTTGGAAGGGTATCGAAGGTATTTTGATGAATAGTTTGCTGGAAGAGGAGGCTGATAAAGTGATTGAGGAGTTCCACAAAAGAGACTGTTGAGGTCACCATTATTGGAAGGCCACAGTGAACAAGATTCTTAGAGCAGGGTATTACTAGCCTACAATGTTTAAGGATGTCTACAAAAATATTGCTGCCTGCTATGAATGTCAGATTTTTGGTGGTAAGAAGAAGCTTGTACCTTTACCTTTAATGCCTATTTATGTGGAAGCGCCATTTTAGTAATGGGGGCTAGATTTTATTGGAGAGATTCATCCATCATCATCAGGTCAGCATCGCTGGATTCTCACAGCGACTGATTACTTTACCAAATGGATTGAAGCAATCCCAACTAGGCAAGCAAACGATTCTGTTATTATTTCTTTTTTGGAAAATAATATTTTTTCTAGATTTGGTTGCGCCATGAAGATCATAACTGATAATGCACAGGCATTTAAGTCTAAGAAGCTTATTAATTTCTGTCATCAATATCATATTACTCTTGGGAATTCCTCTACATATTATCCACAAGGGAATGGTCTTGCTGAATATTATAACAAGAGCATTGTGAGGATCATTAAAAGGGTGTTGCAGGAAAATAAGAAGGCTTGGCATTTGAAGCTGAAGTATGCCTTATGGGATGATAGGATATGCATAAAAAGGTCAATTGGAACTTCACCTTATGAACTAGTATATGGAGATGAAGCCATTTTTCCTACATATTTAGGGGTACCTGTCATGAAGCTGCTTCAAGGATTAGAAGAGGAACCAAATGCAGTTCAGAGAAGAATCAATCAGCTAATATCTCTGCAAGAGAAGAAGGATGAATTTTATAACAAAAATCAACAATCTCAAAATAGAATCAAGAGGACATTTGATAAGAAAATCAAGGAAGAAAATTTTCAAATTCAAGATGTAGTGCTGAAATGGGAGGCTAGAATTGAAGAGAAAGGAAAACATGGTAAGTTTGAGAACTTATGGAAAGGTCCTTTCAAAATAGTTGCTTTCCATGGAAATAATACTTACATACTGCAAGAGATGGATGGAAAATAATATGCTGGAGGACCTGTCAATGGTAGTCTTTTAAAGCATTACTCTTCCTAAAATCTGCTGATCATTAATATCATTGTATATATTCCATTTTATGAGTTTTTATTCTAATAATGACAAGCTAAATCAGCAAGCTTGAGTCTGAGGTGAAGGCCATTAGAGTTTGAGGAGAAAGCTTGGCAATTTCAAAGTTTTTCTGTTTTGTCAAGAAAATGGATAGTAGCACTGGAACTACCAGTTCTTAGTGTACCACAGGGGCACACTATCCCAAGTGGAGCCACTATTATCACTCAAAAAAAATTCAAAAGATAATTCTGACAAGATTACTCAGGTTCATGGGTCAAAATAAGGTCTTAAGAGTCATTTCATGAGTTTTACCAAGGGAAGTATTAAATTTTTTTATAGTTTGAGCCTACCCTAGTGTTTAAATAAACTCATTTTTAAGGTCTTTCATGGCAAGTCTTTCATCATTTTAGGATTCATTTCATTTCCAAAAGTTTTTATATCAAAACCGCCCAATTAGCCAAGAAACCGCAGTTTCGTAGCGCATCACGTTGAAAAAAGTCACTTTGCACTACGAAAGCGCTGATAGTTTCGTAGCACAAACAAAAAAAAATACACTATAGGCGCTACGAAAGCACGGTTTTGTAACTGTCTTGTCAGTGGAGTTGTCAAATGTTAGAAACTGTTGGGAAAGGGTAAGATAGAGGCTTGTTGAGTCATGTAATGATGAAATCGAAGTACACACCCACGCTTGCAGTCATCATGGTCAGTATAGGTTATGAGTGGGCCATCATTTTTAGTTATGAAAGGACACTTGAAATTCAAATTATTTCCTAATTAGTCATTCTCATTCCTTTTTCCTTCATTCGTAATGTCTGAGCTCTGAGTATCGAGCCAAACATGTGGCTGGTTCTTACAAAGGTTTATTAAATCCATATCAAGTGAGGATGATACATTTATTCAAGCGAGGCTGATACATCCATATCAAGCGAGGCTGAAAGATTTATATCAAGCGAGGGTGAGGGGTTCTCTGAAGAATATGGCAGAGGAAAGAAAAACACATAGAGGAGGATAGTGCTTAAGGCATGAACCTGAAGACATGAAGGAAATAACTGAAGACCCAGCAGTGATGGAAGAATTCAGAAGAGCAGGTTGCCTACAGTTTTGTGAGAAATTGCAGGGCTGTCACACTCAGGTATCCAAGGAATTTGCTATGCATTTAAATGAAACAACCACTAAAGTGGGGATGCTAAGTTTTCTTATCACACCAGAGGTCATTGCTGCCATTACAGAGATTCCAAGAGGTCAAGAAACTTGGTTCAAAGGGTTCAAATTTAATATGGAGCAGTGTCAAGAGTTCATGAAGCTTGAGCACATTGAGATGGATCTCAACAATGCTATCCCAAGAAGCTTCATCAAAGATAATTATTCAAAACTACTGCTCAACATTCAGAAGTGTTTTACCTGTGAAGGTAGGTATCACAAGGTTTATTCATACCATTTCAAATTACTTCTACACTTCACTGGTAAGTTTCACTTGACTTACATTTTTATTGCTGATAAGGTGCAAGCAAAGTCTGAGGGGAGTGAGACATCATTATTTCATCATGGTTTAATGAAATTATTAATTTTAGATGAACTTCAAAAGATAGGCAGAGATTGGTCCTCATTCTTTTTTGTTAATGGTTTTGGGTTGGAAACCCTAACTCCTGCAAGAAAACCTAAAGCTAAAGGAGTTTCATCACCACCAGCAGCAGAACCAAGCCAACCTATGGTTGCAAAACCAAAAGAACCCGCAAGAGTAAAGCCAAGGAAGAAAACTGAGAAAAGGCAAGAGAAAATGCAAATTCTTGATACATCAACTCTCCCACCTGCAAAACAGAAATCAAAGGTTGTCAAAGATGCAAAATAGGAACAAGCTGTCAGCAAACTAGGGACCAAAATAATAACTAGAAGCCAAGAAGTGGTCTTGAAAGGAAAGATAGTTGCTATAGAAGAAAATTCAGTAACAAAGGGGAATCTAGAGGATTTGCTTCATGCCATTGACATAGAGGAAACACCTATTGTAGAAGCTGAATTCATAAGGGAAGATGAGCAGAAGTTGAAAAGGGCCAAGTCTACAAAGAGATTAGAGTTTGAGGGGGAAGATGCAGGTTTCATTTTTCAAGCAAGAAAGCCTATGACAAGGCATGCTATGAAATTAATGGAAGGCATCAAAGAAGTCCAAAACCCACAGAGACAACTAAATCACCTAAAGATATTATTGATCTCTCATCACCCACAGTGAAGGATACAATCAACAAATTAAAAAGGGGAAAAGAGAAAGTGATAGAGAAAACATAGTTCATCGCCTTGAGGAAAAGTTAAATTTGGAAAATCAGGAAATTGCTGTCATGAAAAAGAAAGCTAGAAAACATAGTGTCAAGAAAGTACAGTTTAAAAGGATGAAGGCAATGTGGCAAGGAAAATTTGATTCTGTTTCTGAAACTTTAGACAATACAAAGCATCTTGTCAAGTGGACAATTACAACTATAAAAGAAGCTAAGTTTGTCAGAATAATAAACACCCATCTGAGAGCTACTGAAAAAATACTTAAAGACCAGGTGAAGGATTTACAAGAGAAACTAGAGTTAATTCATGATGAGCTATAGAGCAAAGGCATTAAAATGACAGTCATACAAGAACCAATAGGTCAACCAATTGTAAATGAAGAAGGAATGCCTCAAGGAAGCTAAAATGAAGTTGGTTTATGGTTTGTATGGTTTGTAGATGATGAGGACATGTTATATTTTGATTTTTTGGGAAACCATAGTTTTCATTTGACAAATTTATGAAAAAATATGCATACTCAGCAGTTTCATAGCCCCTCCAGGCTTAAAAAGCAGAAAAGCGCTATGAAACTGTTGTAGCTGCCTTTTTTGCTTCTTTTGATTAGTATTTAAGGTGTGAAAGGCTGAGTTAAGAGTAGAAATTTCTATGAAATATGTGTTGAAGGGTGATTAAAATGATGCAAGAGTAAAGAGTCAAGTTTTTGAGGACAAAGGCTTGTAATGGCAGCACTACAGAAAGCACTACGAAACTGATGTATTTTCGTAGCGCAATACATTACATCCTTTTGAGCAATTTTTGAAGTGGTTTTAGAGAGTTGGAGGAAAGAGTTATGGGACATGTTAAGCCAAATTTCAACATCCAAGGACCACGAAATGAATATTAAATTATATTCAGAATGTTCAAAGAAGGAAAAAGATCCTATGCCTAAAAAATAGGGTATTGTTTCCTATTTTTGTGGAGGTCAGATAAGTGGTCATGAAGAACTGAATGCCATTATCCAAATTTGAACATGTGATGATGCACTTTTCAATGATGTAATTTCAAATAGATAAGGTTGTTATAGATAGTAATAAGGAGTTTGAGTCCTTTTTGAAATAGGACTGTCAAATAGGATAGGTGTCTTTTTGTAATAGATTTCATGTTTTATGGTTATGCAAGGTGTCAGTGTAAAAATATTCAATGTATCTAGCCTAGAGGCAGATCATCAGAGGATGTAAGAAGTCTATTAAAGGCCATTGGGTCGAATTTTTTAAAGGTTGGAAATTTTTGGCAAAACTAAGCTTGTTGTGAATTGACTGTTTTCAGCTAATACATAGATCTTCTACTTGACCAACTTGAGATTTTGAAGGGGTTTTTAGTGTTTTCCTATTCTATTTGTATTTCTTATATATCTCATTTGCAGTGGTGTTCATCTATATTACTCAGAATTCATCTATAAGATGCTTTGACTTCCTTTATAAGTGAACTGACTATGTTTTTACATGTTTCATGTGTGTGTGCCTTATCACTAAAAACTCCGATATGTCTGAACTTCCATGTTAAGTAAACTCACTGAATTACTGAATTTCTTTGACTCCATAAGCCAAATGTATACATGTTGATCTTATTTTCAACCTACATCTATCATTATCAATTTATTTCCTAAATAGAGTTAGCCATCTATATCTTTATCCATATCATTAACCCTTGAGAGAGCCCTCTCAGGCTGAGGAGGCTAAGCCTCGGTCACAAGATTAGGTTTGAAATAGTTACATGAGATTGTCTGATCAAGCAGCCTATCAGGTCCAATTTTGTGATAATAGATGGTATTAGGGGGCCTGATGGGGTATGTGCCTTTGGTAGTTGTGATTAAGTTGAGGTTTGAACTTTTGAATTCGTAAGAAGAGTAGGATATTTTCGTACCAAGGGTCCTCCGTTGTCTCTAAGAAAATATGTTCATGAGGTAGTGCATCATTAACGGGGGATCCTTGGGTCTCTTTTGGAAGATCCGTGATGAATTTGGCGAGGATGAGTTCCCTTTTGATTTTAGGGGAGCTAAATTGTAGATAAAATTCTTGGAGTGTAACTACCCATCTGGCGTATTTATGATTCATCATACGACGAGTGAGAAAAAATTGAATGGGGTTGATAGTTTCTATGGCAGTGATGGTTCAAAGGATGATATAATGCGGAAGCTTTTTTTACTGCATGTACTAGGGCTAAGGCTATTTTTTTTCCTGACTCATACTTCAATGCAGGCCCAACTAAGTTCTAGCTTACGTAATAAAATAAGTGTTCCCTATTGTCTGGTCCATCTTGGACTAGGACCCCAACAATGGCTATATCTAATGTAGATAGGTATAGGGTGTAATGCTTACTGTGGTTGGGTTGGATGATCAAAGAAGTTGAAGAAAATGTGTATTTTAATGCTTCAAATGAACTTTTAGCCTATTCATGCCATTGGAAAGGGATGTATTGACGAAGGAGACACAAGAAGCCTTGCACGCAAGTGGAATAGTAGGACGCAGGCTTTGTAAATGCTTCAATGTTTTTGGAGGTGGTACTTCATTGATTGCCTAGACTTTGAGAGGGTCGACTCTAATACCTTGATGGGAAACAATGAATCCTAGAAATATTCCAGTGTTAATGAAGAAAAAACACTTAAGAGGGTTCAAGCGTAGGTTATATTGTCGATATCATTGAAAAACCAGGTGGAGGTATTCCAAATGGTCAGCACGCGTCTTGGATCATACACTGAGGTCATCCAAATAGGCGAGGATAAGATGAGTCAAGTCGTGAAAGATGTAGTTCATGGCCCGTTGGAAGGTGGCACCAACATTTTTAAGACAAAATGGCATAACTTGGTATGTGAAGGTACCCCAAGGGGTGGTAAATGCATTTTTTCCAATAGATCCATGTGGCGATTCTAGATCTAATTATACCCATATAAACCATCCATAAAGGATAAGGCCTCATGACCTGGGCACAAGCATCTATGACTTGGTCAATGAATGGTATGGGGTAATTATCCTTGGGATAATATTTGTTCATATCTCTTAAATTGGTACAAATGCGAATGGTGCCTTTTTTTTCATTATGGGTACAGGGTTAGAAACCCAAGACGTGTAAGCGATCGGGTAGATAAACCCAACTTTGTGGAGTTAATATATTTGCTGTTTGATTTCTTCTGCCTTAGAAGGGTGTAAATAACATTGTTTATGCTGGACGGGAAAGGCATCAGGCCATATGTCAATATGGTGTTCAACAATGGTGTGACAGATGCCTGACATCTCTGAGTAATCCCATGGAAAAATATCCCTATATTCTTGTTGAATAGGGAGGTGCACAAGGCTGATTATTTTGGATATCATGCTGCCCCCTAAGATATTTCTTTTTCCTTTCTAGGTTTTTTTTTTTAAATATTCACCTTAACGCTAGGTGAAATATTTGACATGTTTCCTTCCTCAAATGCGTTGGGCGCTGAGATAGTATTTTTGAACCAATATACTTTTCATGATGGAAGGAAATCTTTAGATTCAATGGTGTAAATATAATGGGTTGGTGTGCTGCTAGGAATGAATGATTTTTCCAATAGAAAAAATGAATGATGGTGCATGGCATCCCATGGACATTCAGGTTGCTTCATGGCCTCTAGGATATCTTCATCTGAGTGAAATTTTTTATCTAAAGGTGAGTTGGTTTACGTGAGGCTGTGAGGGGGGAGTTCGGGCCTAACCATGCTAGTTGAAAAGAAATAATATGATTTGGTGGTTGATATCGTAGAACCAAGCGAATTTGACAAAGCGTATATAGGATGGGTCTACACCGTCGATGGTACTACTACTGTTATAGTAGTTGTAGCAGTCTTGACACCAAAAAATGATGATCAGACAACGCGAATCATTATTCCCACGGATGATGAGATGAATCATATGTGATGTTGTGTGTCGTCAGCACTAGGTGGTGGAAGAATTTCCATAATGATTGGTTTATACTGAGTGAGGGTGAGTTTGTACAAGCTTGTTGATGTACAAGGGGAAAATGTATCCTCCTCAATAGGAAATTGGCGCTAAATCATAAGATGTCAAAATTTTTGTAACATAGGCCATGCTTCTGTACCATGAGAGCGACTGGTGCAAATGTAGCACATAGGGCAGGTACTTATTGAGTAAATGGTATGTGAGCCAGTACTACTCATGGTGTAAGATGATGATGATTGGTTGGGATCGTGAGATGGGGAATTTCTGTGTGCTTTCCATCTCTGGGTCTTAGTTTTAGCATGATGTGGCTTCATTGGGTGGTTTTGGTTTAATGATGCTTTGGCTACTCACAATCATGAAAGATATTGAAAATTTTTTGTGTGATGAAATTGGGAGCATATGAGACAATAGCAGTGAGTAATTTTCTCTTGGTTGGAGAGATGCATTTTGGGGATAGGGGTTAATATGCGAAAAATATCAGCAAATCTGGCCAAATCTCGACATTGGTTAACTAGGTGATTAAGTTTATTGCATAGGGAAAATTGGAGGTTCTGTTTAGACCATTATTTGTTGGGGTGTTTGGTATTTTTCCCATATCTAAGTCGGTGACGGTGAAAATATTTGGTAGGGTTTCTGCTAGTTTTTTCTCTTAAAACACGCACAAGGTGAACCTAGATGCTTCATTCCCTTGAGTTGTGGTACTGTCTAAAAGTTTTGAGTTTGACTGACTAAGTTATATTTTTTAGCGATGAACCGATGCATGGAGTCTAACATAGAGAAGAATCAGAAAAGGTGGGGACAATGTCTCACATGATGGTTACTTCCATAGATCTGAAAAGTATGATGTATGTGCTTAGATAAGTTGCTTTGGGAAACAAGATTGACTGGGTAACAACGATTAAATTCCCTTAATTCTAGGAATTGAGTGATCAAATGATCAGGGTCATCACATAAGGCGTAGACTGGGACATGAGGTCTAGGATTTGTTTGTCTCTTTGGTGCTTGTGGGGTGGGGCATGATGGGTATGACCATGATGTTGGTTCTTCTTGTACATATAATATGGTCTTGGATCCGTTCTCCCCTATCTCCATCAGTGTTGCACGCAGAAATTATACAAAAATTATGTATATCAATGGATCCAATTTGATCATGCAGTACTAAATAAAGATACTAAAACCTTCTACAATTAATTCTATCGAAATCAAAACACGATCACACAATCACACCAAGTAAGAGAAAGAAGCAAATCAATCCACAACACATATATTTTTCCTTGGGAAATCTTGCTGCTCAAAACCCCTCTATCTATATTGTATAATGAACCAAGGAATCATGAAACAATTACAATGCACTCTTCTCACAAGAGTCTCCTGCACTCTGCTAATTGTCTGACACTGATCCAAACAAAATCGAGCCAACACTTAGCCAATTCTCAGCTTTTCTTCATCCTGCCTTGCTCACGCAATTCATGAGGAATGCAATCCCTATTCCTTAGGAATTTCAGCCTTCCTCAACTACGCAAGTATAATGGGCAATCCTGTGGTGTTTTAATTGCATCCGGTCAGTTTGCTAAAAATACAAATGATATTTAACTTCCCTTTAACCTTTGTCTCAAATGGGTCTCCACTGTAACTGACATGCATGCAACTATTAATAGTAAATCATCAGTTGCATGACAAATCACTGCATGTGAATTAAATCTAATTTAATTCACTTGATCTCTCACTAGTTCAACAAACAGTTACAACTAGTTAAACTGACTTTAACGTGACTTAACTGAGTTAACTGATTTCTCACGCATTAAAATAACACACTAACTGCAACTTGAACTCCAAAACATAAAGAATCACTTTGCATGCCTCACCAACCACCCTCAACTCGAAATTCATGAACCAACTAAGTCTATCACTCTCAGTTAACTATTACAAGTGTTTATGAGATGAGATTACAATTTATTGTCCAATTTAATTAAGGGATAATTAAATTAGACACATTTCCAAATTTTTAAATAAATTGTATTGCACACTAATGTATCTTTAGGACCCATCACTACATGACCTGTGGTCCCACACTAGTGTGTGTGCTGTCATGTTGTTTCTGGACGCCGATTTCACTGTTTTTTGCTGCAAATTTCAACACTCCCTCTCAACAAGAAAGGAATCAATATGTCCCGATCCGGTACCTTGGAATTTCCTTGCATGCGAAAATTCGCCTCTTGCATGTGACATGAAACTCTTGCATGCAACGCTTCTCTAGTGTTGTTTTCACATTCAACTCTTGCATGCAACACTTATGTAGTGTTGTTCGCATATGAAACGCTTGCATGCAACACTTCTGAAACTGAATAGCCTCCAAACAACTGAATTAGTATAGTGCATATGTCATTAGATTCTTCTGACTACTACTAGTTACTGCACATGTCTACTGGACTCTCTACACTATTGAAATATACATCCATGCACTCTGCACTGCTGCCAACTATGATCTGTGCTCCAATATCCGACACCTGTCACTCTGATTTATGTCTTCCTGACATTTGATTGCATCAATATAACTGATCCTGCTACTACTATACTGTGGGCTCCTCATAGCTAGGTTCGATCCATGAGACACACCATCTCTAAGACCCTTCCCAATTTCTTCTTGGGATTAATTCTACACATTTCCCCACCTCACACATGGAGGTATATCTGCATGTACTCCCTCTGCCCTTCAAGCTTGAAATTTCCCCCTCCTGGAGGTCTCTGCTTGAGTGGACTCTTCCACTCGGTGTCCTGTATGATTCTCCAATTGTGGCTGCTCCATAACCTTCTGATACTTCTTATGAGGCTGCATGTTGAGTGATAATTTCTCCCTCTCAACCTTCAATTCATTAACCACTGGTTTGCTCCTCAAAGCCTTGCATGCATCCTCAACCTCGAGAGCATACAGGTTCTTGAATCTTACACTGATCTTCTTCACTTGTCCCGTGGCCATGTGTTTAAGGATAACTTTTCCTTTTCTAAACATTACTTCATAACCACGTTCTTCCAATACTGCTACAGAGACAAGATTATTCCTTAGGCCTAGAACATGAAAAACATCTGCTAGTCCGAGATGGGAGCCATTCTCCCTTTGAAAGGTAACTGCAACTATACCAATAACGTTATACCTCTTTTCATCTCAAAAATCTATGTTCTGCTGAAGGTCCTTCTCCTCCAAGTCATTGAAGAGATCTATATTCCCCGTCATATGGAATAAGGAACCGTTGTCTAAATACCACATGCAACCCATTACAGTGCTGGCCATGCATGCAATGAGTTCAAAATCAAGCTCGAACTATGAATCCAATGCTTCACCTACTGCAACTGCAGGCTCCTTCTTGCTTTTCTTCTGTGGATAGTTTGTAGCATAGTGCCCATGCTCATGACAATGAAACCATCTAATCTTGGACAAGTCTTTCTTGCCTGCTTCACCTTGGGATTTATTTCCCTTGGCCTTCTTTTCCTTACTAGCCAAGGCCCAATATTCCTCGTCATTAGTCTTATATGAGGATCCATCCCTGATATTCCACCTGAATTATTCTTGTACCAAAGCCAACCAAAGTCGCTCCTAATCTGGTAACTTATCCCTCCAAATGACAGAGTCTTGATAACTATGCCAACTCTTGGGAATGCCTAGAAGTGCTAAGCTCACCAAGTAATCATTTTCTATGGTCACACCAACACTTCCAAGCTCATCTTGACATTTAGTGAACTTCTCCAAGTATGTTGGTACCATCTCACCCTCTTCCTTCTTGATTTTCCTAAGCTTGTATTTCAATGCAAACTTCCTTTGGTTGCTACTGTTCTAAAACAGATCTGTCAAGGCCTTCCATATTGCATGTGGAGTCGCCTTGCCATGGAGACTTGAGACAATATGGTCTTGTACTCCCTCCAATAAGATCCTCCTCGCCCTTGCTACCTTCTTTTGCCAAGCATCAAGAAGAGCGACGTCTTCTGTTGTGGGCCTGGGAATATCATTATCAACGAATTCTTTCAACCCATTGTCCTCCAGAACTTCCTGCATTCTATCTTTCCATGAAATATAATTAGAATCGCCTTCGAGTGCATATTCCAATATTTAGTCATTGAAATCCATCTTGATTCGCTTGTCACACCAATGAAAGTATCTGCAAGTTTGAATATTGTTCAACACAAACTCAATTTTTTCTCCACTATTGTGATATTTGGCGCTCTGATACCATGTAGAAATTATACAAACATTATGTATATCAATGGATTGAATCTGATCATGCAATCTGCTAAAGAAAGATACTAAAAACTTCTACAATTAATTTTGCAGAAATTAAAACACGATCGCACAATCACACCAAGTAAGAGAAAGAAGCAAATCAATCCACAACACAGATATTTTTCCTGGGGAAATATTGCTACTCAAAACCCCTCTATTTATATTGTATAATGAACCAAGGAATCATGAAACAATTACAATGCACTCTTCTCACAAGAGTATCCTGCACTCTGCTAATTGTCTCACACTGATCCACACAAAATCGGGCCAACCCTTAGCCAATTCTCAGCCTACCTTGTCCATGAAATTCATGAGGAATTCAATCCCTATTCCTTAGGAATTTCATCCTTCCTCAACTGTGAAAGTATCATGGGAAATCCTGTGGTGTTTTAACTGCATCTAGGTAGTTTGCTAAAAATACAACTAATAGTTAACTTCCCTTTAACCTTTGTCTCAACTGGGTCTCCACTGGAACTGACATGCATGCAACTATTAATAGTAAATCATCAATTGCATGAGATATCACTGCATGCGAATTAAATATTATTTAATTCACTTAATATCTCACTAGTGCAACAAATAGTTACAACTAGTTAAACTGACTTTAACTCACTTAACTGAGTTAACTGATTTCTCATGCATTAAACTAATACACTAACTGGAATTTGAACTCTAAAACACATAGAATCAGTCTGCATGCCTCACCAACCATCCTCAACTCAAAATTCATGAGCTAACTGATTATATCACTCTTAGTTAACTGTTACAAGTGTTTATGAGATAAGATTACAATTTATTGTCCAATTTAATTAAGGGATAATTAAATTAGACACTGTTATGAAACTAGCTCCAAAATAGAAGAAAAGAGATATCAACACCTTATCAATAAGCCACTTCGAGGGGGAAACCTCCTTTACATTAAATAAATGAATAATTCTTGGACGATACAAATGAAAAAACCTCCTTTATATATATAGGATTCCATGGGGTCACAATATAATCCTAGCGGACCTAACAATAATAATGTAAGGGAACAATAATAACAATTTGGGGGTTATAGGGGTACAACAATAACAATAAAGGGGCTACAATAACAACAATAAGGGACTACACTAGTAATATAGGAACCTAACATGCCCCTCCCCTTAAAAAAAGTGTTGTCCTCAATGTTTGAGTAGCACAGGATGCTTCTGTATAAATTTCTCATCCTCCCATGTTGAATCTTAAGTGGGTAAGTTCTTCTACTTGATGAGATACTCTGAAATTGATTGATTTTGTAGCTGTCGAGTTCTTGTTTCCATGACTGATTCAAGTTCCAATATGATTTTTCCTTCCTCGTCAAGTTCTGGCAATATTTTTGGAACTGGAAGTTTGTCACCTATAACCTTCTTTAAGCATGAACCATGGAAAATTGGATGCACTCGAGAAGAAGCAGGAAGCTCCAATTTGTATGCCATAGTACCAATCTTTTACAACACCTTATAAGGACCATAATACTTTGGCGATAATTTTTTATTCTTCTTAGCTTGCTTGAGGGACATTTGTCTGTATGGTTATAGCTGTAAAAATACCCAGTCTCCTACATCAAAAATTCTCTCGCTGTGATGTTGATATGCCTGTTGTTTCATTTGATTTTGTGCCAAATTTAGGTTTCCTTTAAGAGTTGGAGAACTAGTTGTTGATGCTCGATGTGATCTTCCACTGCTTGAACCTTAGAATTTTCTCTTAAAGATGATGTGATGGATAGTTCATGATATCCATAAAGTGCCATAAATGGGGTCATTTTTGTTGTATTATGGAAGGAAGTATTATACCACCATTCAGACAGAGGTAACGACTTGACCCATTGTGTTTGTTTATTAGATACAAAACAACGAAGATATCCTTCCAAAAATTTGTTCACTATCTCAGTTTTCCCATCAGATTGAGGATGATAAGATGATCTATGAGATAGTTGAGTACCCAAACAAGAAAATAATTCTATCCAAAAATTTCCAGTAAAAATGAGATCTCTGTCGCTTACAATAATCTTTGGGTTTCCATGTAGCTTTTGAATTGTTTCCATAAATGCAGTAGCAAATGTACTTTCTTTAAATGGATAAGATAATGCACAAAATTGTGCATACCTGGTAAGTCTATCATCTACCACCATGATGACACTCTTTCCTTCGGACTTAGGAAAACTTGTGATAAAATCCATTGAAATGACTTGGAATGGATAAAGGCTGTAGAAGACCCGAAGTATTAATTGTCTCAACTTTATTTTGTTGGAAAACCAAACATTCCGCCACAAAATTTTGAATATTAGATTTAAGGCCATCCAAAAAAAATATTTCTTCACCACGTGGTAAGTTTTTAAATCCTGAGTGTCCTCCTAAGGGAGATGTGTGCAATTCCAAAAGAATCTTTTGTTTTAGTTGGGAATTCTTACAAAGATATAAGCGATCTTTGTACCATAAGGAATCATTTTTCCAACTAAATTTATCAGATGTACTAGGATCTTGTTATAATTTTGGAATGAGTGTCCACACTTCTTCATCCTTATTCCATTCATCCCTTGCTTTGGTTATCCAATCTGGCTGGATAATAGAAATGACACATAGAAATGCTTCCACCTCTTCATCCTTTCTTGAGAGTCCATCTACAACAACATTTAGCTTCCCTTTTCTGTAGATGATTTCAAAGTCATAACCCAACATCTTTGTGACCCATTTTTGCTTCTCTTTTGAAGATAGTCTTTGTTCCAAAAAGTATTTAAGACTATCATGATCATTTTTTACCTTGAAGTGTCTTCCCATTAGGTAAGGTCGCCATTTCTTTAGTGCATGTAGTATTTCCAACATTTCTTTCTCATAAATCTCTTTTTGTACATACTTTACTTTGATTGGACGACTTTCAAAAGAAATGGGTCTTCCTTCTTGCATTAAAACCGCACCAATTCTATTTCCTGAGGCATCACATTCCACAATAAATTTTTTTGTGAAGTGTGGCGTAGCTAAGACCGGTGCTAGGCACATTACCTCTTTAAGATGCTCAAAGGCCTCAGTTGCTTTAGGAGTCCATGAAAATGCATCTTTCTTAAATAATTTTGTTAGAGGTGCTACTATTCTCCCATAATTATTAACAAACTTGCGATAATACCCTGTTAACTCGAGAAATCCTCACAACTGCTTTATGGTTGTGGGGAATTTCCATTCCTTAATGGATTTAATTTTGTTAGGGTCTAGCTTAACACCCTCATGAGATACAATATGACCCAGATATTCCACCTCTTGTACTCCAAAGAAACATTTGGAGGGTTTTGCATATAATTGTTTCTCTTCGAATAGTTTGAGCACCCTGTCAACATGTTGAACATGATCCTTCCAAGACCTGCTATAGATTAGTATATCATCAAAAAATACTAACACAAATTTTCTAAGGAATGGTTTGAAAATGGAATTCATCAACCCTTGAAATGTATAATGTGCATTGGTAAGGCTAAAAGGCATGACCAAAAATTCCTAATGACCCTCATGAGTTCGAAATATTATTTTCGGAATATCTTCAGTCTTCATTCTAATTTGATGATATCTTGAATGAAGATCCAACTTGGCAAAACAAATTTCTCCATGTAATTCATCCAATAATTAATCAATCACAGGAGTGGTAAATTTGTCTTTAATAGTGAGATTATTGAGCTCCCTCTAATCTAGACACATGCGCCATGATCCATCCTTCTTGTGCACCAATACTACTGGAGCAGAGAAAGAACTTTGACTAGGTTGTATTATACCAGCCTCTAACATTTCTGCGATCATATGTTCAATTTCGCTCTTTTGGACATAAGGATATCTGTAAGGCCTAATGTTTGGAGGAGCACTTCCTGGAATCAAATGAATAGCATGATTGTGATCATGAATAGCTGGGAGTCAAAGACCTTAGAATGATTGTCCAAGACTTTTTGGAGATCTGGAGAAATAGATGATTTTGATGTTGGAACTTCTAATGAGCATAATTGTGAAATTATGCCTCATTTTTATTTCTTCAAAATATTTGTCATGACATTAGAATTTATTATATTTCTCAGCTTCCCTGCGATACCCTGTAATTTATCTTCCTTTCCTTCCGAAAAAAAATCAAGAAAATTTATTTAAAATGAAAAGATATTGTCCTCAAAGATTGCAACCATTGTAATCCTAGTACAACATCAACATCTCCTATTGGAATGGAAAGAATTGGACTATTCAATACATATTACCCCATGGTTAGCTTGATATTATGGCATTTTTTGAAGAAATTTATAGTTCCTCAATTTGCAACCATCACTTGGCATTCTGGTGCTGGGTATAGGAAGCAATTCAATTCCTTGGCAACCTTACAATGAATAAAATTATGGGTACTACCCGAATAAGTCAACACTATTACCTTTTTCTTCTTGATATGTCCTTCTATATTGAGAGTTTGAGGAGTGGTAATTCCTGCCAATGCATTACACGATATGGTCGGACTCATTTCTTCTTTATCTAGGGTTGGTTCCTGGTGTATATCCTCTTCTTTTGAAGTTTCTTGTTCATTTTATTCCTCTTCTTCACAATCTATGTAAAATAATTTCTTCTCAGCACACTTATGACCTTTAGTGTATTTGTTATCACAACTATAGCAAAGCCCTTTTTCTCTTTTTTCTTCCAATTGTTGTGGTGTCAACCTTGTCGGTTATTGAAGTC
This sequence comes from Pinus albicaulis, assembly GCA_034641835.2. NCBI lineage: Eukaryota > Viridiplantae > Streptophyta > Pinopsida > Pinales > Pinaceae > Pinus > Pinus albicaulis. The sequence goes on from CM076581.1 coordinate 336,631,643, forward strand.
TAGGAGTAGCAACACTTCCGTATTTATAGATGTGAGTGGTAGGATTCCTTGTCGCCATAATTTTACATTCAATTTTTCTTGCCAACCTGAATGCCTTCTCCAATGAATATGGTTCCCAAATGTGAACCTCATGTTGGATGTTATCCTTTAAAGTCCCTATGAAGATATCAATCCTTTGTTCCTGTGGAATATCATTTGCCCTTATATTCAATTTTTGGAAGTCCTCAATGTGCCCCACCATTGAACACTTTTGTTTTAGATTTATCAATTGGATAAAGAAGGTGTCGCTCTATGTATCCTCATAATGTTCTATCATTTCCTTAGTAAAAATTGACCAAGTGACAATTTTTTTATGGGAGAAAAGCCATCGATACCATAAAAATGTATTTTGTTCTAAATATAAATTTTCAATGTGTACCTTTTATGTGTTTTTCACATTATTGAGATCAAAATATTGCCCCATCTGTAGTATCCATGTTACGGGATCCTTGCCATCAAACTTCCTCATATCGATCTTTGGAATATGGTGGGTCTTCAATCAAACATTAGAGTTTATGAAATCACGATTAACATTTATTTTGTTCTCATCATGAGTTTCCTCTACTATATTTTCTCCATTAGAAAACATTTCTTGTATTAAATTTGTCAAACCTTCCATGTCCACTTTTAAATCATTCTTCATGTCCTGCATGTTGTCTTTCATTTTTTCTTCTATACCATCCATCTTAGCTTCCAGGTCTTCCATGCCATTCTTCAAACCATCCATCTTAGCTTCCATGTATTTCTTCAAACCATCCATATTAGCTTCCATGGCCTTCTTCAAACCGTCTATCTTAGCTTCCATGCCTTTCCTCCAAACTTCCATTTCATTTTTTGTTTCTCTTTGCAAGAGAAACATTTGGTGCACTTGATTTTTATATATCATGTTGCACTTATTCATCTTCATGAGTCATAGTAGAGTATTCTGAGGGCTTAATGGGTTTTGAATTATTTTTAGGGATTAATTTTAGAACCCAATACTGATATATATGCTTCAATATGCCCTTGGAATCACTTCAAACCGATTTTTCAAACAAGACTTATGCAATTTCAAAAAACAAATACAAACCATTTTATTGGTTTTAAGGAGCTCGATATTGAAACTAAATTTTATCTGTGATTTCAGATATTCAATATTTGAAATTCGATCCTACAGTAGCCCTTTGAATCTTCCTTCGAATGCCACATGTCTGACCTAATTTGGATTCTTCAAGACAAATTTATGCCCAATCTCCCACAATGACCTAATTATGGATTGGTTCAGTAGAGCGAACTTGTATTGCGTTCCACGTGTCATTTTTTCCTCCTTCGGTTCTCAAATTGATACAAAATAAACTATGGTCCATGTGATTTCAGCCATTTTTTATAGAATTCCAATCTGATGCTCAGAGAGAGAGTTATAATGACTTTTCCAAGGTCACCTCGTTTAGATGAAATTCGGGAGACTGCAAAACCCCTAACTTCTGCAGATCATATCTCCAAAAATGTTGCGAACCAAGATCTAAATTTTTTACATGATGTTCCTCAAGATTTCGGATTTGTGTGATGAAAATTTCAACTTTCGAACCTTAGTAGAAAAAAAAATTATAGCGAAAAATCCACGATTACCTGTTTGGAGTAGCGAAACCCTAGAATCCAAAGCTTTGATACCAAATGTTATGAAACGAGCTCCAAAAATAGAAGAAAAGAGAGATAAACGCCTTATAAATAAGACACTTAGAGGGGGAAACCTCCTTTAAATTACATAAATGAACAATTATTGGATGATACAAATGAAAAAACCTCCTATATATATATAGGAGTCCATGGGGTCACAATATAATCCTAGCGGACCTAAAAATAATAATGTAAGGACACAATAATAATAATTTGGGGGCTACAGGGGTATAACAATAACAATAAGGGGGTTACAATAACAAAAATAATGGACTACAATAGGAATATAGGGACCTAACAGACACATTTCCAATTTATTAAATAAATTGGCTTGCACACTAATGTATTGCTAGGACCCATCACTACATGACCTGTGGTCCCACACTAGTGTGTGTGATGTCATGTTGTTTCTGGATGCCAATTTCACTGTTAGGCTTGTTGCAAATTTCAACATTGCAGATGGATCCTGTGAATTGGATTGCACCAATTTGTGTAATGCATCTCTATATAGATGGATTTTGGGGAAATGATGTGTATAATGAATGTACTTTGCGCATGTGGCACATGCATGGTTGGTACACAATGCCATTATTTTTTACATTTGTGACCTTTTCTTTAGTATGTGGAGTTGGGGTTACAGTCGTACTTTCGGGATGTAGAAGAGCTTTCAACTCCTATAAATTTGGGTAAGTGTTGGTAGGATGGTCGACTACATTACATAATGCAAAAGGTGGAGATGCCTTATGAATTTTAGGAGAGTTCCACCTTCTTCCCTTTTTTCTTCTCCTTTTTAGTGGCACCGACTGGTGTCGCTATGGGTAGTTCCTGAGTCATGATGGCCTTGTTGGAGGCGAAAGAAATGACCACTATAGAGGTGATACCTGAGTTTCTTGACATGGCTAGTGGGGCGAAATAACATACTGGTATCACGAGAGCCATGTTTGGCAATGTAAGGATTTCCAAGACTTGGTGTGAGACGAAAGCAGGTGGGGGATATAAAAAAGGGGGTTTGGGTGATGGAATATGGGAGAAATGACAAGTCGACGATGATAACACTCGAGATTTCGGGCTCTGGTTCGTGACTCGGTTGGGTGTTTGATGAACTCATCATGCACACCACAACTCCTGTAGCTGTCAGAGCTTCTCCTGGCAATACAAGAGGTTCTCTAGGGTATGTTTCGAGGAGCATGGATGGTTTGAATCGATCGAGAGTTATTACTAGTAACTAACTCTACAGAAGACTCTAAATATGGTAGCTCATTGTCAAGAGTGATTACTAGTTTCTTATAGTTATATTTGAGTTGGTCAATAATAACGACTTTCACTCTATGGGTAAACATCATCAATCTGAATACAAATGATGCTACCACAGTCATGGCATACATATAACTCTGTCCAAGAAGGATGTTATAATCTAGTTGTGCATCTAAGACTTCAATGTCAATGAGAACAATATTGCTGATGAGATTTACTGGTACGTCTTGAAATGGACCTACAAGGGCAAAGGGATGCCTATCATATTCTCTAAGCATGACATCAAATGGTTTTAGTTCCAGAGATTCTAACTTTCGACAATTTTTTTTTGACATGATACATGTGGATGCTCCTTCGTCCATGTTGCAATGATGAGTGTGATGTTCTGGATTGAAAACAAGATTTGAAAGGTGACTAGAGAAGGGAGTCGTGGGCTCGATTTATCTAGGTAAAAAACCATTAAGAGAGAATCAAAAGGGTTTATCGCGCCTAATGTAGAATGTAGGGATTTTCGTTGGAATGAGAAAGATTGCAGGACTTCTAATGTTGACATAGTAGAGGGGGAATGAGCCAAGGCATCGACTATATGGTAGCTATGAGTAACTTTGAATTATTTTTTATGCACCTCATGGGACCTTTTACCATTTTTGAAATAAGTTCTATAGGTACTCAAGGAATGGTCAATGGTGCTATAGGCATGTTCGAGCTTGAGGAAGATGGGTTGGTCTATGGGGGAGCTTTAGAACTTATATTTCACATTTTTAGGGGAATGTCTTCTCCTGCGATGTAAATATCGCGATTAGATTTGTTATGAGTGTTCCCTCCAAGATTTTTTTTGTGGGGTGGTTGATGTTGTTGAGTATTAACCACTCCTTAATGGGGGAAATGTAATTGCATTACTGCAGGTTGCTAGCTCTGCCCCGCTTGTCCCTTATTTCCTTGAATTATTTTTAAGTCGGGGAGATGAGGACAATGGTTGGTGTAATGACCATATTCCCCGCATATGGTACAAAAATGATTTTTCCTTAGACTAGTAGTCTTGTTTTTCCTTTGAGAGTTCTTATTGATTTGTTCTTGGTTTTGATTTCGGTTTGCGTGGGGCATTGCTAATTGTTTCCCCCCTGTCTAGGATTTCCATTTTCTTTGATATTTTGTTTTTTATTAGAAACATTTTGGGATTCTTATGGTCAAATGACGATTTATTTTGAGCTTCAGAGGGTTGCATTAAATTAACGCCTGCGTTATTTTGCGCTGGTGGTATATTTTGTAGTTGTGCAGGGAAAGGAGATTATTGGTTTCCTTGTCCTTGATTGGCGTACACATTTTGGGATGACGCTCTTAAATCGGTATTCCTAGATGAGTATGGTTCCCTCGAGGGGGAGCGTATGGTCTTCCTCGTGGGGTATGATATTGGTTAACCCTCCTAGCTGCATTTTGCAATGGTGCAGGCTGATTGGGATAATATCTTGTATGCGGTATATTTTGCGTAGTATTGCATGGTTGGCTAGAAAATGAATACCTAGGAGTGGTAGGTGTTGTTGGGTTGAGTTTGGGGTAAGGACCCAATCAATCCATCATTAGTATTGGGTGTGCCTAGTATCTTTTTATATGTTTGCAGGCATGGGGTGTTTGGAAGAACATGATAGATATATTCAGATTGGGTGTATATGAGCTCTTGATATTGGGATTTTATAATGGCCTATTCCTCATTGCACAGGGTTTAATTTTCCACATATTTTAAAATTTTCGATGTGAGAGATATCAAAAACAAGTATGGGAGGATTCTATCTTCAAAATGGGATTTACACAAGCTACATCGTTTTCGCTATTCATGGATATGGTCCGATATGCATATGGCGAATGTCTGTTTGAAGTGGGCGAGAAGTTCCAGTCCTGATTTGTGCTAAATTGGGAGGTGGAATAATGTAAGAAATGTTGTAGCTAGTGAACTAAATATTCCATGTGACGTAGAAGGCTGGTCAACATACAATTTCATTGCAGGCCCTATAAGGGTGCATTGAAATAGTCGTAGCTGAATAGTATCATCTATAATACTATTTGAAAGAAACCACAGGTGAAAAGTCATTACATGGTTTTGTCAGTCTTCACCTTTATTCCATCAAATATTGGAATGTCTGAAGGGTGCTTGGTGGGCATGGTTGGCCAATTAAGGCTAAACATAATTGGTTTGTTTGTTAGCTTACTTAAATCTGGTAGATTTAAATATGCTAAGAAAGGTATTTTCAAGTTATCTACCATCATGAAATGATTTTGGAAATTTGTATGCAAAGGGGTCCTTTCTGGGTAGGTTGGAGGAATACTACCTTGGTGGGTGCTCCTAGGACTATCCGAAGAAGTGATATGTGGGCTACCTAAAGGGGTAGCGATTGTTGACCCTTGTAGAGTCGCAACAAGTGTATTTTGTCAGGGAGGGGTCCCTGATATAGGTGGATATTGGAGGCCACCTACCTATTCCACTTGAACCCCCACCATTTCTTCTTTCAACATTTCAGTTTCCTTAATTGTAGCACAGTTTACTATTTTTGGCATTTTTCCGGGTCCTGAACTTCCAGAGCCGTTTTAAGGCCCTAAACGACGTTTTTTGGGAAACCCGAGACCAACATGAGTCTTTTATTGATGTTGGTAACTCAAAAGTTGTAGTCCTCAGATATATGTTTCTAATGAGGCATTATGAGCATCAAGTAAATATTGTATGCAAAATTTACATCCCTAGGAAGTTGATGTACCAATTTACCCAAATGGGGCCCATAGTTTTGGCGCTTCATCTCCTAGGGTTAGGTTTTTGGGTGTTTAGGGTTTCCCATAATTTCTCAATAATAAATAGGGCTTTGAGCCTCATTGTAACACAGTTCAAAGGCATGTATCCACCACATCTCTTCTCAGAGATAAGCTACCATTGCTCGATCTATTTTATTTTCCATTATGTCTGTAATATTTTTTCAATATTTGATATGAATGAAATGAAGTGTTATTCCTACTGCATCTCTGTGTTTATGTTTATTTCGATATTTTATTGCACTCCTGCATAAGTCTGGATTAATGGTATCAGAGCAGTCTGCTCTTTCTCGATTTTTCTTTGCATGTCCCCAATGCAGTCGGGGTATAAGGAGTTAGGGCTCAATCTGGCTGAACCTTTACAAGATCAGCCTCATAAACCTTGGTGGCCTCCCATGGCAGAAGAAAAGAAAGAATATGGAGAAGGATATCCTATCAAAATATTACTTGAGGAGGCCCTCAAGAAAAAAAGGAACGTGATGATGGATGACTTTTCCTAGATCCTTCAACGACTACCCACCGACGATGCATATTCATCCAGAATCCACTATGGAGTTGCCACTCCTTTTAAGGTACAATTGAACTTTGACATTCCCATATTCGAGGGAAAAATAGATGAAAATATCATATATATGGTTGAATCTATTTGAAGGATATTTCTCGGTTCATGACTTTTCAGATCAGGAAAAGATTACTTTTGCATTCCTCAAAGCCGCTCCCCATGCAAAGGACTGGTGGGAAACCTACTATGAGAAAAATGACGAGAGGGATCCCTCCCTGTTCTCTGACACACCCACTTGGAATTATTTCCAAGGTGCCATCAAGGAAAAATATTATCCCCTGGGGAGATATGAGGAAAAGTACATACAATGGACTACGCTTCGGTAGAAAAGGAATCAATATGTGCATGAGCTAATGAATCCTTTCCATACCCTACTCACAGAGTTGGGTATCAAAGATTTAGAGAAAAAATTGGTGTTGAAGTACCACAATTGTCTAAAGAGATACATTCAGGAAGAAATGGATTTCCTTGACATCTCCTCACTTGGTGCAACATACCGTTATGCTTCCAAGACTGAGAAGAAATTCAAACAGAAGAAGTGAGACTTTGGATCTGCGAATTAGAAGCAAGGGAAAGGCGCTCCCAAACCGAAGAACAAAGGGCAAAGCCAAGGTGGGGTAGCCCAGGACAACCTGCCAAAGCCAAAAGCGAAGAAAAAAACCACAAAGACAAAGAAGGACACAAGAAAGTTGTGTGAGTTCCATAAGAGCTCCACTCACAACACAAGTTAGTGTCGGGCCAAGCAATCACTAGTGGTCGAGCTGAACGCTTCCGAATAAAATTCATGTTCCGACTCTAAGTCAGAACCTGACAAGGGGAATGAAAAAGGGAAGAAAATTATTGATGCACATCCGAACACCACTGTTGTCACCATCAAGATCCAAAAGGAGGAACCTGAATATCCAAAGGAGGGGGAGTGCCTCTTCCATTCCCAGATGTTGGTGAAGGGTTCCCCATTGCATTTCATTGTCGACATCGGGAGCCAAAAGAACCTCATCTCAGTAGAGGTGGTGAAGTGGCTGGGCCTTCCGACCATAACACACCCATAACTGTATACTATCAGGTGGCTTCACTAAGGAAGGGATCTCCATGTTATCTACTACTGTCGCCTTCCCTACAATTTCAAGCCCTTCACGAATGAGGTGTTATGTGACATTTCTCCTCTTGATGTTTGTGATGTATTATTCAGCCAACCATACTTGTGGAAGCGACATGTTGTGTATGAGTCTAAGCCTTGTGCTATTATTGTTACTTTGGGCAATAAGTTTTAAAGGATACCAGAGGTAGCACCTCCTATCACCATCTCTTTGATCACTTACAAAAAAAATGAAGTAAGCTCATTTCCAAAACTGGGAAATTTGTTTTCCTGATGATATGCCCTCATGGAAAGAAGGATATTTTGGCCATGAACTCCGGTAGGGCTCCTCCGCACGACAAAAATAGATGGAAAAGGTCGTGGAGGAGTATGGAGAAATATTCACCTCACCCGCAGGGGTACCTATGCATTTTCAGGTCAAGCACTCCATCGATATGACCCTAGGCACGCCGCTACCCAATGAACTGATCTATCAATGCTCTATTTTGGAGAAAGATGAAATAAAGAGGCATATTTAGGAGCTATTGTCGAAAGGTCACATCTGACGAAGTTCATCACCCCGTGGGAGCCCGATCGTGTTGGTGCAGAATAAGGATGGGACTTGGAGACTCTGTATTGCCTATCAGGCATTGAACAATATCACTGTCCGGAATAGGTATCTGATCCCGTGGATTGATGAAATTCTGGAACAAATTAAGGGGGAAGAATATTTTAGCAAGATCGAATTGAAGTCCAAGTATCACCAGGTACCAATTGAACCCTCTGATTTGTGGAAGACTACCTTCAAAGCCAAGAAGGGACTTTTTGAATGGTTGGTCATGCCTTTCGGGTTGAAAAATGCTCCCACAAACTTCATGATGATGATGAAAGACATCTTTCCACCATTCACCAAATCATTCATGGTGGTATATTTGGATGAAATCCAGATCTTCTGCTAGAGTTGGGAAAAACACCTTCACCACATTCGATAGGTCCTCCAGACACTGCGAGAACACAAGTTGTGTGCTAGTGTGGAGAAATGTGCTTTTGGCATGACCTAGGTTCAATATCTAAGATAAATTATTGATGAATAGAGGGTGCATGTTGACCCAACCAAGATCCAGGTCATTTGGGATTGTCTATCCCAAACCACTCTAACAGAGCTCCACAACCTTGTGGGTATTGCCAATTTCTACCATAGGTTCATGTTAGGGTTCTCTCATATCACTTGACCTTTTAGTCAAGTCACCAAGGGAGGAGGGAAAGAAAAAATATTTTGGTCCGAATCTCAACATAAGGAGTTTGCAGAATTGAAGCATTGCCTCTACTATGTACTAGTGGTCACATTACCAGACTTGCATCAACCATTTGAGATCGAGACATATGTCTTTGACTATGCTATTGTGGCAATACTTATTCAGTAGAGGCATCTAGTGGCATATCACAGTGAGACACTTTTAGACATAATTCGAAAGTGTCCCACCTATGAAAAATAAATTTATTCCATTGTGTAGGCCTTCCAAAAATGGAAGAATTACATTTTGGGGAAGGAAACGATCATCCACACAGATCACTGACCCTTGTAGTTTATACAGACATAAGGGAAGTTGCAGAACGATTACCATTAGAAATTGTCCACATACCTATAATAGTTCCATTTGAACATAAAGTAAAAGAACGGCAACACTAATAATGTTTCAGATTGCCTCAGCGGACCATTGATCGTGGCGCTAACCACCATGCTCGACTCTTGTGGGAAAGATAATTCGGGTTAGCCACATCTGTATAAAAGTGATCCAGAATTCGGAAACACATACCAGCTGCTCCTGGAGGGTAAGAAAGTTCCAAAATTTCACCTCCATGATGCACTTTTATGTAAAATGGGACATCTCTGTGTTCCTTAAAGTGAGCGTGCCAAGATTATTTGGGAAGCGCACTGCAGTCAGATCGCTGGACATTTCAAGGTCGAGAAAACAGTGGCAATAGTGTAGAAGTATTTTTATTAGATGAACCTTTGAAATGATGTTGGAAAGTACACCAGATATTGCACTACTAATGCCATTTCCAAACCTACCATCAAGAAGCCAGTGATATATAATCCGCTACCTACCCCTAATCGACCTTGGGAATCCTTCTCCATGGATTACATGTCGGGCCTTCCTTCTACCAAGCATGGAAACAACTGCATTTTTGTGGTCGTCGATAGATTCTCTAAAATGGCCATTATGGGGGCATGTAAGAAGAATATCACAATAGAAGCCACTACTAAAATCTTATTTGAACGAGTGTGGGTACACTTTGGGATCCCACAGTCTATTATCTCATATCGAAATAGCAGGTTCCTCAGTATATTTTTCTCAAGTCTCAAGTCGATGCTCGACACCAAGCTCACTAAGTCCACAACTTTCCACCCCAAACTGATGGCCAAACATAGGTCGTCAACAGGATGAGCGTACACATTCTACGCATGTACAACTCGAAGAATACACACACATAGGGTGAAATCCTCCCCTATGTCCAGCATAGCTATAACCGGGCTCTCCATAGCTCAACTGGCCATAGCCCCTTTCAGGTAAGCCTGAATTCCAGCCACTATGTCCCATTGATGCGGTGATACCATTTGCAGCTACTCATGAAGATTTGGTTAATGTCTAGTCTGAATCTGACAAGGTGAACAACTTAATTGAGCACATTCATCACATCTGCCAACAATTCCATGAAATATTGGATAGAGCCAATGCTAAGTACAAGAAATGACATGACTATCATCAGGTGCCACACAACTTCCAGGTGGGCGAAAATTTTTGGCTACATTTTCAAAAGGATCACCTCACTGGCTCCCATCACAAGCTTCGCCCGCTCTGATATAGACCATACACCATCACCAAGGCAGTAGGGGAAAATGCCTTTGAGCTCAATATTCCACCATTCCTTGGTCTACACCTAGGTCCGACATTGCACTTGGTGGTCACTCGCCTATTCCATTTGGACCCCCACCATTGTTTCTTTTAGCTTTTTAGTTTCCTTAATTCTAGCAAAATTTACTATTTTTTGCAGTTTTTCGGGTCCTGAACTTCCAGAGTCGTTTTGAGGCCCTAAACGATGTTTTTTTTGCGAAACTAGGAACCAACAGGGGTCCTCAATTGATGTTGGTCACTAGAAAGTTGTAACCCTCGCACAGATATTTCTAACGAGGTATTTTGTGCATCAAACGAAGATTGTATGCCAAAGTTACATCCTGGGAAGTTTATGTACTAATTTACCCAAACGGGGCCCATAGTTTTGGCGCTTCATCTCCTAGGGTTAGGTTTTAGGATATTTAGTGTTTCCCATTATTTCTCAATAATAAATAGTGCTTCAAGCCTAATTTTAACACAGTTCAGAGGCATGTGCCGCCACATCTCTTCTAAGAGATAAGCTACCATTGCCCGAGCTAGTTTATTTTCCATTCTGTCTATAAGGATTTTTCAGTATTTGATATTAATGAAATGAAATGATATTCCTGTTGTGTCTCTGTGTTTATGTTTATTCTTTTATTTTATTGCATTTCTTCATGATGTCCTCTACGCCTAAAAGGCGGGAGGCCAGGCACACCTACCGGTAATGGGGAGATGTTTAAGAAACACCTAGATCGACGAGGTGCCATGGGGCCCCCTATGGTGGTGATTAGTGTGTATTAATTCGTAGTTTTTGAGGGAAGAAGATTGCAATCAATGCGTTATAATCACATACATAAAACAAAGTGAAAATGGAAAGGTAATTTTCCTTTATATTAAGCTATCTGATTAATCAAGTGAAAAATGGTTTTTTTTCATTTGCATATGACAAAATTCCTATGTAGACTTGATCATCCTTGCCACTCTCAAAGTAACTGGGCCTTGCAGATATATCTTTTGATGGGTCCAGGGGTAACATCCTGAAATAATTGGTAATGCCTTGTTACACTAAAAATTGTCACCTTGACTTTCTGCTAACTGTATGATCTCATTAATACTCATACTTCCTCCTTTTCAAGTCTAACATATCAGTTCCTCTTGTCAAGCCTTGAAAATCAGAGAAATGTTCCTAAAAATCTCCTAAAATTTGGTGTCGCACTTTCTCTCTCTCTTGCCTGCAGTCCCGCACCTAATGTTCAGCTCTCTTGCGTACCTGAATGCACTTTATTTGTGTTAAAGGTGCGGACCCCTGTAAGATAAAAAAGGAGCAAGTAAATTCCAAAAATCTCAATAAAAGTAAATTTTGGAAGCTTCTAGAATGGATCTTGCGGTGGCAGAACCGCTCTTTTGAGGTGCATGAATCCCTTACCTTATGGAGCTAAACCCTTGATGTGAGGAGCTTATCCCTTTGAAGGAGGATTCTATCTCTTTATACTTGGAACATAAAATCTCCTCTTTTCCACTATAAAAAGAGGCATTGGGTAGCCTCAAAGGGAGGTCAAGCTTAAGAAGATTTGAGGTTAAGTGCTGTTGAGATTTAGACTCAGTTGACTAAGACTTTTTTGAGGGGAGATTACATACCTCTATTTGTCTTGGTTGGAGGAGTGCAGAGCTTATCAAAGTAAAGGAGAATCCTGCTTCGGACCCCGGGAAGGCCTTTCGAACATCAAGGCTCAGGTTGTAAGGTTTTCCTTCTTTTGAAATTAATACAAATATACTCATTTTTCTCAATAAACTGTCTTTTCATGGTTTATTTCATAGATTCCTTGATCACTATGATAAGAATGGTTTATGATGATGTCTATATAGGTGCTATGTAATATTTTGCTTGTTTGTGACTGCATTTTTATGAGGACAACTCCTTCAAGCGCGCGAGGGACAACGACGACTTCAAACAAGCACTGGAAAAATGGTAAGTCCTTAATACCTCTATAGAGCTTTTCATAGATCATATATTCTTAGAGAAAAATTAGTTTATTTGGCTGTTTGTTGCTAGATACTTTTAGTACTAGGGAGATCGGTCTTGTCCGCAAGAACGATTTATCCGGCCAACAAATTGGCGACTCCATTGGGGAAAGAACTTGTTGTTTTTGGTTCTCTTTTATTTTGATTTGAGGAAAAAATTTTCCTGGTTTTTGATTGATGGATATCTGCCTAGGTAGCTTAGGTTTTCTCTGTTTTTGAAAATTTTGAAATCTTTTACATTTTTTAAACTTTTCTAGGGACCACACTTTGTTCTTTTGCACAGTGCGGGCAGTTTCGCACTTTCCTTAAGTAAATAGTGCGGGACCGCATCTGTTACTTCTAGGAGCCTGCGGACCCTGTTAAAATTTTAGAAAAACTCCAAATTTCTTTTTTCTAGTTTAGTTTAGATTTGATTTAGGATTCTTAGCATCTACCCAGATCTGTATTTTTCTGTCAAAAATCTCTTGTTTCTGAGTTTCTTTCAGCAAATTTTTCATCTCATCAATCTCCATTAAGTTAATTGGGTGTTTTGAGTCTCTTTTTTGAGAAATTCTTAATTTGATTTCCTTTATTCATTACTTGGAGGTTTGTCTCAGTATTTTCACAATTTTCCATCTTTTTGCTTTTGTTTTTGCAAAAAAAATCCCCCCTCATTCGCTGGGGGGGGCTAAATTGTGTATGAGTGTTAATCGCCTTTGAACTCTCACCCGATTTTCTTGACTTGCACTTGATTGGTTCTTAGATCACATTAGAATCATCTTGTGTTTGAGAATTATCTTGCACATATCACATTTGCATAATTGGAATTCTCATTTTCAGAATATGAATGAAAAATGTGCATAGATTACATTTGCATACTTTTCAAGTGAATTGTGCATAGATTACAACTACATAGTTTACATTCTAAAAATCAATCATAGATTTAAATTAGTTTTCTTTGATTTGAATTTAGATGTTTTTATGCTTGTTTTAAAAACACAAAAATATAAAAATTGTTTTGGGATTGATTTGCATTAGTTTTTCTTGATGAAATTAGTGCATTAGAGAATTTGTTATATTTTCTATTAGTGATCAATTTTTTGCATTGTTGGAAGTGATGGAAACTCTCTCCTTTCTATAGTTAAGATTCATCAAATTGAAAAGGTTACATTATCATATTCAATTGCATTCAGTTTTGGTTTGGGTCATAACACCATTGGTTTCATATCCATTTACCCTTTTGAGTAATAACAGCCTAAATAACACAGTGCTTGATTAAAATTCATCTAGTAATTTTTACATTTTTAGGGCTCTTTCCACCAATCTAGCTCAGGATTAGTGCTTTGGAATAGGTTGTAGTTAACTTTCCAAAGCAACAAAAACAAACAAGTAGATAAATCTTGCGGTAGGAAATAAATCCAATTGTAGTTTGTATAATCTGGGAAGCTTCTCTTAAAGAAGTCAATCACAAGGTCATGTCCGAACCTTTGAAACAATCAATTATGTTTCATTGGGGAAGATAAAAGATTTTGCGCGTATTACAAATGGTAAACCTCCGATTAACCATTGTCGAGGAGCCTGGGGTCACTTGTCGGTAAACCTCAGATTAACCATTTCAAGGAGCCTTCAAGGGGTTTGAGCTTGCTACTCTGCCCTTGCGTGTGAAATCGGACCGTAGATTGTTCCCCCAGTTATATTTGTTACTGTTGGTAACCTTAGTGTCCATTATCTCAAGATTATTTCCCAGGTGGCCGATTGAAGAAGATCTCAACGCTTGGCCTTTGGAAGCTGACGTCGACTAGACTCACTTGGTCTCTACGGGGGTTCTCTTGCAGTAAGTTTGTGGAAAGCCTTTTGACTGTTTCAATGCTTGGGTTATTGGAATTTGTTGTAAGCACTACTATTATTAAATTCTACGATGTTGGATTTCATCACCAACTAGTGTTTTTAGTACGGGAAGTTACTGTTTGTGTGTGGTTTGACTCCTAGATTTGATAGTGCGTTTTAATTTCTTTGTTTTTACTTTTAGAGACCATAGGTGTGAATTGTGAATTTTAATTGTTAGGTGTGAATTGTGAAGTGTTAATTTTAGTTTTAAATTGTTAATAAAATTCACTGAAGTTGAATATAATGTCCATTGTTCTGGAATTTACCAACCAAGGAACCCCTCTTAACGAGAATCCTAGTAATTTTCCTTGCTTTGGAAATGTTGGTATTCCTTATATGGCTACTTTGTCATTACCTGGATTTACAATAGGTTTAGCGATATGGTTATTTTCAACTTCGTTGGCCCCGAACACTCCAATTGTTCCACCTCAACCGGATGCTTCACTTCAACAGATTTCACCATCTCAACATCACCAACCTTCTATTGACCCTTTACCTTCTTCGCCTAATATTTCTTCCTCCATTTCTTCCTCTTCGCTTGGTAAAAGCCTTGACGCTAGTAACCAGGTGGCTAAGAAGAAGAAGAAAGGGAAGAAGAAGAAGCAGAAGAAGAAAGATAAGAAAGAAGTCAACCAACCAACCATGGTTGTAAGTGTTAGTTGTGTTGAGGAAACCTCCAACATGCATCGTAAACCCAAATACCCTTGCAGGCTTTGTAAGGGTGACCACTTCCTTATCAATTGTCCCGGTATTCCTAAGGTCTTGGAAGTATGGTCGGAAAAATCTCATCAACTTTCCATTGATCCATCAACCAGTGATAGTCAGGTTCCTGGGAAAAAGGGTAAAGTTAGGTTTCCTTGTAAGTTATGCAAAGGGAGTCATCAAACTCACATTTTCCCTCACATGGATGAAGCCTCCAAATTGTTGGAAAACCTTACTGTTCCATAGCAAGAACTTCCAACTGGTTACCGTAAACTTTCTTCCAACCTACCGTCAACTGACGGAGTGATTGATCTAATTTCAAGTACAGTCAATCCCACTCTTCCATTACAGAGTAAAACTCATATCACTGAGGTTGATGATCCATTAGTTGATCAAGTGGTCGATTTGATTTCACATTCAATCGATCCCATTCTCCCTGTAGAGAGTGAACTTCATACCGCTCAGGTTCTTCTTGTTACATCAGATTCTTCTACGCCGGGGGGCATTTCACCTGTTTCTACAGAACCCCCTCCAAGTACTGAGGTCTTTTCCTTTGATTGGAATAGACTGACAGAGCCTCGTCTTCCTTCCTCCATCCCTTTCCAAATCATTGTGAAGTTGGGTGGTAGGGACATACACCGCACACAGGTAGATGAAGGTGCTTCTGTTAGTATTTTATCCTCAACTGCTTGGAAAGCTTTGGGTTCCCCTCAGCTTGTGCCTATTACGCAGAATATGAAAGCTTTTAACAGAACCATTAGTGAACCTTTAGGTATCCTTCCTAAGTTTTCTATTACTTTGGAAGGTAAAACTGTCTGTATTGATCTTATGGTAGTTCAAGGTCCCTTGGATTTCAATTTACTCCTTGGGCGAGACTATGTTTATGCAATGAAAGCTGTCGTATCGACACTCTTTCGCGTGATGTCTTTCCCTCACAATGGTAATATTGTGACTGTAGACCAGCTTTCGTTCCCTAGTCTTGATTCGACTACCAATAATCTGACATCCCTGAATGTTCCTCATACGCAAGTGGTATCTACCCTGCCACAGGTTAATTATGTGGAAACTAGTCCCATGTTTTTAGTTACCGATGTAAGCGAGCCTCTCACTGTTTGCTCGTCTTCCTTTGACTTAGATCCGGTAATTGACATGGAAAACTCTATGGGATTATTTGAACGCGATGTTCTTATCCCTTTTGAGTCCCTTGACATGTGTTCCTTCCAGAGAACTATTCTTCCTTCTGATGAAGACCTCTTGGAAGCCATGATCAAGGTGTGTCCATTAACATGTGTTTCTTCCAGTTGGAAGCCATGATCAAGTCACTGTGAGGATAGTTTCTTTTACTGAGTCAACCTCGTTAAAAAATGAATCAGGTATGAGGACAGTTCTTTTCCTATGTCAACCTCATTAAAAGATGAATCGATGAGTCTTAGGAAAGTTCCTTTTCTTGTGTCAACCTCGTTAAAAAATGAATCGGTGAGTATGAGGATAGTTCCTTTTTCTGTGTCATACCTCATTAAAAAATGAATCGGTGTGTATGAGGAAAGTTCCTTTCTTTGTGTCAACCTCGTTAAAAAATGAATCGGTGGTACGAGGAAAGTTCCTTTTCTTGTGTCAACCTCTTTAAAAAAATGAAACATGTCTTTGAGGATATTTCCTTTTACTGTGTCAACCTCGTTAAAAAATGAATCAGTCGGCGATGAGGACAGTTCTTTTCCTGTGTCAACCTCATTAAAAAATGAATCAGTAGATAGATTGTTGAGAGTAGATTGATAGATTAGAAATAAGTAGTTTATGAGGAAAGTTCTTTTCCTATGTCAACCTCGTTAAAAAATGAATCAGTTAGTCGAGAGCATAGTTCCTTTTCTTGTGTCAAGCTCATTTAAAAAATGAAACAAGCTTCTATGAGGATAGTTCTTTTCCTGTGTCAACCTCATTAAAAAATGAATCAATTAATTAAGGAAAGTTCCTTTTATTGTGTCAACCTCGTTAAAAAATGAATCGAGTGAGTATGAGGATAGTTCCTTTTCTTGTGTCAACCTCATTAAAAAATGAATCGGTGGATGGTCGAGGAGAGTTCCTAATATGCGAGTCAACCTCGTTAAAGGTTGAATCGGTCGAGGTATGAGGCCGAGTTATTTTCCTATGTCAACCCTCGTTAAAAAATGAATCGGTTGGGAGGATAGTTCACATTGCGGGTCAACCTCGTTAAAAAATGAATCAGATATGAGGATAGTTCTTTTCCTGTGTGAACCTCATTAAAAAATGAATCAGTTGGTTAGAGGATAGTTCCTGTTACTAAGTCAACCTTGTTAAAACATGAATCAGGTATGAGGACAGTTCTTTTCCTGTGTCAACCTCATTAAAAAATGAATCGGTAGGTTATGTAGGTAGATTGTAGAAGGTAGATACGAGGATAGTTTCTTTTACGGTGTCAACCTTGTTAAAAAAATGAAACATGTAGAAGAGGAAAGTTCCTTTTACTGTGTCGACCTCATTAAAAAATGAAACATGTTGCCATGAGCATAGTTATTTTCCTATGTCAAGCTGGTTAAAAAATGAAACAAATCCTCCCCTAATTGAGTCGAGTCTTTGACTAGATCTCGTAAATTTTAAGTCATATATTTAGGTTAGTTTTGCATAATTTTCTTACAGTTTTAGGTCGGGTCTTTCATATAATCTCGTAAATGAACCTTCATTCCATCCAGCTATTAATTACCAGCAATGTACTTAGTTGAATGAAATGAAGCTAGGGGGGCATGCACTCTAGCAGTTATGCTTAGGGGGCATCAAGCACAGTTTTCTCTCTGTTTCAAGCTTGTGTAAAAATGAAACCACTCTGAAGCATAGTTTTTCTCTGTTTCAAGCTTTTGTAAAAATGAAACCTATCTTGAGTCAATTTCGGTTATTATTTTCAAGACTCATTAAACTCATGAAAATCTCGAGATTATTTTTCTATCTTTCATTCTCGTAAAATACATGAAAATTCTGAGTTCTTTCCGTCTTTTCCTGCTCGTAAATTAAATTGAAATTCGGCCACATGAGTACATTTTTATCCCTTTTTCAAACTCGTTAAAATTTACAGAAAAAGTGAAACTACTAAGTATACTTTTATCACTTTTTCGGACTCTTGAAAATTACGAAAAAGAGAAACCCTAGAGTTCTCTTTTAAGCCCTTTTCAGACTCTCTAAACATGAAAATATTGCTGAGCACTTGATTATTCAAACTCGTTAAAATAAATGAATGATTGTCCCTTCAGTATAAGTTTACCCCTTTTACGGACTGAAATGGACTATTTACGAAAAAGGTATACGTTGACTAATTACGGTCAATAGAGTTCTCTCCCGAATTATTTTATCCTTTTTCGGGCTCGAGAGACTAAATTTACGAAAAAGTACACCCATGGATTTTTCTTAAGTTTTTTCTTCTGACTCCCAAAAATTGAAAAACACCGAGTTTCTCCTATACTGGACTCGTTAAAATTTAAAAATAAAGGACCTGTTTAATTTTCAACAGGAACAAACCACTCCTTCTTAGGGTTCAAATCTTAAACTAAGTTGGAATCATCTGAAGGATGAGCTTATAGACAAGCAAATTTTATGCTCCTCAAGCTTGTCAAAAATAAAGAGGTACTTGCCAGAAATGGCGGGGGAAAAGAGAGAAAAATGGGCGTGTTTGTTGTATTTTGATTTTTCGGAAATTCAGTCAACCACTCTTGAACATGACACTTTCAATCACCTGGGTTGGGAAATCCTTTTGCACACAACGATTAATCGAACCATATTGAAAGTATTCGGTAGGTTTTGGGTATTAGCTTTCGGATAATTGTCACCAAACCATATGCGGTGTCGTTATGTGTTCAAGAGGACAGTTCAAATAAACCATTTATCTGCAAAATATCTGTCATCCATTTTGACCATCCCTGAGTCAGTCCTTGCCAATATATTTCTTCAAAAATTGATCTATGATTTCATGTTGTGGGCTTGCCTACGACGGATCGCTTTTTATCGACGACAACTCATTATCTAGGAAGTTGATCTAGAAATCGTCAGTACCTTGAAATCTACATGCCTCAATGGCAAGTTTCTCGCCTTCGACGACGGGTTGCATCATTGACCTTCGATCGAATGATTCTGTGACATGTTCGACTTCAGCTCATTAATTCACATTTCATGGATTGTACTGAGTACTTTGAGAGCCATTGACATTACTAGTGGTTACTCTCACACTTGTTAACAGTTTACATCATTGACTGGTAATCAAGTGATTTCTACCATGTTCGACTTCAACACATTTAATTGCATGGATATAATCATACTAGTTCAAGATGCGGAAATCAAGACACTGGATCTAGTTTCTACCATTCAGGCTGCGAGGAATTTTGTTATCAATTATACAGTGGAATATTTATAAACAGATGGTTGCATCCATGCTGTGTCTACATATGTCTATATTGTTGATGTATTGAAAATCATTCCTGTATCAGAACAATTTAGATTAGTTTCTAGTTATTTTTTATATGAGTATGGGAATGCCTACCTCAACGATGATATGTTTACATATATATATATTTTGCATTGAATGTTTTTATAGGTTCCAACTGGGGTGTCCACAGGATGATCCTTGAAATGATAAAGTACTGCACTCTTCATATATGACAGATTTTAGCATCATCTATTCCAGACTTTTCACTTTAGGGGGCAATCTGTTACACTAAAAATTGTCACCTTGACTTTTTGCTAACTGTATGAGCTCATTATTACTCATACTTCCCCCTCTGCAAGTCTAAACATGTTAGTTCCTCATGTCAAGCCTTAAAAATCAAAGAAATGTTCCTAAAAATCTCCTAAACTTTGGTGTCGCACTTTCTCTCTATCTTTCATGTGGTCCCGCACCTAATGTTCAGCTCTCTTGCGTACCTGAATGCACTTTATCTGTGTTAAAGGTGCAGACCCCTGTAAGATCAAAAAGGCGCAAGTAAATTCCAAAAATCTCAATAAAAGTAAATTTTGGAAGCTTCTAGAATGGATCTTGTGGTGGCAGAACTGCTCTTGTGAGGTGCATGAATCCCTTACCTTATGGAGCGAACCCCTTGATGTGAGGAGCTTATCCCTTTGAAGGAGGATTCTATCCCTTCATAGTTGGAACAGAAAACCTCCTCTTTTCCACTATAAAAAGAGGCATTGGGTAGCCTCAAAGGGAGGTCAAGCTTAAGAAGATTTGAGGTTAAGTACTGTTGAGATTCAGACTCAGTTAACTAAGACTTTTGTGAGGAGAGATTACATACCTCTATTCGTCTTGGTTGGAAGAGTGCAAGACTTATAAAAGTAGAGGAGACTCCGCCGGACCCAAGGAAGGCCTTTCGAACATCGAGGCTCGAGTTGTAAGGTTTTTTCCTTCTTTTGAAATTAATACAAATATACTCATTTTTTCTCGATAAAGGTTTGTCTTTTCATGGTTTATTTCACAGATTCCTTGATCACTATGATAAGCATGGTTTATGATGATGTCTATACAGGTACTATGTAGTATTTTTATTGTTTGTGACTGCAGTTTTACGAGGACAACTCCTTCAAGCGCGCGAGGGACAACGACGACTTCAAACAAGCACTGGACAAACGGTAAGTCCTTAACAACTCTATAGAGCTTTTCATAGATCATATATGCTTAGAGAAAGATTAGTTTATTTGGATGTTTGTTGCTAGATACTTTTAGTACTAGGGAGATCGGTCTTGTCCGCAAGAACGATTTATCTGGCCAACATGCCTGCCATTATCCAAAGAATCAGCCAAGGTAATCGAAAGGCGGATCGAGTGTTGCCTGCACC
This sequence comes from Pinus albicaulis, assembly GCA_034641835.2. NCBI lineage: Eukaryota > Viridiplantae > Streptophyta > Pinopsida > Pinales > Pinaceae > Pinus > Pinus albicaulis. The sequence continues at coordinate 336,652,322 of CM076581.1, forward strand.
GTCACCTATAGCGAAAGGATTCCCTATATTTGGCCACTAAAGTACTGTCCTCCCATGTGAGAATTCGATTCTTTAGCTTCTTGGTAGTCAATTACCAGTATTGAGCACTAGATGGGTCGAGTGGCCCCAAATAGTACCACACGCATTGGACCTAAGTTGAACCCCCTCTGAATCGGGTCTCTATTATGCTCGGAAGTATTCTTTTACATTGATCCGGTTGTACGGGAGATAGCTTGAGAATAAACATATAACCATAAATACGAGAGATGCGGCGGAAATAACACTTCATTTCATTAATATCAAAGAGCTGAAATTTTTTTACAGACAGAATCGAAATAAACTAGCTAGGGCGCTCGTAGCTTATCTCTAAGAAGAGATGTGGCGGCTACATTCCTCCGAACTCTGTGTTACAATGAGGCTCAAAGACCTATATATTATTTATAAACAATGGAAACCCTAAACATCCAGAAACCTAACCCTAGGAGATGAAGCGCCAAAACTATGGGCCCCGTTTGGGTAAATTGGTGTTTCAACTTCCCAGGGACGTAACTTTGGCATACTATCTTCGTTTGACACACATGATACATCATTAGAAAGATCTATACGAGGAATACAACTTTCACCACAAATATCATTCCAAAACGGAATGATATTCGCTGGAGGCGTGATGCCCAAAAAACGTCGTTTAGGGCCTCAAAACGGCTCTGGAAGTTCAGGACCCGAAAAAATGCTAAAAATAGTAAATTATGCCAAAACTGAAAAACTGAATGAGACAATGGTGGGGGCCCAAGTGGAATAGGTGGGTGGCCACCAATATCCACCTGGATCATTCCTCCCCCCTTAGGAAGCAATGGTCCCCATTGCGTTAAGCTCCTCCATGAGATGAGGAAATTTCTACTGAACTTGATCCCTGGTGAACCACTTTCCTTGGTGCAGGAGTTGGCCAGCTTTGACAACCCGATACAGTTGGATCTTCTGTTGGCGAGTGTTCTTGATTTGCATGTCCATGATACAATATATGGTGGCTTGTTCCATGCAGTCTGGGTTTAACTCTATTGGTGTGAGTTGTTCTGCAATGTCTGAGGTGTCCAGTAGAGGTGGGAAGTAAGGACGAAGGCGATCCACATTGAAGACTGGGTGCAGACCAAGGAATGGATGAATACTAAGCTCGAAGGCATTGTTCCCTACAGCCTTGGTGACGGTGTACGGCCCGTATCGGAGTGGGCGAAGCTTGCGGTGGGGCCCAGTGAGGCGCTCCTTCTGCAAATGTAGCCATACTTTGTCACCCACCTGGAATTTGTGTGGCACCCGGTGTTGATCATGGCGCTGCTTGTACTTGGCATTGGCTCTGTCCAATATATCATGAACCTGTTGGCAGATGTGTTGAATGCGCTCGATGAAGCTACTTGCTTTGTCAACTTCAGACTGGACATGCGCTGAATCGGCCTGAGCAGCTGCAAATGGCATGGATACGTCAATGGGACATAGTGGCTGGAATCCCAAGCCCACCTGAAAAGGGCTATGGCCAATTGAACTGTGGAGAGCCCGGTTATAACTATGTTGTACATAAGGGAGGCTCTCGTCCCATGTGCGTGGATGTTTTGAATTGTACATGTGCAGAATGTGTACAATCATTCTGTTGACAACCTCTATCTGGCCATCTGTTTGGGGATGGAAAGCCGTGGACTTCGTGAGATTTGTGTCCAACATTGACCAGAGGCTGGACCAAAATGTGCTGAGGAACCTGCTATCTCGATCTGATATGATAGATTGTGGGATCCCAAAGTGCACCCACACTCGTTCAAAGAAGAGTTTAGCAGTGGCTTCTGCTGTGATATTCTTCTTGCAAGTCATCATAATGGCCATCTTCGATAATCTGTCGACGACCACAAAAACACAGTCATTTCCATGCTTAGTAGAAGGCAGGCCTGACATGTAATCCATGGATATGGATTCACAAGGTCAACTAGGGGTAGGTAGCGGAGTATATAGGCCTTGCTTCTTGATGTTCGGTTTGGCAATGGCACAAACAATGCAGGATCTGATGTGCTTCTCGACATACTTTCGAAGGTAGAAGTTTGACGATAGAAATAGGTTTGTAGTACGCCTATTGTTTTCTCGACAAAATTCCCGGTGGCTAGAAGTAGTGTGTTTTCCATATCATCTTGGCACGCTCGCTTGAAGGAACACAAAGGTGTCCCAGGTGACATAAAAGTGCATCTTGGAGGTGAAAATTTTGGAACTTGCGTGCCCCCCAAGAGTGCCTTGTAAGTGTGGCCGAATTCTGGGTCACTCTCATAGAGAAGTGGCCAATTAGAAGTCTCGTGCCCACAAGAGTTGAGCATGGTGGTGAGCGCCACGATCGATGGTCGGCTGAGGCGATTTGCAACATTATTGGTGCTACCCTTCTTGTACTTGATGTTCAAATGGCTTGTTATGAATATGTACACCACTTAGGTAAACGTCATTCTGCAACTTCCCTTGTGTCTATATGAACTGCAGGGGCCGGTGGTCTGTGTGGATGATTGTTTCCTTCCCCAAAATTTAATGCTTCCATTGTCGACAGGCTTGCACAATGGAATACATTTCCTTGTCATAGGTGGGATACTTGCAAACTGTCTTAGGCAATGTCTCACTGTGATATGCCACTGGATGTCCCTGTTGAGTAAGAACTGCCCCAATAGCATAGTCGGAGGCATTTGTATCGATCTCAAATGGTTGTTGCAAGTCTGGTAATGTGAGCACTGGGGCAGAACAGAGGCGATTTTTCAGTTCTGTGAACGCCTTCTATTGAGGTTCTGACCAAAAGAATTTTTCTCTCGCTCCTCCCTTAGTGACTTGACTCAAGGGCCAAGTGATATGAGAGAATCCCAACATGAATCTACGGTAGAAATTAACAAGACCCAGAAAGCTGCGAAGCTCTGTTATAGTGGTTAGGGCTGGCCAATCCCGAATGACTTGGATCTTGGCTAGATCCACATGCACCCCCCTTTCATCAATAATGTATCCCAAATATTGAACCTGGGTCATGCCAAACGTGCACTTCTCAAAATTGGCACACAACTTGTGTTGCCGCGGTGTTTGGAGGACTTGTCGGATGTGGTGAAGGTGCTCTTCCCAAGTCTTTCTGAAGATCAGAATGTCATCCAAGTACACCACTACAAATGAGTTAGTGAATGGCCACAATATTTCATCCATCATCCTCATGAAGGTTGCGGGAGCATTCGTCAACCCGAAAAGCATGACTAGTCATTCAAAAAGGCCTTCCTTGGCTTTGAAGGTAGTATTCCACACATCAGAGGGTTCAATTGGTACCTGATGATACCCAAACTTCAGGTCAATCTTGCTGAAATATTTTGCACCTTTGAGTTGGTCCAGTCATCGACCCATGGGACGGGTACCTATTTCGGACGTTGATCTTGTTCGGGCCCGATAGTCAATACGAGTCTCCAAGTCCCATCCTTCTTCTGTGTAAGTACATGATGCGGCTCCCATAGCGTGAACTTGGTCGATGTGACCTTTACGCAACGAAGCTCTTGAATCTGCCTCTTGATTTCATCATTCTCCGGAAGCAGAGCACCGATATATCGGTCCATTGGAGTAGTGGCACACCTGGGGTCAAATCAATCGGGTGCTTGACCTGACAGTGCAAAGGAACCCCTGTGGGTGAGGTGAAGATGTCCCCGTACTCCTCCACAACCTTATCCATTTGTTGTTGTTGTGCAGAGGAGCCCTGTCTGGAGGTCGTGGCCATAGTCTTCTTCTTGCCCTAGGGGTGGATAATCAGGAAAATGAATTTCTTGGTTTGGGAAATGAGCTTACTGCATTGTTTTGCACTAACCAAAGAGATAGCCGCAGGAGGTGGTACCTCTGGTATCCTGTACAAATTATTTCCCAAAGTAACAATGACAGCACGAGGTCGAGACTCATACACAGCATGATGCTTCCACAAGTATGGTTGTCCTAATAATACATCAGAAACATCAATAGGAGCAACATCACATAATACCTCATCCGTGAAGGGGTTGATGCTATAGGGAAGGCGGCACTGCTGGCTGACACGGAGATCTCGTCCTTGGTGAAGCCACCCGATGGTGTATGGATGTGGGTGTTTGTGGTCGGCTCTCTCAACCAGCTTCACGACATATCTTGAAATGAGGTTCTTTTGGCTCCCATTGTCGACAATGAACTATACCGGGGAGCCCTTTACCCACATCTGGGAGTGGAAGAGACGTTCCTCCTCCTCTGGATCTTCCGGTTCCTCCTTTTGGATCTTTGTAGTGGCAACGGTGGCATTGGGCTCCGCATCAATAATCTGTTTCCCCTTTTCATTCGCCTTTTCAGGTTTTGATTCGAAGTCAGAGCATGCATCTGACTTAGAAGCCCTCATCTCGGCCACTAGCGACTGCTTGGCCCGACACTCACTTGTGTTGTGAGTGGAGCTCTTATGGAACTCACACCACTTTCCCGTGTCCTTCTTCGGCTTTGCGGTGCTGTTATTTTCTTGTGGCTTTGACGGGTTGTCTTTAGCCGCCATGCCTTGGCTCTGTCCTTTTTTCTGTGGTTTTGAAGCACCTTTCCCTTGCTTTTGATTCACAGTCCAAAGTCTCGCTTCTTCTATTTGAATTTCTGCTCAATCTTGGCAGCATATCGGTATGCCGTACCAAGCGAGGAGATGTCGAGGAACTCCATTTCCTCCTGAATGTATCTGTGCAGACAGCTGCAATACTTTAGCACCAAATGTTTCTACGAATCTTTGATACCCAAGTTTTTGCACGAAATTATGGAAAAGATTCGTCAGCTCATGCATCTTGATCCCTTTTGTTGTCGCGGCGTGGTCCATTGTATGTACTTGTCCTCATAGCTCCCCACGGGATAGTACGTTCCTTTAGGGCGTCTGAGAAAGAATTCCAAGTGGGTACGGACGAGAGCAGAGAGGGGAGAGAGGGTTAATGCAGTCGGTCCTTGTTCTCACGGTGGGTTTCCCACAGGTCCTTAACATGGGGGTAGCTTTGAGAGTGCAAAATAATCTATTCCCAATGCGAAAAGTCATGAACTAAGAAATATCCTTCTAATAGATTCAACCATCTATCTACGAATGCGTCTATTTAGGAACCTAAAATATGGGAATGTCAAAATATACTTGTACCTTTAAAGGAGTCGCACCTCCAAAGTGGCTGTTGGATGCAGATGCGCCGTCAGTGGGCAGTCGTTGAAGGATCTGGGTAAAGTTATCCATCATCGCGTTCCTTTGTTTTTGAAAGGCCTCCTAGAGCAATATTTTGATAGGATCTCCTCCTCCCTCATCTTTCTTTTCATCCCCCATGGGCATCTGTTGGGGTTTGCGAGGCTGATCTTGCAAACGTTCCACCAGATCAAGCCCTAACTCCTTATACCCCGACCTCGTTGGGGACATGCAAAGAAGGATGAGAAAAAGCAGACTTCTCTGATACCACTGATCCGGATTTATGCAGGAATGCAACAGAATAAACACATAACCATAAATACAAAGATGCAACGGAAATAACACTTCATTTCATTAATATCGAAGAACTGAAATTTGCTTATAGACAGAATGGAAATAAAACTAGCTAGGGCGCTGGTAGCTATCTCTGAGAAGAGATCTGGCAGCTACAGGCCTCTGAATTGAGTTACAATGAGGCTTGAGGGCCTATTTATTATTGAGAAATAATAGACAACCCTAAACATCCAAAAACCTAACCCTAGGAGATGAAGCGCCAAAACTATGGGCCCCATTTGGGTAAATTGGTGTTTCAACTTCCCAGGGTCATAAATTTGGCATACTATCTCGGTTTGATGCACATGATACATCATTAGAAATATCTATCCGAGGACTAAAAATTTTGCCACGAATATCCATTCTGGAATGGAATTATATTCACTACAGGCGCCATGCCCAAAAAATGTCGTTTAGGGCCTGAAAACGGCTCCGGAAGTTCAGGACCTGAAAAACTACTAAAAATAGTAAGTTGTGCCGAAACTGAAAAACTGAAAGAGGCAATGGTGGGGGCCCAAGTGGAATAGGCGGGTGGCCACCAATATCCACCTGGATCATTCCTCCCCCCTTAGGAAGCAATGGTCCTCATTGCGTTACGTTCCTCCATGAGATGGGGAAATTTCTGCTAAACTTGGTCCCTGGAGAACCACTTTCCTTGGTGCAGGAGTTGGTCAGATTTGACAACCCGATACAGTTGGATCTGCTGTTGGAAAGTGTTCTTGATTTGCATGTCCATGATACAATCTGTGGTGGCCTGTTCCATGCAGTCTAGGCTTAACTCTATTGGTGTGAGTTGTTCTGCAATGTCCGAGGTGTCCAGTAGAGGTGGGAAGTAAGGATGAAGGCGATCCACATTGAAGACTGGGTGCAGACCAAGGAATGGAGGAATACTAAGCTCAAAGGCATTGTTCCCTACAACCTTGGAGATGATGTACGACCCGTATCGGAGTGGGTGAAGCTTGTGGTGGGGTCCAGTGAGGCGCTCCTTTTAGAAATGTAGCCATACTTCGTCAACCACCTGGAAGTTGTGTGGCATCCGGTGTTGATCATGGCGCTGCTTGTACTTCGCATTGGCTCTATCAAATATATCATGAACCTATTGGCGGATGTGTTGAATTCACTTGATGAAGCTACTTGATTTATCAACTTCAGACTGGACATGAGCTGAATCGGCCTGATTGTTGCGGAAATGGCATGGCTACGTCGATGGGACATAGTGGTAGAATCCCAAGCCCGCCTGAGAAGGGCTATGGCCGATTGAACTGTGGAGAGCCCGGTTATAACTATGTTGTACATAGGGGAGGCTCTCGTCCCATGTGTGTGGATGCTTTGAATTTGACATGCGCAGAATGTGTACAATCATTCTATTGACGACCTCTGTCTGGCCATCTGTTTTGGGATGGAAAGCTGTGGACTTGGTGAGCTTGGTGTCCAACATTGACCAGAGGCTGGACTAAAATGTGCTAAGGAACCTACTATCCCGATCTGATATGATAGGCTGTGGGATCCCAAAGTGCACCCACACTCGTTCAAAGAAGATTTTAGCAGTGGCTTCTGCTGTGATATTCTTCTTGCAGGCCGCCATAATGGCCATTTTGAGGCTCATCAGCGACCATGAAAACGAGTCATTTCCATTCTTGGTAGGCCCGATATGTAATCCATGGAGATGGATTCCCCGAGTCGACTTGGGGTAGGTAGCGGAGTATATAGGCCTTTCTTCTTGATGGTTGGTTTGGTAATGGGACAAGCAATGCAGGATCTGATGTGCTTCCCGAAATCCTTTCGAAGGTTCAGCCAATATAAATAATTTTGTAGTACTGCTACTATTTTCTCGACACCGAAATTCCCAACGACTCAACTGTAGTGTGCTTTCCATATCATCTTGGTGCGCTCGCTTGAAGGAACACAAAGGTGTCCCAAGTGACATAAAAGTGCATCTTGAAGGTGAAAATTTGGAACTTGCGTACCCCCAAAGAGTGCCTTGTATGTGTGGCCGAATATTGGGTCGCTCTCGTAGAGAAGCGGCCAATCAGAAGTCTCGTGCCCACAAGAGTTGAGGTGGGTGGTTAGCGCCATGATCGGTGGTCGGTTGAGGCATTCTGAAACATTATTGGTGCTACCCTTATTGTACTTGATGTTCAAATGAAATTGTTGCAGATATATGGACCACTTCTAATGGCGATCGGTCGGCAACTTCCCTTATGTCTGTATGAACGACAGGGGTCGGTGGTATGTGTGGATGATTTTTTCCTTCCCCAAAATGTAATGCTTCCATTGTCGAAAAGTCTGCACAATGGAATACATTTCTTTGTCATGAGTGTGATACTTGTGGACTGTGTCGGACAATGTCTCACTGTGATATGCCACTGGATACCCCTGTTGAGTAAGAACTGCCCCAATAGCATAGTCAGAGGCATATGTATCGATCTCAAATGGTTGTTGCAAGTCTGGTAATGTGAGCACTGGGGCAGAACAGAGGCGATTTTTCAATTCTATGAACGCCTTTTGTTGAGGTTCCAACCAAAAGAATTTTTCTCTCACTCCTCCCTTAGTGACTTGACTCAAAGGCAAAGTGATATGAGAGAATCCCAACACGAACTTACGGTAGAAATTAGCAAGACCCAGAAAGCTGCGAAGCTCTGTTATAGTGGTTGGGCCTGCCAATCTCGAATGAATTGGATCTTGGTTGGATCCACATGCACGCCCCTTTCATCAATAATGTATCCCAGATATTGAACCTGGGTCATGCAAAAAGTGCACTTCTCTAAATTGGCACACAACTTGTGTTCTCGTAGTGTTTGGAGGACTTGTCGGATGTGGTGGAGGTGCTCTTCCCAAGTTTGGCTGAAGATCAGAATGTCATCCATGTACACCACTACAATGAGTTGGTGAATGGCCGCAAGATGTCGTCCATCAACCTCATGAAGGTTGCGGGAGCATTCGTCAACCAGAAAGGCATGACCAACCATTCGAAAAGGCCCTCCTTGGCTTTGAAGGCAATCTTCCACACATCAGAGGGTTCCAATTGTTTTGGTTATACACGGTTTTCGAGTCAATCTTGTTGAAGTATTTTGCACCTTTGAGTTAGTCGAGGAAGGTCATCAATCCGTGGGATTGGGTACCTATTCCGGACAGTGATCTTGTTCAGCGCTCGATAGTCAATACAGAGTCTCCACGTCCCATCCTTCTTCTGTGCCAACACGATCGGGCTCCCACAGGGCGATGAACTTGGTCTGATGTGACCTTTCTGCAACAACTCCTGAATCTGTCTCTTGATTTCATCATTCTCTAGAACAGAGCGCCGACATATCGGTCCATTGGGTAGCGGCGCACCTAGGGTCAGATCAATCAGGTGCTTGACCTGACAGTGCAGAGGAACCCCTGTGGGTGAGGTGAAGATGTCCCCGTACTCGTTTACAACATTGTCCATTTTTTGTTGTCATGCAGAGGAGCCATGTCTGGAGGTCGTGGCCACAGTATTCTTCTTGCCCTGGGGGCAGATCATCAGGAAAACAAATTTCCTGGTTTGGGAAATGAGCTTACTGCATTGTTTTGCAGTAACCAAAGAGATAGCCGCAGGAGGTGGTACCTCTATTATCCTTTACAACTTATTTCCCAAAGTAACAATGACAGCACGAGGTCGAGACTCATACACATCATGACGCTTCCACAAGTATGGTTGTCCTAATAATACATCAGAAACATAAATAGGAGCAAATTCACATAATACCTCATCCGTGAAGGGCTTGATGCTATAGGGAAGGCGGCACTGCTGGCTGACGCGGAGATCTCATCCTTGGTGAAGCCACCCGATGGTGTATGGATGTGGGTGAGCTGTGGTCGGCAAACCCAACCACTTCACGGCGTCTACTAAAATGAGGTTCTTTTGGCTCCCATTGTCAACAGTGAACTATACAGGGGAGCCCTTTACCCACATCTGGGAGTGGAAGAGACGTTCCTCCTCCTCTGTATCTTCCGGTTCCTCCTTCTGGATCTTTGTAGTGGCAACAGTGGCATTGGGCTCCGTATCAATAATCTGTTTCCTTTTTTCATTCCCCTTTTTAGGTTCTAATTCGGAGTCGGAGCATGCATCTGACTCAGAAGCCCTCATCTCGGCCACTAGCGACTGCTTGGCTCGACACTCACTTGTGTTGTGAGTGGAGCTCTTATGGAACTCACACCACTTTCCCGTGTCCTTCTTTGGCTTTGCGGTGCTGTTATTTTCTTGTGGCTTTGACGGGTTGTCTTTAGCTGCCATGCCTTGGCTCTCTCCTTTGTTCTACGGTTTGGAAGCACCTTTCCCTTGCTTTTGATTCGCGGATCCAAAGTCTCGCTTCTTCTGTTTGAATTTCTGCTCAATCTTGGCAGCATACCGGTATGTCGTACCAAGCGAGGAGATGTCGAGGAACTCCATTTCCTCTTGAATGTATCTGT